>JALIHJ010000059.1:0-158574 GCA_022984795.1 Fabrea salina | reverse complement strand
TTAACACCCTAACACCCCTAACACCCTAACACCCCTAACACCCTAACACCCTAACACCCTAACACCCTAACACCCTAACACCCTAACACCCTAACACCCTAACACCCTAACACCCTAACACCCTAACACCCTAACACCCTAACACCCTAACACCCTAACACCCTAACACCCTAACACCCTAACACCCTAACACCCTAACACCCTAACACCCTAACACCCTAACACCCACCCTAACACCCCTAACACCCTAACACCCTAACACCCTAACACCCTAACACCCTAACACCCTAACACCCTAACACCCTAACACCCTAACACCCTAACACCCTAACACCCCTAACACCCTAACACTCCTAACACCCTAACACCCTAACACCCTAACACCCTAACACCCTAACACCCTAACACCCTAACACCCTAACACCCTAACACCCTAACACCCCTAACACCCTAACACCCTAACACCCTAACACCCTAACACCCTAACACCCTAACACCCTAACACCCTAACACCCTAACACCCTAACACCCTAACACCCTAACACCCCAACACCCCTAACACCCTAACACCCTAACACCCTAACACCCTAACACCCTAACACCCTAACACCCTAACACCCTAACACCCTAACACCCTAACACCCTAACACCCTAACACCCTACCTAATCTCTAACACCCTAACACCCTAACACCCTAACACCCTAACACCCTAACACCCTAACACCCTAACACCCTAACACCCTAACACCCTAACACCCTAACACCCTTAGAGCAGTAACTAACACAACAATAGTTAATAACTTAACAAGTAACTTCTGAAGGTAGTAAAGGGCTCCTTGGAGTTCTACCAAAGGTCCTTCTTCAAAGCAGTAAGGAGTGTCAACAGCTTCTAGAACTTGCTTGGTACTTTCACTCACAGTGATCTTTCCAGGGACTCCATTGCTCTCCATCTTGTTGGCTACAGTGACGTCTCTTCCTGTAGATGTCGTACCTCACTATAGTAGTTCCTGAAATCCCAGCAGTCACAGTCCCAGTGTGGATTCCTATTCTCATGCTTAAATCCATTCCCTCTTCCAAATTGACTCTCTATGATCCCAATCATTTCTTTAGGCAAAGTCAACTACATTGTAGCACTCAGTGACTGGGTCTCTGACTTTGGAAGAACTGCCAAGTACTACGTAGCAGTCCCCAATAGTGTGCACTTTGTAAACGTTGTGCTTCAGACAGGACTCGTCGAACTTAGCAAACATTTTAGAAAGCATGCTAAGCACTTCGTCTGGTCCCTTTTGAGAAGACCAAGAAGTGAATCCTACAATGTCTGCGTAGAGGATAGTCATGTCTGAGTAGATGTCTGTGATTAGTTGGTCTTCCTTGAGGCCTCTGTAAACATGCTCAGGTAAAACTCGGTTGAGCAAGGTTTCTGTCCTTTCTAGTTGTTTGTTGAGTCTTGACTTGGACAGTATGAAGGCCTCAAATTGCTTGTCTCTTAAGTAAAGAGCCACTAAACACAGCACACTGAAGAAGGAGATGAGAATAGTATTGAATAGTCCAATTACTGGGTCAAGAGTCTGGTCTAGGACTATGAAGATGTTGATGAGAACTACAGTGATCAGAATGTGTCTGAACCTAAGAAAACTGAAATGTGTTATGAAGAGTATAAGTAAGTTAGTAGCTGTGCACGTTGCCTCTATGTTGCCAGGGCCTGAGTAAAAGAGCATAAGGAGGACAATCCAGATGAAAGGAATAACTGACTGATAAGTCCAGGCGAAACAACTCTTTTCCCAAAATCTCTTGAAAGTCAAAAAGGATAAGTAGTAACCTGAATACGAAACTCCCATGATAAATGAACCGATAAGCCTTAGTTCATCAAACAAGAAGAAATATTCAATTAGTAGGCCAAATAGCAATATCCAAGCAATTAATGCTGTACTCAAAGTTTGAGCCTTGAACATAGGAGAGAATTCCCAGATTTTCTTAATCCTCATGTCTTCTCTTGTGACCTCATCTCCAGAACTTAGAATTTCTCTTTGAGTCGTTCTGGAAATTTCAGTGCGGGGTTTAAGGCCAGAAAACTCTAGAATCTGGCCACTTAATTCATTGAGAATATAAGTTTGCATTAACCCCTTGCCCTTCACAAGGACTTCTTTTTCGAGAAATTCGTAGTTCTGGAAGTCCCCAAGCAACTCAAAGGTACCTCTGGAGAGTTGGACAGAGTTGTAGCTTTCTAGAGTTGAAGCCATTCTACTAGCAGTGTTGATGGTGTCTCCTACAAGAACAAACTGGGGCTTGTGGTAGCCAACTACCCCAGATATGATGCTTCCGGTGTTGACTCCAATCTTGAGCTTAAGATATTCATTGTGCTTCCAGAGAATGTTCTGAGCTTCAGAAATCATCCAGGAAGCTAGTTGGAGTCCCTTGATAGCACCTAGTTCATCCAATTCAGACAGTCCAAAGCAAGCAAGGAAGGTGTAGCCTACTGTTTCAATCTTAGAGGCTCCTAAAGTGTTACAGAGACGGTCGAACTTGGTGAACAAGTGGTCTAAAAAGGCTGTGAGGTCTTCAGGACTGAAGTAGTTAACTATTTGGTCAAACTCACAGATGTTGCAGAAAACTACTGTCACAGAGTCGTGGAACTTAGAAATGGAGTGGTCTCCTTTGATGAGTCTGGGAGAAACTTCTTCAGGGAACAGGAAACTCACAATGTTGTATGCAGTCTCTGCTTTCTTTTTAGCTAGTTGTTCAAGGCTGTAGTCCTTCAAACTTGTGTAATTCTGTTGGTAAGCTATAATCGCACAATTGGAAGTAATCGAAACATAAAAAAAGGTAGAGAATATAGCTTTGAAAACTGATGCAGCTCCTTCGTAACCAATTTCTTGGAAATATGTAGAAAGATCTACAAAAGCTACCAAAGAAGCTGCTAAATTAAGAACTACTGCTTGTCTCCAGGAAACGTAAATTTTGAACCAGTATATGATAGGAATCAGGGTGTAAATTATAGATGTAACTTCTTCAAAGGAATTTCTTGCAGCCACAGTGACTATTAAGCAGTAAACTCCAAAAGCAAAGTTGACAAGGCAAGTATAGTTCTTTACGACTTTAGTGAAGTAAAGAATGCCCAGCACTACTGCTTGGATGAAGTAAACAACCAAAAAGTAGTAAAAGTCAATTTCTGAGCTAAGTAGTCTCCAAACTTGGGAAATGGTAGTTAGAAGCAAGAAACTGAGTACAACAATTCTGTACTTCCTCAAGTTCTGCTTCACCATGTAGTTGTGGTACTTGCGATTAGTGTCTGGGTCTTTGAAACTTAGACTCACTTTGTCAATTTGGTAGTCTTCTTCAATGTTTCTGGACTTCAGGAACTTGGACTTGTAGAGTTTGATGCTTTTTTTGAGTTGGAGTGGTTTTGGGGTTCTTAAAGACACTCTTTGGAAACAGTAGGACAAGACGAAGTTAACCAGAGGCAGAGTCAGAACTACTAAAGTGAGTTTAGGCGAGCTGAACACCACGTAGAAGGGACTGTAGACAACACCGTACTTGAAGAACACAAGAGTGATCACAAGCAAGGCTAAAGAAAGACTTCCAAGGGTTCTGTGAAGAGTGTAAGTTGGCATAGACAGCAGAATCCTTAGTTGAATGGTGAGGTAGAAGCACAAAATGTAGGAACTTGTCAGTAAGTCTTGGTTTTCAGTGAAGCCTCTAGAGTCAGTGATGCTTGTGTAGGTGAGAATGAGTCCAGCATTAATGAGCAGTGAATGCAGAGTAGACTCAATCAGGGTCTTGACTAGGAAGCTAAGACTCTTGGTATCTTCGTGGACTGGAGAGTCTGCAGTAGCTACCAAACCTATACTCACCATAGAAACTAGGAAGGCAAGCACGTCGTAGAAAGTTAAGCCAGTTACTGTGAATGAACTTGGTCCTGAGTAAACTAGAAACACTGAGTTCAGACTAAAAACAAGGAAACTTTGGTAGAAGTAAAGCTCACAAGCCTTTTTAAGTCCCAGGAAAGTAGAGACTCCTACCTTGAAAATGAGTTTGCTCAGTGCTTTGTAGTCTCTTACTTCGAACTCAGAGTCTGGACCCACAGCCACCTCTGACTCTAGTTGGGAACATAGACTAAGTACAGTAGAATTGGAGTTGCACTCTTTGATGAAGTTGTAAACTAACTTCTTATTAGAGAGACAACCCACAACAACTGACTCAGCTAGTAGGAAAAGGATTGCTAAGTAGAGTCTGTTTTCTTCAGTGCTTAAAGCATCCCTAAGTACTTCTCCAGAAAGCACTAAGTTAAAGTTGCTTGGTTTGAAGTGCCTTTTAAAACTCAGCAACTCAGACTTGTTCATAGTCAAGACTCTTTCAAGGAAAGGGTGGACGTTGGCTTTTTTGTCATACTTGATCCTTGCGTTGAACACCTTGTTTTCTGGGTCCATGAACTCGTAGTAAACATTCTTCAACTGGTCGGAGTCTCTGAAACGACTCAGTCTTTCTGAAAAGCTCTTGGAAAAGCCCTGAGGCCCAACAACTAGACTCTGGTCAAACTCACTAAACAGCAGTCCATTCAGTAGTTCTTCCAAGTCAGTTTTAAGTGTCAATGGAGAAAGTGAGTTCTCTATTTGCACAAGTGAGTTGCCAGTTCCAAGTATTCCACTGCTCACTCCAGCATTTAGAGTGTTTTCGTAGGAGTCAGAACTCACCAGCACATGTTTGATTTGGGCACCCTTCATTTTCTTGATAGTCTTTTTGGTTTCCTGACTTACTTGGGCACTCATCACCACAGCACCTACAAAGTCCAAGTTCCTTTCGTAGTTTTGGAAGACTTGGTTGATCTTGGTCTGTGGCTCAAAAGGAACAGAAGCTGCATAGTCATAGTCCCTAAGCAACTGGTCAACTTCTTCTCTTGACAGAGTTGCAACTGCATAGCAAATTGGAACTCCACTTCCAAAGTCTTGCTCTTCCATAATCCCTTCCATGCTTTGCTTAGTTCCCCTCACAAACAGACAAAAGGAACCTGAGTTTTTAACCAGCACTCTGACTTTAGAGGACTTGCTGGGCTGGCTCTTAAGAACTTTGAAGCTCTGGACAGTTTCTGAGTTTGCAAGAAGCAAATAGTCACCGTCTTTGGAAGTTTTAACTCCTAGTTTCTCCAGAAACTCTTCAATGGCAATGTCTTCCAGAGAAAGGGTGGTCTTGTAGTTTCCAAGTTGAACTGAGTTGCATAGAGCCAGGGCTTGAACAAAGCGTTCTTCACCCATTAAGCCCTTATGGTGACTTGGACTGCTAAGCAAAGACCTGCTACTCAGGAGCACAGATTCCTCACGGCTTGAGTTGGTGCTTTTTTGAATATAGCTCTGGTCTAGCTGGTAGTGGCTTGAAGTTGTGAAGCAATAGTTTACTGCAGGGTTCTCGTTCTTGAGTAGAGTGGACTTAGCAATCACGGAGTACTTAATCTTAGCTAGATTCTCGTTTAGCAGCTTTTTGTTGAAAGTCACGCCTGGAAAGCTATTCTGGAACTTTTTGAGGTAAAAGAACCTTAGAGCTTCAAGCAGCACTGAAAGAGGCAGAGGAATCAGTACTAGAGAAAACAAGTAGTAAAAGACTAGGTCAGGGACACTGCCTTGGATAGCGAAAAGGACTCCCAAAACCAGAGCTAGGAACGTAGTTAGAACCCATTCTAGCTTTAAGAGACCTTCCCGGAAGTACAAGCGCGACTTTTTGGGTTTTGGGGAGTTTTCAAGAACTAAGCCAACAATCCAGTCAGAAATTAAGGTAGAGCCTTTGGTTATGAAGTTGTCCTTGAGTAGCTCAGTGCTTTTTGGTGAGTTTTCAAGCTTGAGTTTAAGTTTCTTCTCAGCAGAGGTAACTTTGAAGTTGAGGCTTTGGATGACTGAAGGCAGGTCTTGTAGTGGAGTGAGCCCCATTAGTTGCTGAGTGTCGTTCACTGGATGCTTCAAAGTTAGGAGATTTGAAGTCTTAAGGACCTCAATGCAGGGATTCAAGGAACTCAAAGCAACTACATTGCAAGGGAACTTTTGGTTTTGCTCAACAAAGATCAAGTTCCCTGTTCTGGGTGGAATTCTTTCGAACCCAAGCCCATTCCAAGCATTACTAAGGGGTCCGGACTTGAGGGAAATAGGATTAATGAAAGAGTCAAAAAGAATTTTGATGAACAAAATAAGCAGAATAGCAAGTAACCCACCAATTCTAGACTCGAGCCCAAGAAGAACACAGCCTATTGCAAACCAAATATTTGAAGGCTTTTTAAGAGTCCTCAGAATTAGAAAAGGTGTCGTCTCCTTAAAAAGCTTGCTGCCTTGGAAAGGTAACTCTGAGCCTTTAAATTCAACCTTGAGCGGGTTTAGCCGTTCTGGTTTAAGTTCCATTATAAAGCCAAAATATCTTTTAAATAAAGATTTACTTTAAGCATTATTTATCTAAGAACTTTTTGTAAATTCCTTCTCTGACCAGTCTCCAACTCTTAGCAAGTCTCCACTCATCCTCATCTGTTTTCCCGATTTCTTTGAGTTTTTTGGTTTCCATGGCAATGCCTAAACCCAGCTCAATGTTGAAGACCACTCCAACGGCCTTTCCCTTTTCGTTGAGGATAGGTCCTCCTATGCATTCTTTGGGAATGGGTCCTGTGAATCTGATCACGTAGTCATCTGCAAAGCCGTTTCCAGTTTTCCGGGCCCAGTGGTGTTTGGTGTCTGTGATAAAGACTTCGTTGAAGTAAACGTGTTTATCCTTAATTCCTAGTACAAAGGCCCTGTCTCCTTCTCGGACTTTGCTTGCTAAGGGAATCTTAGGGGTTTCTTTGGTGTCGACTTGCAGAAGTCCTATTGCTGGAAGTTCTTCGTAAACAATGGGTTCGGCACTGGCTTCTTTGCCTTCGTAGGTTTTAACTAGTATTTTGGAGTCTTGCATGGACTCCAGAATAGGGGCAGCTGTAAGTCCAACTCCGTCGTCTGAAATGAAGAACCCTGTTGAGTAAAGACTTGTTTTTCCTGTGTCCTTGTCCAAAAAGGAAAGTCTCAGCATAGCAGGAGCGCACCTTTCAAGTATATTTTCTGATGTGTTGCAGTGAGCCAAAGTCCCGCAACAAAGCAAAGCAGCACCTAGGGTCTTCCTCATCTGAAGCAGTAATGAAAGTTTACAAGATGGACTACCGACACAAAAAAACAGCAAGGCTGCCTTCAGTGTCCCCAACACTCAGGAACGCAACAAGTGCAATGAGCAACTTGAAATATTCGCCCAGGTTCTTAATAACAGAAGACAAAAAGCTGCCTCATATTTCAAAAAAACACAGGCGTTACCCAAGTCAGGAAGCCAACTCACTCACTGCTGAAATAACTGTTAACTACAATCGGGAAATCAAAAAGGCATTCAAATACATCAAAAAAAACTCAGGGACCCGGAAACTCACCCAAGCAGAGCGGATGCTGGAGTCACTGCACGCATCCCCTACAAAGTTTTTCCGTCCCGAAGAACCGGAGTTTATAGCCTTTATTCAAGGAATGTTTTCGAAAGAACCCTCTCGTTACAGAAAGACTAAAGTTACAGTCCAAAACGGCAATGTAGACTACAGGAAAGCTGAAAAACTCCTGCAGGAAGCCAATAAAATAATCAAGCACGGCGTGGCTCACAAGAAAAAAAGCAAAGAACAGGGAGGGGAAATAGAAGAGTTTTGGTACAGAAACATAAGCAAAGAAACAACTGTGAGGTGGGATATTTTCGAAGAAGGACTCTACGCCTTTTTGGAAAACAACATGGTCACAGACCAAGGCCCACTTAGAAAACTCAACTGGAAGAATTTCTTTGCAAGGACTTACAGCCACTTAGGGCACGAAGCTGAAAACTACTCCTTATGGCCAAGCTTTCCTACCGGAAAGGGGTCTCCGGTCACACAAAAAGTAGTTCAGATTTCTCAGTGGGTCCACTTTGTTATGAGTGGGGAGTTACTGGACATTATGTGTGTTTCTGTGCAGCAAGACACTTTCTATCTGTCCTACCTCATAAAAAACGGGAGTTACGAGTATGCTTGTGGAGCTGTTTACAAAGGAGAATGGTATAGAAGCAGAAGGTACGGAAACGGAGTTCTGGGACTCAAGCTGGGAAACAACTATGAGGGAACTTTCGACGGGGGATTGAGGCATGAGTACGGAGTTATGTTTGGACAAGGGCACCACTACAAGGGCGATTGGAAAAAAGACAAGATGCACGGGTACGGAGTTCTGGGTTTTCCTGACAGTTCTTCATACGAAGGAATATGGCACAAGGATTTTATGAAGCATGGAGTATACAGGTCGGAACGCTTCACTTATGAAGGGTACTTTGAAAACAACACTTTTGAGGGGAAAGGACAAATGACTCTCAACAACGGAGAAGTTAGAAAGGGCAAGTGGGAGAAAGGCGAACTAAAAGGAGTAGCTGAAGTGACTTACCCTTCGGGAGTTAAACTTAAAGGTGAGTTCGTGAATGACCTTTTGCAAGGCAAGGGGTCTATGATGTGCTCTGAGTTCAATTACGTAGGCCAGTTCAAAGACTCAGTGCCTCACGGAAAAGGCAAAAAGGTTTGGAAAAACGGCAACTTGTACAAAGGAGAATTCAATATGGGCGAAATAACTGGAGAGGGGCGCCTGGTAACCCCAGACTTCACATACGAAGGGACTTTCGAAAAGGGAGAGTGTCTTGGAAAGGGCAAAATAGAGTTTAAAGACTACACCTACGAAGGAGAAGTTGTTAAGGGAGTTCCTGAAGGACAAGGCAAGTTCTGGTACAAGGAAGGGTCAATTGAAACGTACACAGGGAAAGTGAAGAATGGACTGAGACATGGCTATGGACACTGCAGTTTCCGAGATGGAGCTAGCTACTCTGGAGACTGGGTGGACGGAGAGTTAACTGGGTATGGAGATTATAAAAAGGGAGAAATTGAGTACAAAGGAACGCTAGAAAAAGGGAGGTTCCAGGGGTACGGAGAACTTAAGTTTCCTAAGGGGTATTATAACGGAGAGTGGGGAAGGGGGATACCTGAAGGAATGGGGAAAGTTATGGACTTTAACGGCTTAAAGTGGCAAGGGAACTTTTCTAAGGGGCAGCCTACTTTGAGGAACAAACTGCAAGGAGAGTTCTTGAGTTACATTAACAGCTTTTTTGACTTGATAAAAATTTAAGATTAGTAAGAATATGGAAAACACAATATACTCACTGCTGAAAACAAACAACAAACTTTCACACACGAAGTTGGGGGAGTTGCTCAAAGAAGAAGGCAAGCACAACGAAAACGAAGTAGTGAAGGGAATAAACGAACTACTCGGCAAAGGACAAATCTCAATTTCCGAAGAAAACGGAGAAGTGGTTTACTTTTACCAGTCAGAAAAACAAGCAAGTGCTTTTATGAGTCTTTCGCCAGAAGAAGTTTTGGTGCTCCAGCTGCTGAGGGACTCAGGGTCCAGAGGAATGTGGAACCTTGAAATCAAAAGCAGAACTGGAATACCTACACAGCAGATCAACAAAATCCTGAGAAACTTAGAAAAGCAAGGCCACGTGCAAAGTGTGAAGTCCGTGCAACACAAAAACAGGAAAATCTGGCTGCTTGCTGGAGAAACTCCTTCAAGCGAAATTACAGGAGGGTTTTTGTTCAGTGAAGAGCAGTTCGACAAAGGTTTGCTGAGTGAACTTCTGAAAAACACCACTAGATTCTTGGAAGAGTACCCTGCTAACATCAGGGAAATTACTCTTTTTTTGCGCCAAAAAGTCACGAAGTCACTCACTGAAGAAAATGTCCAAGAAGTAGTGAAGTCACTTGTGGCTTTGGGAGAAGTCCAAGAAGGTTCCCAAAACAAGTACTTTATTTCCAAATGGGAAGTTGCCGACCCCTTAGTGACTCCTTGCATTGCGTGTCCTTTACAGAGACAGTGTGCAGAAGGAGCACTGATTAACCCTGGAGAGTGCGAGTACCTTACAAACTGGTTGGACTTTTAAGAATAATTCATATTTAATTAAATGAACAGCCAAGGAAGACTGAAATGGAAATCAGATTTTGAAAAATACGTAATAACTTCTAACTTCGAAAAAAGACAATGGCAAAGGTGCAGTTCGGACGACGACTGGAACATTTACTGGGCAAGTGTTTGGACTGTTAAGCAAATCTTCAACCCAGAAACTGGTCAAAGACTAGCAGACTACCAACTTTTGAATCACTTCCCAAACCACTATGAACTCACCAGAAAGGACTTAATGGTCAAAAACATCAAGCGCTATAGAAGAGAAATGGAAAAGGAAAACAACGCTGTTGCCGAAAAAGACGAACACGGGAACTACCTCCACTTGGACATAATCCCCCAAACTTACAACTTGCCGGGTGACTACTCTTTGTTTGTGGAGGAGTTCAAAAGGAACCCCAACACTACCTGGATCATGAAACCCAACGGCAAGTCCCAGGGAAAAGGTATTTTCTTGGTGAACAAGATTTCTCAAATAAAGAAGTGGGCTAACTCCTCCAAACTGCCTTTCCAGTCAGTAGCTGTGAAGGACGCCTACATCATTTCTAGGTACGTAGACAACCCTCTTCTGATTGGAGGCAAAAAGTTTGACTTGAGACTGTACGTGCTAGTAACTAGTTTCCGGCCCTTGAAAGCTTACCTCTTCAGAATGGGGTTTTGCAGGTTCTGTAACGAAAAATACTCCTCAGACATGGGCGAGATCGACAACATGTTTATACACTTAACTAACGTTGCAATTCAGAAGCATTCTGCAGTGTACAACGAAAAACACGGGGGCAAGTGGAGTTTGCAGAGCCTAAGGTTTTACTTGGAGTCAACTCGTGGAAAACAAGCCACAGACCGTTGCTTCAACGACATGAACAACGTAATTATACAGTCTATGAAGGCCTGCCAAAGTGTTATGATTAACGACAAGCACTGCTTTGAGTGCTACGGTTACGACATTTTGATAGACGATAACTTGAAGCCCTGGCTTATAGAAGTAAATGCCTCCCCAAGTCTCACTACAACGAGCGAAAAGGACAGAATACTAAAGTCACAGCTGCTCAGAGACGTGTTTGCAATAGTGGTGCCTGAAGACTGGATGGACGACAAGGGGAAGCAAGGAGCCAACACTTGCGCGGAGAGTTCTGTAGGGTTCTTTGACATTCTTATTGACGAAAACAGAGAACCTGAGAAACCAACCCAAAAAAGACAGCCTAGGAAGTTAAATGGTAAGTTATGGAGATAATGGTTACGTTTCGATTTTCTGAATGACAATGAGCATGAATTCTTTGTCTGGAGCTATCATGATTTCGTCCTGTTTGGTCCTGACCCTCAAGAAGATTAAGTCGTTTTCAGGGTCGAGTTCCCTGATGAGGGAGCGTCCCCGGGAAGTCAAACTTGATATTAACTCAGAGTACTTTTTGGTTTCTTTTTCGTTCATTGTGCTTTTGACAGAAACTCCGTTGTAGTTGCAAATAACTATTCCTTGGACCTCGCTGTAGTGGGACTTAATCCTTTCTATTGCTTCGTCGATTCCACTCTACTTGGAACTTACCATTCTTTTAATAACTAGTCTTGTAATGGCCAAAATCAAAAAGCGGAAGTCAAGGGGACTGTTCAAAAAACACACAACTTCCAAGAAACACAAGAAAAAGACCTACCTGCCTCAAAACCCACTTGTGAAGAAGCACTGGGACCCTTCAATCTCGGCCCTTGAAAACTACTCCAACTTGGGCATCCGCACTTGTTTCGAGAAAACCCCAGAAAAGGAGTTCCAACAAGGACTTCTAGAAGGCTGCACAGACAAAGAGTACAAAGCCACAGAAACCAAAGTCAGGGAGTGGGAAAAACAAATACTCACTAACTTACGCAACAAGTACTCCGAAGACTACCTTGCCATGGCTAAAGACCAGAAACTCAACCCCTGGCTTTGGTCTGCCAGAGAAATTAAAAAGAAACTAAAAGCAATTAACTTATAAATATGAAGACCGACTCTACCATCCTAGCTAGTTCTCTCATGGACTTTTCGGAAAAAACTATGAACAAGAAGTACCTGTTGGCTTTAAAGAGGTACATCAGGTACACAGGGTACAAGGTTTCTAAGCACTGGCCAACTGTGTTTTACGACAAGCTTTTCACCAAAGCTTACCAACCATTTGCTTTGAGGTACAATGTACTGATTCTGGCTTCGATATTTGCTGCCTTCAAATTTACAGCTGACCGGTCTGCTGCAAAAGCTTCAGAAGAGCCTTAATAATCTAATTATTAGACTCAGGTATATAAATGGAAGTCTCGGAGTCTGTTGCAAAGTGGTTAGACCAATTAAATGTTTTAAAAGAAGGTGCGTCTGAAACTTCAGATTCAGTTTGGTTTATAAGTGAAAGTGACGCCCAAAAGTTTGAGTCAGGACTAGGGTTCGTGCCTTTGTTGAAAAGGCTCCACAAATCAGTGAATTCGAGAGAACCTACTCCTTTTCCTGAAATAAATTCCCTAAAAAACACAACTTCCTCGGCAGCTAGGCTCTACAACTGGAACATACTCATAAAAGTGATGGAAATGGTAGGCATTGAGATTGACTCTGACATGAAAGCCTTAATAGTAGCAGGAGATAGAGGGATGGTGGTGGAAGTTATTAGGCTCATTTACCAAGCTGAGTCAACAATAAGTGAGCCCAGCGTAGAGAGCACTGAACTAAAACCTCCTAAACGCCGCAAAAATAAACTCAACCAGGAAGGAGCCCTTCTTCTCGAAAACGTTGAAACAAACATTCACCTTTTCCAGACAGAGAACTGTTTGGAGTTCCTGATTGTTAGCTTTTGTAAGCATTTCAAAATACAACCCAAACAAGCTGCAGGTCTTTTAGCTGACTCAGGAAACTACTTGTCTCAACTAATCATTAGGGGGCTCAAGGGAAGTTACGAACCAATTCTAGAGTGGCTGGAGGGACTACAGGACAACGCTGAGCATCTGTCTATGTTAGTTGCTAACGAAGCTGAATCAGGCTCGATCAACTTAGTTTTTAGTTCTCTAAAAAGTGGACTCTCGTCGAAGGACTGGAGAGTAGTAGCTGGAACTTGTGAAGTCATGAGCAGTTTGCACAGAAACTTACTTAACTACCATGAGGTTTTGTTTGAGTGGTTTCTGAACAAAGCCTTTTCTCCTTTAGTCAAGTCTTGGGAAACTCACTCTTTTGCAGTAGTAAAAGGCTTTGTGGAAGTTATGATGGAGTTTGGAGGAGAGCGGATGAGTGAGTTAATAGGGGAAGTGTTTTGTGAGTACTATTTACAACTGTCGAGTTACTTCAACAATGTTATGAAGATCCTGCCTTACATGACTATGGAGGACTGGCAAATACAGAAAATAGAAACTCAAGACTTAATAGAGTTCTGGGTGGAAAAAGGACTCAGACAAGCTGAAAAGGATTCTTCGAAACCACTAGACGACAAAATGCTGACGATTTCGTTTCTGTGTGAGGTTTGGGCTTGTTTTCCTAGCTACATAGAGCAGCATGAAGACTTAGCTAACTCAGTGCTAGCTGTGCTCAAAAGGGCCTGCAGAGAAAAGTCCAGACTGCTCAGACTTGCTTCTTATGGAAAACTTTTCCACCTTCTTTCAGTGTTTTTTGAAACCAAGAACTCCTACGCTCCGATCATATTTAAAACCCTGACTTTTTCTTTGGTTGAAAACTACTCAAATGAACGCATAAGGGAGTTCTTACTTACTAACTTCAATGCAGTTCTTGAAGAGATTCCTTCAATTCCAATATCGATACTGCTGGGTCCCTTGATTAAGCAGTTCCAAATAGGCGAAATCAAAAAGTACAACATCTGTGACTTTGAGTTTTTCGTAGCAGCTGCTAGACACGGACAACTTGAACTGAAGCAGGGCATTTTGCTTTGTGACATTTTGGGAAGGATTTACCTGAACGACTTTTGCTTTTCAGGAGCAGCTGAAATTCCCCTTATGCTGATAGCTGCCAGGTTCAAAGGCATGAAAGCCATGCAAGAGTTCCTGGAAAAGTTGGTGGAGTTGGGATTTAAACTTATGTGCACACACATGTCCTCGAAAACAATCAAAAGCAACATGACTAGCGAAGAACTCCAAGAACAAAAACTCTTTGAGTACCTCAAGAACCTCAACTTCAACATTTCAGAAAAGCTAATAAGGCTGGGGAACTCTGAGTTGAACAGTAGACTCCAAGACATTTTGCTGCAAGTGAACCACCAAGTCAAGTATGCTACTGGAAGACAACTCCAAGGAATCCATGTGGTGCTTGGGAACCTTGGAGACCCTAGTTCCCTCATTGAGCAGTTCGAGCAGTCCCAAAGAGCCCTTGTGCCTAGAAGAAGTTCCCCCAAAATTACTAGAAACAAAGAACTTTCAGTTTTGAAAGACGCCAAAGGACTGAGGAGTTTGTCAGCAATGCCTAAAGGAAGGGTTTTGGAAGACTTAGAAAAAGCAAGGAACACCCGACTTATGAAGTTGAAAAAGGACAGTTCTTCTTCACAACAAAACTCTGAAAAAGAAAAGAAACAAAAAAAGTCACTTTTGAAACAACTCGAAAAAAGAAAACTAGTGCTGGGGATGGAGGCCCACAAAGGCATCCCAGTTGTTGTGAACGACTCCAAAAACTTAGTGGAAATGAGTTTGTTTAACTTCTATGACGAAACTTTTGAAGACCAGGAACTGCTGAACATAGTTATGAACAAGTACAAACGAGTTGCTAAAATGCTTTTCAACAAGTACTCCAGTTCTGGTTTCAAAAAGAAAGTTTTCCAAAAAGACACTTTCGAGTACTACAAAGACAACAAGAGTGTCATTAGTGAAGGAGAAATGGTGAAACTGCTCAGAGACCAAGGAGTGACTCACCACTACATCTCAACTGAAGAAATCAAGAAAGTTTACAACTTACTTAGTCAGAAGTACAAAAGCGACATGAACTACGAACTACTCATGCCTATGTTCTACCAAGTAGCTATGATTGCCTACGCAAGACCTCCCAAAAACCTTTCCAACTACCCCTCTGCAATACAACTCAAGGCTCTGTTCGAACAGTTCTACGAAAAAGCAGACAAAAGCGGCATTCCTAAGTACTTGTTTGTAGAACCTGATCCTGGAGCAGGCGATCGGGAAGTAGTCCGGACTTTGAATGCCCGACTCAAGCAAAACCCTAACATGACTCTGCCTGAGGGCTACAAAAGAGTCAGGGAAAAAGAAATAAGGATAACTTACAAGGTGCCAGAAGAACTCAGTCTGAAAGAAAGCTACAAAGCAAGTCTTGAACTGATTGACGACATTTTTAGTGAAAGCATTGGAGTGCACATTTTGGAAGGGTTTGTGGAAGTTGAGGAGTTCACAAGGGCTAGGGGAGTCCTCAACAAGCCCAAGTTAGACGCTGAACAAAAGACTATTAAGTACAAGTCACTGCCTCTTCCGTCTTACTTAAAACTCACTCCAGGAATTAAGCTTAGAATGACTGAGTTAGCTCCTGGTTATCCTCAGGACTCCCTTTTAGAAGCTGCTAAAGTGCTGGACGACTTGATTCACTCTGTAGACTGCCAGAGCTTAGTGGTTATTTCACGGAACCCAAAGCCAGCAGGTTCAGTTGCCAACAGAGTTGTGCAAGCAAAGCAAATCGAAGCATCTAACCAACAAGTAGCTCAACTGAAGTCAGAAATGAAAAGGAAGCAACGCCGTTTAGAACTGGAAAAGAACCTTAACTCGCTGAAAGCCGAAAAAGAAGCCAAAGAAAAATCAGAACAAGAAATGAAGCGTCGGGAAGAAGAAATAAAACTGAAGAAACAAATGAAACTCAAAGAAAAAAGAGAAAAAGAAAAGTCTGAAGTAGAAGCTAGAGTGCAGGAGTTCCACCAAAAGAAACTCCAAGAACAAGCCCAAAAGGAAGAAGAAGAACGCCAACTCCAAGAACAAGAAGAACTCAAGAAAAAACGCAACAGGGAACTCTACTTGAAACAAGTCCAAAAACTCAAAGAAAGCAAAAAGGACCAAGGAGACAAAAAGGACCAGGAGTACGTGTCTCTTAAGAAAGTAGACTACACCCCTTCTGAAGAAGCCAAAATCCAAGCCACTAAGTTCGTCAAAAAAAAGAAAAAGGAAGCCATGAGGAAAGAACTCCAACTCCAACAAGTCAAAGCTGCAGTCCGCAACAACATCATTAGAGATGAAGTCCAGCAAGTGTTTCAAACCTACTCAGGGGGACTCCAAGTGCTTTTCAATCACTACATGAAAGCCTCAGCGCCTGCCCTGGGCTCAGAAGTTATGGAGACCACAGGCCTCAACAAGTTTCTTACGCAGTTCAGTGTGTCACCTACGTTGTTGACTATAGAAGAGGGCTTCAGAATATTTAAGTCAATTACTAAAAACAAAAGAGAAACCCCAGTAGGACTTAACATCCACGAGTTCGGACAAGCACTGCTTAGTTTTAGTTACTTAGGCCAAAGCCAACTTGAAGAAAAAACCCAGAAAAAACTTGAAGAACCTGAAGAACTTTTCAAAGCCTTTCTGGAGTACTTGAAGTTGCCTAAAGAAGCCAAAAAGACCCTGAACTTGCTTAAGCAGATTACCTACAACAACTCCCGTGAAAAACAAACTTTGTGGGAAACCCCTAAGCAATAATTTTGTTCCAACTTAACTGTGGATTTTAGTAGTTAAATGGAAAAAATAACAGAAACCAAAACTAAGGTAAAGACAACAGAGGAATTCGACCCCGTTATTACTGAGACCCAGGACTTCGGCTATAAATCTGAGTTGCTTTTAGGAAACGAGGAAATCAAAAACTACCTCAAACCAGACCCTTTCAAACAAGAAACAGAGCCAGAAAACTATTTTGGCAATAGTTCACTGTTCAGCATCCAAGTTAATAATTTAGTAGACCAACTCAACCTTAAAAAAACTAGGTACGAAAGTTTCAAAAGCCACATTCAAGAAATCAAAGAACAAGTGTCTGAAAACAGAAGAATGAGTATTTGCCAACTCCAGTCCAAAAGAAACGCACTCATCCAGAATGTGGACGAACTCTTTGAACTCGAAATAAGCAAACTCAACAACAGGTACTTCAACAAAGAAAACGAAATCGAAACAGAAGAAGAAAACCTTGCTAGTTACATCACTGAAATCCAAAGCCTTGCTAAAAGACTCCAAGAAAAAAACTACTCTTCAACAGGGGTCCAAGTCCTGTTTAAAAAGGCCCAGCAAGTCCTAGCTGAAAACAAATTCAGAACTAGCGAGAACTGGTTGCTTCCCATAGAAGTGGAGTTCAACTACACAGTTGTGCAGACTAAAAGCAACTTAGAAGAGAACTACGAAAAAGAGTACAACTTAAGTTACTTCAGTGCTGGCAACCTAGACCACATAATCCCAGACAAGTCAGAGGGAAAAACCGAACACTTACTAGAAGAACTCGTGGGCAAGTTCAAAAATCTAGAAAAAAAAGTCCAGCACAAACACAGATGCAAACGCAGGTCTGCTTCTAACAAAAAACACCTGTCAACTAAGTTTTCGCAACAATCCACTCCTAAGGTTGGACTCTCAGAAGCAAGTGTGGACTCCGTCCCCAAGTATAAGTTAGACGCTTCTGCTGAAATGCCTCCAGTTTCTTGTCGCATTTCCATATCAACCTTGCTAGCTTCTAAGTACCACCACAGACTCAACAACAACCAACTTAAAGTTTTTGTTCCACAGGGCTACCCTCCTTACAGTTGCTACTACATTGTTACATTCCCTCGTAAAACAACTGCTTCTGACTTACTGCAGGTTTTAATTTATCACATGGACTTGTCAGGCAACTACTACTTAACTTACAAATTGGGGTCGCTCACTGAAACTCTTAGTTACTACGACTATTTAGATAACGTTCCTGTGTCAGCTAACCAAATGCTTTACTTAAATTCTAAGTAATTGCACAACTAGGGTTTGTTAATTTTAGATAAAAGTTGGTTTATTTCCTCAATTTGTTGTTGTGTAGACTGGAAGTTTTCCAAAACTTGGTTGTCTACAAACTCACCTTCGCACTGAACTTCTTCTGGGAGGGGTTCTGTGTACCTTTGAATCCGACTTAACTCAGCGTTTACTGCAACCTCCCTTTCTTCCATTTCTTGGGCTCTTTTTTGCTTGTCACTTTCAGAAGTAAACACGAAGTCGTAGAACTCCACACAAACAGGAATGTAGTTTTCAAAACCATAAGGAGAGTCCAGAGAAAGCTTACTGATGTTGCCTTTTCTGTCGATGCCTGTGATTGAAAAGTCTCTGTACACCCTTACACAAGTTCTGTCTTCAAACAACACTCTGATGCTTTTGTCATTGTAAGCAGTGAACAAGCCCACTCCTTCTACTTCGTTTTCTACTTTAACTCCGTCTTCCAGTTCTTCTTCCAAGGGCAGTTGTTTGGTTTTTTCATAAACTGGCAAAGACTGGAGTTCCAGGCAAGTTTCAACTAGTTTGGTGCAGGAGTAAGACTCTTCGCCGTTTCTTAGAGAAGGAGGAACTGTAGACACTGTAAACCTGTGAGGAGCTGTCCGGGGGTGAGTTAAATGGAAGCAAAACTCTTTATTCACCAAAAGCAAAGACTGGTCTAAGTGAATGACCAGGTGAGTAGTTGAGGAGTTAATGTGGTAGTAAGTAGCTTCTTCTTCCCAAACGGTTGTTAAAGGCGACCCGTAGTAACAAAAGAACTGGGCACTTGGTGAAGTGGCATCTTCCCGCCAAACTTCTCCTTCAAGGGTTCTGGGAACTTCCACTGCAATTTCATTGCTTTGAGTAAGAGGGAATTCGTAAAGCAAGGGGTTGCAGTACACTTCTGGTTGCTCGTAAAGAAAGGCTTGCCAAAGGTACCAAACTGGAACTGACCAACAAGGCGGGTAGCAACCTACACTGAAGATCTGTTCCAGAGTTACATACTCGTAAACTAGTTTTTTTTGGTGCTGCACTTTTTTGGACTCTAGTACAAAGGGGTAAGATACTCTGAAAAGAAGTCCAAAGGGATTCAGAGTTACTGAAGTTTGTTTGTCGACGCTGTGTATAGTTAAGGACCCTGACTTGCTTCTATATATAAGTCCTACTTCTTCACTTTCAGAGTCAACTTGGATTGTGAATTTTTCTTTTTTGGACTCAATTACAGTGATCCAGCCCGCTTTAAGCCAATAAGTCCAATTGGGTTTGGCTTGGCAAGTTTGAGTATCGTAGATTTCCTGGGCAAGGACTCCTACTGGGTTCAGACTTAAGGAGTTGTAGAGCTCTATAGCTTTCATAACTCTCACTTTGTTAGCACCTGTTACACAAGCTGTAACTTGTCTGGTTACTTCTCCAGTAGTTGAGAACACACTACAGAACTGGCACCCTGGGTGAAGTATTATTGCACTGCCGTCTTCAAACACGCAGTGAGACCTTCCGTTGCTGTACACAGCACTTTTGACTATTTTGTTGTCCATAGTGATTATATGCGAAAGCCCAAACAGAAACTAGGATTATAAATGGATTTAGACATAACACAGGAAGAGTACCAAAGAATAGAAAAGGCCATGAAGGACGAAAAGTTCGTTAAGCTGCTGAACGAGTACATGGACGAAATCTCCGACCCCAAAAATAAAGAAGAATATGAAGCCTACCTCAAACAACTAGAAGGCGCGGGAGACTTGCCTCCAGGAAGAGTTCTGCTGCACCCTTCCCCTGGCTTTTGCATCAAAACCAGTACTCGCACTAAAACTAAGTGCTTCATCAATATTTGCCAAAGTGACCAAATTGCAGCTCCAGAAGTAAGTAGGAATGGAAAAGGGGGTAACTGGCAACTGCCCTACGCAATGGGCCATCCCCGCCACGACAGGGACAAGTCAGGTTCAGTTTGTTTTACCTCAGACTGTGCCTTCAACCCTAAGGCTTTTCTGCTGGCCAAGAACTCTGTTCAGTTTTTAAACCTTATGTGCGACACAGCCATTGACGGAGCTAACCAAACTTTCAAGTCCCAAGGAGAAAAGTTGTCTAAAGACTACAAACTCCTTAAAAAACTTAAGTGCAAAGGGACCAAACCTGGAGCTATAATGGTTGCAACTTCGCGCTTGCAGAACCCTAGTGAACCCCCTGCCCCGCAAAACAACCTTAAACTTAGCCAAGAAGCTCCTAAACTCTACAAGGAGTTAATTTCTTCCCAGATGAAAATGAAGGACTCCCAAGAACCCCCAAAAACTGAAGAAACTCCTCAAGAAGAACCCCAAAGAGTTCAGGAAGAAACTCCAGAATCCAGGGGGATTGCAGCTCCTAAGTATAAACTGGTGTACACCCAACCTGTTGACTTAGGCGAGTTCTTAGACACAAGACAAAAAACGCACAAAAGACCCAAAGAAGCCGTGGTTACTATAAGTGTTCCACGGTTAAACAAAATCCAGGATGCCACTATTGACTTTAAAGATAAACTGCTTATTTTTGAAGTTCCAAAAGTTTACTACTTAGAAGTAAAACTATCTTACGAAGTAGACGAAGAGAACTCCAGTGCAAAGTTTGACAAAACCAGGAAAGAAATAAAGGTCACTCTGCCTGTAGTCCAAATCCCAGAGACTTATCAAGAAATCATTACTTCTCAAGACGAGCCTGAGTTTGTAGATGAAGAAAAGGAAAAAGAGTACTCCCAAAAAGAAAACTCTGCCCAAGAAGAGTATTTTTGTGAGGCTTCGCAAGAACTCATCCAAGAAGTTGAGCAAAAGTCCACTCAAGAAGTTGAACAAGAACCCACTCAAGAAGTTGAACAAGATCAGCAAGAACTCACTCAAGGAACTCAACAAGAACCTATTCAAGAAGTCAAACCTCCTTCTCAACTCCAGCTAAAGCCTTCATGTGTAAAACTTACATCCCAATTAATCTTTAAACTTCTTTAATTAACTGGAGTTGCTAGAAGAGACACAAAAATTAAAACTAGGTAAGCACAAAAGGAGTAGTAAGGAACATAAGGCAAGCTAATCAGTGAAGCCACAACTGAAGCTAAACCAAACGTCATCATCAAAAAACACCCTAAGCATAACTCCTTAAAGCTTTTGTAAGTATACATTCCTGTGTAAAGCATCATAAAAAGCCATAAAGAGCAAGGGTAGTAATCGTAACCTTTCAGGCTTCCTAGGTTCATGAGTATCCCTAAGGTGTGTGAGGCTATTCCTATTACACACTGTGGAGTGCTTTGTCCAACAGGAATTTTGTCACAAATGCAGAAGAACTTCCTTGAGCTTTGCTTTATTACTAAGTAGGTTCCTGTGAGTGCCGGTACTACATGACACAAAATAACTAATTCTTTCATAAGTTAATTAAACTACTCAGAAAAACTTTTTTTCAAAAGTGCTTAAGTGCTGCCATTTATTCCAAGTATTAGAATTTAGTTAGAATTAGTTATTAGGGTCTTGCAGGGAGGTCCTTTTCTCTCGCAGGAGCTCTTGCAAAATAGTGGTTTCATCCTCGATGCAATCTATTTGTTGTTTCTTTACGTTTATGAGACTCTTCAACCGGTTTTTAATGTTGTTTTCAGTGCGGCTAGGCAGAGATGCAGATATTTTGCACCACTTTTTGCCAAACTTCAAATATAACAAAATCAGGTCGATGTCCTCTTCAAGAGTCCAAGGACCCTTATTAATAAGAGGGTTTAAGTGGTTGTTCCATCTTTCTTTGCACTGTTTTCCAGTTCTTACTTTCCATCCTCGGTGGATGGTTCGGTTGATGCTTTTAGCAATCTCTCCCCATTTTTTGCGAGAAGTTACCGACTCCGAAATAATCGAGTCCTCGTAAGGCGACCAAGTTCCAGGACGAAGTGTGCCTGTTGCCACAACTTCCCTAAGTTTGCTCAAGCACTGGGTCGGAGACCTTTTCAAGTGCAATGCTACCTGATAGATTTCAGTCTCAGTGAGTTCCTCCAGCCCCTTGCCCAGACTAGTACATACTTCTTTAGCCATTACGAAGAGTTTTTCTATATGGTTTCGATTCCAGGTACGCTGGTACTTCCTTTTTTCAGTGGGTTCTGGTTTGAGGGAAGAGTACTGAGGATCTACAGGACTCGGAATGGTACTCTGGACTAAACTAGGTATTTGCAAACCCATGAAATACACTAGGGGTAAATTAAAGAATTGTTCACCTTCCATATTTAACAAAGTGTAATATAACTATAAATGTCGATGACGTCATTTTTATACTTAAGTTTTCCCAAAATTATTAAGATTTAGTCAACTACCTCCGGGACTTCCTAAAAACTACAGCCCCAGCTCCTTGGCCTTTCCTGTGGATTTTACCTAGTTTGTTGCAAATTAAAGCGTTGAAAGGCCTCTCTACTTCAAAGTAGTTTTTATAATTTACTGATAGTTCCGAAGGAAAGATCCTTTCAAACCCACCTCTGCGTTTGAATTCTTCGTTGGTTTCTTTGATGATTCTTTTGTTTTCTTTAGCTTCGGAGTCTAAAGACCCCTCAGTAGCTGCAGAGTAAAAAGTGTTGTTTTTCTTAGACACTTGGGGCTGGGGAGGCTTCTGCATGTAAGGCAGGTACCCTAGGCCTTTGTTAACGTTCTCTCTGCCCTTTTTGTGTCTGTGGTCCAGTGAAACAACTCCAACCAAACTAAAAAGGTCCGCTATGAGGCTGCCTTTGATTTTCTGGTCTAAAGGCGAGTCGCAGTTGAGTGAAGGCGAAAGGTTCACCTCAAGAAGCCAAGGGTCTAAGTTTTTGTCTATAAGTATATCGAAGCCAAGTAGTTCAAAGCAGTTTGTACGGTAGGGCACGTTTACTTCAAAGGCCGAAAACACCGCTGTTTCAATTGACAGAATGGTTTTGATTATGATGTCTTTTATTTTTATTAGAATTTTTTCACTATCTATTCCATTCTGGTTGAAAACATTTATAAGTCCTGATAAACTCCATTTACTGCCGCTGGCACTGTCCCGCGCATCAGTGTTTTCTCTGAAGTTATTAGAATACTTATTGACTGAGTAGTTGGTGAGGTGCATGTACTTGCTGCCTTTTCCGGAAACTTTGTACTTTTGGGTAGCAAACCTTACCAAACCTTCATTGTACATGTATATCCTCAAAGGGTGCACAGAAGTCAGGGCTACGTAAATCCTAAGGTCAAACTTAAAGCCGTCCAAAAGCAGAGGCTTTTCAATGTACTGAGAAACTACGTAGTCTCTTTTGGGTATATCGGAAAATTTGGAAGCTATGAAAATGCCTTTTCCTTGGCTGCTGGCACTGGGCTTCACAATCCAGAGCCCAGAGTAGTTACTCATCTCGTACTCAAGTTCGCCAGCTTCTTGGGGCAGAATGTAAGTTTTGGGAATGAACCCGAAGTTCCTAGAACCATGCAGGGCCTGCATTCGAGCAATGTTTTTGAACATAAGGTCTTTGCGAGTGATTTCGTGGGTTCTGGGGAAGTGGTTTATTTTTTGGTACTTTGTAAGTGACTGGTAAACGTGGGACTTAACTACACCTCCGTGCCACATAATGCTCCAGTTGTTTTTGTTGCTTTCCAAGAACCCGTTGTCATCTAGGGTGAAGCGAATTAACTTAACGTCGGAGTTGTGGAACTTGTAGTAGTAACCACTGTCTTCTTTGGGCAGAGGCCTGACATTCATAGGGTCGATGTAAGGTCGGAACACTAAGTACCTGCCTCCTATGTTGAGGTTTTTGGGGAGTTTTTTGGTACGGTTGCGGAGCCAAAGAACTGGAGCACCGATTTTTTCGTTAAGGGCTTTTCGGTATTCTTCGTCCTTTTCTTCGTAGAACTGCTGGACATTTGAAATGAGTTCAGGAGAAAGGTCTTCATTGGCGATGCTGGACTTTTCAGAGAGTTTTGAAAATGAAGTAGAAGAAGTTCTGTTCTTCAAAGGGTTGAATCTTTGTCTTGAAGACGCGTAAACTCCTGCCTTTGGAGCTCTAGGTTTAAACTGGTTTTTGGGTTTTTGGTTTCTAGGATTAAGAATTGAAATGATAGAGTCTAGTTCTGGGTCCATTTTGAGTTTACAAAATTATTACTTATCAAGACCAAGGTTCTAAATTGGGCGTTCTAGTAACCGAAGCAGTCCAGATATCTTCTTGGACTTCTTTTTGTCTTTTATCGGGACAGTTTCTTTCGTGCTCCTCTATAAGTCCGTGAGGAACTCTGTGCAGCCAGTTGTAGATACAAGTCGAAAATTCGTGACCGTACTTGGCTTGGGCTTCACAACCTCTCGAAAGGTGGTATATAAGTCGGGTGTACTTCATCTTATGCTGGGAGTCATAAGGGCACTCTACTACTTCGTTTTTGCCGGGATTTTCCATTTAAGAAATTTCGATTATTAATCCTTGAGTACACTGATAATCTTAACATTAAGTTACTTCAAAGCAGTAGAGAAAGCCTTGGACTCGTACTTTTGGATAAGCACGTCAATGGGGTTCTCAAATACTGTCTCAGGGTAGTAATCTTCTTGGCGTGAACTTTCCTGAGATTCTTTGATAGAACTGAGTTTTTTGCGTATTCCGATTTCAATCATTCTTTGTTGGACGTTGAGCCACTCGTTGCGTATGTTTAAGTTTTTAGCAGTGAGGCTTTCTAGTTTGCTCATTTCATTGTCAATTGAAGTATCTAGGAAAGAACTTGACTGGTGTCTCAGAGTGGCTTTGCGAGTTGGGTGCTGTTTGGAATTTTTGGAACGTGCTCTAACTGGACTGCGTTTTAAGGGTTTATCTCTTTTCTGATGAACACTTCTTAACTGGATGTTATGCATTGAAACGCTCTGTTTTATTCCAGAACGACTGCCTGAACCCGTTCCTTTTCTAGTTGGTCTGGAGCGGGGCTGCGGTTTGACTTGGTAAACTGCCCTTAAGTTTTGTATGCTTGTTGACATCAATTACTAAAAGTATGTCTTCTCCTCCTGTTCAATTTGCTCACACGACTAACTACACCACGTCGCATTCAGCCTCTGTGAACCTAGAACAGCCCCCGATTTCTCCACTTCCAGGACCCACACTGCTTTCGTTTGACCTTCAGTTTGACAATTTGAAGGATTATTTGAATAACGTATCGCAAGTAGTGAACCAGCAAGGACTAGTTCTGGGCAAGTTGATAGAAGAACTCAAGTCCAGAGTTACAGTCCAAGACATGATGGAAGTGTTCGGGTCGATTGGCGAAACTGTGAAGGGGCAACTAGGGGCGTTCTCCCACTCCACAACTGGAGACCAGTGGAGTGACCAACTCAACTGGGCTTTGGGAGGGATTGGCTTTATGGCCAAAAACATTTCTGAACTCCAAAGCACAAGTGAGAAAACTGAAGTTGACATTACTGCTCTGAGGGCCAAGATCAAAAAGAAGTGCAGCAAGAAAAAGACCAAAGAAAAGATCAAAAAAGCTAAAAAAGAAGCCGAAACTAACTTGAAAACCAAAGCTGACCGGATTGACAAAGACTTGAGTGAGATAGACAAAAAGGTCTGTGCACGGATAGCCGAACTCGAAAAAAAGTTTGCAGAACTCGAAATGAACACAGGCTGGAAAATAAAGGACTGCGAAGACCTTTTGCGAGTCAGAGTCAACGAAAAGTACGTGATGGACGCTATCCAGGCAGCACAAGAAAAAATCAAAAAAGAAATGCTTAACTCCAACGAAAACACTTTTGAAAAGTATGAAAAAGTCATTAGGGACGTCCAGTTCAGTCTAGAAAAGTTCAACTCCGACTACTCTGGGAAGTTCAGAACGCTTAAAAACGACATGAAGAAACTAGAAGAAGAATTCCAGAACAAGTTTTCGAATTCAGAAATAGACGACTTGAGATACGAACTCGAGAAAATCAAAGAAACCATGAAAAAAGAAGACATTACTTCTTTGAACGGCAAACTAAGTAAGTGCGACCAAACACTAGACAAACTCAGAACCGAACTTGAAGAACTCATCAGTAAACTCAGCCAAAACGACAGTTCTGAAGAAGTCCAAGACCTGAAAAGCATCATAAGTAGTCTCCAAGAAGAACTCGAAAACAAAGTAGACAAGTCAGTTATGCAAGAACTACTTCAGCACAAAGGCCACAAACCTAAAGTCCAAGTCCACGAAAACCCAGACATCAAAGAGTTCTGGAAGTTCCGTGAAAAGGCTATGGAACAGTTCCGATCCATTGAGGCCAAAGTTGAAAAACTCAGCAAGTTGTCTGAAATCCACAACTTGAAAAAACTAATCCAAACCAAAGCCAACGAAGAAGAAGTTAAAAACGAATTCAACAACCAAGAAACCAAAGTAACAGGTGTAGAAAAAATAGCTGGCCAAAACGCCAGGGACATTGAGTCTCTAAGTGTTGTGCTGAAACGTATCAACCTTCAGTTGCAAGAAATGAACTCCAACCCAGGCAATGCACTGATAGGTCGCAAAACAATGCCTACAGCATGCTTGTCATGCGGACGTGGAGACACTAACTTCGGACCGTTGTCTCCACAAGTGATGGGAGTGGACGGAAGGATGTACCGTGCTGAAAAGAAGAAAAAGCCTAACCACCCCTCCAACTACGACCCTGACGTTTGCGAAGTCGACGCTTATACAATGGAGTCGCATACGCATAAAAGAAGCTTTGAAGAAGACAAAACTTATGTCCAGTACAAAGCCCCCTTAAACGTGATTTTGGGAAAGACTCGAAGTAACTTCTTTAACCAAAGAGCCCTGAGACCCAACAGTGCTAAGAGATAATAATTTAATTTAAGATGGGACATGGCTGCACTAAGTTAAAGCACAACTATTTCAGTGTGAAAAAAGAAGTGGACTTAGTAGCTGTGCCTGAAGTAACTAAAGTTCCCTGCAAAGTATCTGAAGACTTCAATATGATTGTTTCTGCACTTAACAGCCACTTTATTTTCACTAGTTTGAGTGAAGAGGACAAAGAAGTAATTGCTGAGTCTATGGACCTTTACTCGTTTAAGGCCAACAGTGCCATTATGGTTCAAAACGAAACCTCTGACACTTACTTTGTACTGCGCACTGGTTACTTAGAAGTGGTTATTGACGGCAAAAAAGTAAACAGAGTCCTTCCTGGAGAAGGCTTTGGGGAACTTTCTTTGCTCCACCAAAAAAAGAACAATGCAAGTGTAGTGGCTTTTGACTTCTGCACACTATGGGGAATACACCGCGAAAACTTCAGAAAGGTGGTGGAAGAAGTTAACATCAAAAGCTTTGAAGAAAACAGGGAGTTTCTAGAGAAGGTCTCGCTTTTGAGTTCTTTAAGCTCAGAACAAAAAGACATACTGGCAGCTAACTTAGTTACACTGAAGTACCAAGCTGGGCAGAAGATAGTGACTGAAGGAGAAACGGGACAGTACTTGTTTATAATTAAAGAAGGCACTGTGTCCATACAGAAAGAAAACCTTGAAGTCGCAAGGTGCGCTCCTGGAAGTTACTTTGGAGAACAAGCTTTGCTCTACAACTCTTTGCGAACTGCTACTTGTGTAGCCTTGGAAGGGACAGTTAAGTGCGTTTGTTTAGCTAGAGAGACTTTGCAAAGGGTGTTAGGAAACAACTTACAAAACATTATCCAAACCAACACTATATTTGAAGCCATAAGTAAGTCAGAAACCCTTTCTTGCCTCAACAAGCACCAAAAAAGACAAATAAAAGAAGGCTTAAGCATTAAACACTATAAAGGAGGGGATGTTGTGATTCACGCAAACACTCTTTGCAAGTCCAAATTGTACTTTGTTTTAGAGGGCAACTTAAAGTATGCCCGGAGTGGTTTGGTTTTTGCAGACAAAGGAAACTCAGTAGGTGCAGAGTACGTAACACAAACAAGTCCTCCTGAAGATGTTTACTGGGATGATGTAATAGCTGGCAACGAAAAAAACACTTCAGTAGGAGAGCTTACTAAGTACCAGTTCGAAGTGTGTATAGGAGGCAAATTCTCAGAAGTAGTTAAAGAAAACGCTGCAACTAATATTTTGATGAAGGTTAACTTGTTCCGTCACATAGACAACAAAAACTTTAAGTACTTGTTCAATATGATACAAATTGAGAAGTACAAACACGGAGAAGTGATTTGTGGGAAGAATTCCAGAAACAATTGCATCTTTATAGTTAAAAGAGGAAGGGTGGAGGTTTCTCAGAGAAACAGAGTGGTGAGGGTGGCTACTAAGCACGACTACTTTGGAGAAAGGGCTCTTTTGTTTGGGACTTCTGAGGTAAAATGTGTTGCTCAAGGAAGTGTGACTCTTTGGGCAGTGCAGAACTCAGACTTCACTTCTGTGATCAACGATAAAGTCCGCAAAGACCTGCTGCACAGAGTAGAGTTGGAGGATGAAGAAGTTTCTTTGTATGAACTCCAAGTTGTGAAGCTTTTGGGAAACGGCACCACTAAAGTTTATAAAGTCACTAACTGCGAGAAGGATTGTGTGTATGTTCTTAAAGTCTACCCAAAAGACTTACTGGCTCAGTGCTTTTTCTACGAAAAAGAGGCACTTCAGATGCTAGACCATCCTTTTATATACAAGTTAGTTACTACTTTTGAAGACCAAAAAAGGTTTTTTCTAATGTTAGAGTACATAAAAGGCTTTACATTGGATTTTGCACTTGAGCAGTCAGGTACTTTTTCAGTGTCTGAAGCCCAGTTTTACACTGCTTCTATAATTCTGAGCATCCATTACCTGCATGAAAGGAAAATAGTTCACAGAAACATTTGTCCGGATAACTTAATGGTAGACGAGCAAGGCACTCTGAAACTCACAGGGCTTACTAATGCCAAAGTATTGAAAAACAGAACCTTTACCTTAGTAGGAACTCCTTACTACACAGCTCCAGAAGTCATAGCGGGGCTAGGCTACACTAAGTGTGTGGACTACTGGAGTTTAGGAGTGTGCTTGTACGAGTTTTTGTTTGGAAGTGTGCCTTTTGGTTCAGGCCTAGAAGACCCCTACGAGATTTACAGCGAAATACTTGAAATGAAAATAGTTATTGAAGCTGAGGACCCAACAAAGGCTTTTTTAGAACAACTGCTTTCTAAGCTTCCTGAAGCAAGACTGGGGTCCTCTCATGAGTCTATTAAGAAGCACGAGTGGTTTGCTGGGTTTGACTGGGAGGCTTTACTGCAGCAAAGCCTAACGCCTCCCTTTAAACCTAAGTACTCCCCAGAAGATGTACAGAGCTCCTTTGAGCCTAACTGGGACGAACTAGTGAATTAAGCTAATGGTTACTGGGGAATTTCAGGGTTGAGTTGGCTTAGTCTTTGAGAGTCGTAATTGGCAAAAAAGTTGTACTGGTAAACTAAGTTGGGAATAGAAGGCTGGAAAGGCATAACTTTAACACCTAAGAGTTCATTGAGCATAGAAGCGTTTTCTGCAATAGAACTGAGTATCATCAAACCGTTGGGTTTAAGAAGACTCTTGATGGTTCTTGAGTACTTTTCCCAAACTTCGTATGTAATAAAAGGCGGGTCAACCACTACTAAGTCGAAAAAGTTCTGGAAAGACTCCTCGAATCCCAGGGGTTCGTTGAAGTCGTAGCAAACGTAGTTAGTTTGGGTTTTAAACTTCTGGTCGAGGTCAAAGATCCAGGAGTTAGCTTGGAGGTTTCTAGGTAAAGCAAAGTGTACACTAGGAGTAGAGATGCAGGCTATTGTGGTGACAAGTCCCCTAGAAAGGTCTTCTATTTCTTGAGAAAGAGTCTGCAGAGTGAGTTCTGAGTACCAGTACTGGTTGAGTTCCTGTTTCTCAGGGTTCCTGTTTAAAAACTCCCTTGCCATTATAAATGTCAGCTTTGAAAGAAGAATGGGTTAGTCTTGTAAAGAATCAAGCTGCTGGACGCATCAACGAAACCAAAAAAACCCAGATGAAAAACAAAATACTTTACAACTCCCAAAAAAAGCAGTTCCCTGAAGTGCCTAACTTCACAAGTAGTTTGGAAATCAAACCAGAGTTTGAACAGCAAAGAAGCAAACTCCACTCTGCACTTAGTAACTTAACTGAACCTGTGGACGCTAAAGAAGTTAAAAAACAGTTTAAGTTTGGGTTGTCTTTGCAGAGAAACAGAACTCCTCCGCCCAAGCCTAAAAGGGACAACATCCAACCTAAAGGAGTAGAAGATATTTCTTGCATCCAAGACTACCCTGTTAAAGTGCACTATGATTCCTTTGAAGAGTTTTCCATTGCAAAGTCCTCTGCAATATCTAAGCACTTAGAACTTATAGAAAAAGAGATCAGTGTGTTTGCTGACTTGTGCCCTAAAGCTCTAGACAACAGGTCCAGTCTTCAGTTTCCTCAAGCTGACCTTGCAAAAATCAACTTTGACAAGTTAGAGTGGCCTGACATTTCGAACATCATAACTGGAAGAGTCTCCCAAAGTTCTGTGTACCATAAATTGAACCAAACTCTAGAAAATAAACAGTTCAAAGAAAGCCAACTACAAGAACCCAAACAACTTCAAAAACCTCAGGAAACTCAGCAACCTGGGGAACCCCAAAAATCACTCCAGGAACTCCAGGAGCCCCAAGACAACCCTCATAACTCTTCCTACCAAAGCGAGTTAATGCCTAGAATAGCCTTGAGTGAGTTTTTCGGCGCTAAAAAAACTGAGTCTTTGGCTGCCCACTCGCGCCAAGGAAGCAATGCTTCTTCTCAAAGTGAGTCAGACCTTGAGTACAGTTTGGTCAAAATGATAGAAAAGCTAGGAAACAACACTGAAAGCGAAGACACAGACCAAAAACTCCAGCAACTCTTAGAACTAGCACACTCAAAACTAACCAGGGACCCCCACAACCCCAAAAAGCAAAAAGTAAAACTCCTGTACGACTTCTTGATGGAGTACAAACAAGCCCGAGAAAGCAAAAAGTGTAAAAAACCGCACAACAAACCCTCTGTTCCTAAAGTCAAAAGGTCACCTAAGAAATCAACTACTCCAGACCGCTTTGTTACACCTAAAGAAGTAAAAACTACCGTTATGCGTGGAGGCTGGAGCACCCAGTCAAGACCTAAAGAAATATCTTCAAGGTACGCTCCAGTGAAGGAATCTTCTAAAAAGCGCAGTTACTACAACTCCACTGCGTCAAGTGCCAACAAAGCTAAGTCACGAAGAGAACAGCCTCCAGCCCAACAAACTTGGATAGGGGGTTCTAAGTTCAAAGACGACCTTGAAGACGAAGACTGGGTCTCTACAGGGAAAAGTCCTATAAAATAAACTTCTGATGTACAACAATAGAGTAATTTACAGTTAAAACTTAAACTCCTTAATGTCAGAAGGAGACACTACCTCGTCTTCTACTTTTTTGTGGCTGTAGCGCTTGCTTCTTTGCTTGACGGCGTAAGCACTGGGAGCGTAGTCAATAGTTCCTTGAGTGTTGGCTCCAGGCCTTCTGAGGTCAAACCTACTAGGAGGAACCCTTGTTGCGCAAAGAGTGTTAAAAATATTAAGGAGTGCATTTCCTCGGTCATAGGGGTTGCCTGTAGCGTTTTTAAAAGCGTTTTTTAACTTTTCGTGAGTAGTTTGTCCTGTAAATGCTAAGTACAAGTGGAACCCCAGCAACCCAAACACAAACCAGATTGCAAGGAAGCAGTACAGCAGCAGTGCCATGGACCCTCCTGACTCAGCTAAGGCTTCTACAAACACCTCCCACCCGCTTAAGTCTGGCTTCTCCTCAGTGATGTCTTCTTCAACGTCTACAATGTGTACTACAGAGAAAGTAACACTCAAAATTATCAACAAACTAGTGCTGCACAAAAATGCCATGAACTCTCTGTAGTTGCGCTTGCCTATACAGTTGCCTACCCAAGGACAGTGGTGGTCGAAACGCTCCACACAAGCTCCACAGTCATTGCAGTGCGAAGTCCGAGGAGGCCTGAAAATGTAGCAAGTGCGGCAGTATTTAAAGCGAGTTAAGTGGCCTCCACTAGGCATCTCCACAGAGGGCAAGCTGTCCGGCATGAGTTCTTTGACTTGCTTAGCACCTTTAGGTCCTACTGCGAAAGGAGGCTTTTGTTCAGGAATGAAGCCTGGGTTCTTGGTAGAAGTTCGGTAGAGGAAATAAATCGAAGCAAGCAGCACAAAGAAGAAAGCAATAACAGGAGTCCACTGGTTTCTTTGCTCAACAAAATAGACTCCCGGGATGCTCAAAAACGCCACTCCTGGCACCAACACTAAAAAAAAAGTTATAAACGCCCTGTGGTTGTCTGGCCTAATTATAACTCACCCCATCATGACTCTTCCGTCGCAGTAAAACTTGTTATTTCCAGGCCACTGTTTGTAAGCTTTCAGGTCTGACATTTATAATGGAGAGTAATCAAGTCTTTTTAGTGAGGCACGCCCAAAGCACCTACAACCAAGCTGCTGCTCACTACGAAGCCACTGGCAAGAAAAACTTCATTTGGGACTTAAAGTGGAGGGAAGAGTTTATAGACTGCGAACTCTCCCAAAAAGGAGTCGATCAGGCCGTAGCAAATATTCCGCAGGCCCACTCGCTTCCTGTTTCAAAAGTTTTTGTGTCCCCTTTGAAACGTGCTCTCCAAACTGCCCAGATTCTTTTCAAGGACCACCCCAACTGCCCTTCTATAGTGGTTACTCCTCTTTTGTACGAGAAACTCAAAAACGCCCCAGACGTGTCCCTTTACGAAGGAACTCCTTTTCTGGAATACTCGCAAATGGACTGGAGCCAAATGGGTCCTGGGTACCCACTTTTAGACGTAGTTTGCAACGCTTACACACAACCACTTAAAGACGTCCCCATTTCAAGGTTGCCTAAGGTACTGTTGCAAACCATGATAGACATGGCTCCCGATAAGATTGAAAGTGCTGAACAGGTTTACAAACGCACCCAGGCCACTAAAGCAATTTGGCGCAAAGAAGCTAAGACAGGGAACATTGCTTTAGTTTCACACTCTAACTTTTTTAAATTTTTCTTGAAAAACGAAGACGGGACTTACAAATGGCTAGATAACTGCGAAATCTACCCGTGGAGTGACATAAATTAGTATTTAATTACAACTCTAGTTTTAGAACATTCACCATGATTTGTTTGAACTCTTCACAGTCAAAACACTGCTTGTCTTGGGAGTTAAGTTTGCTTAGGGTGTTTTTGACTTCTGCTTCAGAAACAGGCTCAATGCCCAAAGCGTAAGCAGCTGTAGTGACTGCACGTCTGAGGTCGCACTTACTGATCATTCCTGAACACTCAAAGTCAATATGATCGAAAACATTCCTTGCGGTCTGTTCTATGTCAGTATTCTTTTGTTTCATCATATTGTTTACTAATTCTGACCGGAATGCTTAATTGAATTAATGCACTTTAGAAAGAGCTAAAACTAGTCTTTGGAGTTCTTGTGGAGTAAGGGTCCTTCCAAGGTTGTTGCTCACTTCCATGCAAACTGTAGACTGTTCCTGAGGAGACAAGCTCAGAAACCCTTCAATGAAGTCGCCGTCTAAAAAGCCTTCCCAGGGGATGGGCTTTCCTTTAACTTGTGGACTTCTGAACTTGCTGAGCTGCCATATTTGGCTCTTGACCTTCATATTTCCAAGAATGCTTTGAAGTTGGAAAAGCACTTCGTAAGTTTCGTAGGGAAGACTCACCACCACTCCCAAACACCCTTTAGTTGTCCCTAACAAAACACTTTCGATGCCCTTTGGAAGGTCTTCGCTTCCTCCTTGTATCAAACTTCCTCTCCTCATGTGGTTCACCATTTCTCCTAAGTAATAAGCTCCTACAATGCTCAGCATCCGTCCTGAAGTAAAAGTCAGCAAGTGCACGTTGCAAAACATGTCTGAAACCAACAAAAACTCCCTTGAAATAAACTGCACTGCTGTTGGAAACAGTGAGTACAGGTTCTTGGCAATTGGCACAAGTTTTTCGCCAGCTCTGAAAACAGACACTGAACGAGTGATGTCTAGGAAAGCTACTAGTTCTTCAAAGGTGTCCATGCCTATTATGTAGGTTAGTTTTTGGTCTTTTTCGATGAGTGAGAGTTCTGAGTGTTCTAAAGAGTAGTAGTGGATGTATGAGTTCACTCCAGCTACTAAGTACTTCTGCTGCACTACTCCCAAACAAGAAACTGACCCCTCTACGACCTCCGACTGAACTCTAGTAAGTCTCTCGTTGTTTTTCACAAACACGTAAATGACTCCTTTAGTGGGTTCGTTTTGTGGGTCGTCAGTTATGTAGGACCCTGCGTAGATCTTTCTGCCGTTAACGTGAAGGGCATTTCCAACCTCGGCTTCAGGGAACTCGTAAGTGTCCATCACCATGAAGTTTTGGTTTAAAAGCAAAAGACAGCTCCTTCCACTGCTGAAGTACCCTAAGCACACAAAACACTCCTCCAAAGCCCCAATCCTCCTCACAGTCATTCCCATTGGAAAAGTCCTAATTGAAAACCTTTGGATCTCTTCAATGCTAATCATAACTAAATTCATTCCTGAAACCAATGCTAAGCAGTCTGGAAAAGCTTCAGTGTAAAAAGGAGCCATGCACGAAGCTTGCTCTGTGTTTACGCTTGCGTAAAAAACCCTTTGGTGAGTGCTGTAAGCAACAGCAGGTTGGTCACAAGAAGCAAAAACATAGTTGCAATTTTGGAAGTTGAACTCTTTCAAAGTAACCTGTTGGTTCCCTATGAGGACACTCTTCATAAAGAAGTCAGGCAAAGTGTAAGTAAGCAAGTGCCCGTCTGCCAAACCAGCAAACAAGTACTTAATGTCTTCCATCTCTGCAAACAGCAATGACCTTACAAACACGTCGCCTCCCAACACTTCTTTTTTAACTAGGGTGAAGGAGGGGTAAAACAACACACAAATACTCATTTCAGTCCAAAGACCCACTGCTACTAACTCTGCCTCCATGCACACACTGCTGACTTCGTAAGGGGCTTCCCATCTGCCTGTTTCTTGGTAGCCTTTTGGAGTTAAAGAATAACTCACCAAGGAATCTTCATCCATGACTAAAACTAAGTGGTCGTTTGAGGAGTCTCCTAAAGAAATTCTGCCTCCAGGACTCAACTTGTAGAAAGGCTCCCAGTTAAAGTTGTAGACTGCTACTTCTTCAGGAGTAACTTGCACAATTCCAAAAGAAAGGGTTGAAATGTACAAACTTGTAGTGTTGCTTTGAAAGTCGCTGTACTCCGCAGGTTCTAGTTCGGTTTCATTCATTCTCAGAATCCTAGTTTTGTCGAAGAAGCTCAAAACTAAGTGAGAGTAGTGCTCGCCTAACTTAAGTGACCAAAGTGACTCGATTTTGCCTAGTTCAGCTTCTTGCTCTATGTAAACGCCTACTCCTTTGTTCACTAGTCTTATGCTTCCGTCTAAGTTATGCCCTGCACAAGCTATGATGTCTGAGTTGCCTTTTTTTTCGCCTTCCAGCACCAAAAAGTCCAGCATTGGCGCCAAGTTAGGGTAAGACTGAATTACTTTGATGTAAGACCCGTTTTCTTGTTGCTCCAAAACCTTTATGAGCGAGGAGTCCCCTGTGCTCGACCCTACGAAAAAGTAGTTGTTGTCTAAGTAAGTAATTGAGTTAGGAGTAACGCACTGCCCCAGTAGTTTCAGTTCTATGCCTGTGTTTGCACAAAGCAAGTAAATCTCTCCGCTGGTGTTTCCTAGAATCCACCTGTTGGAGTCTACTTTGTTGCAGCTCGTTACTTCTTTCAAGTGCGCGTTGAAACTCATGGGGTGTCCAGTTTGAAGGTCGTACACAACTACTCCTGCTTCGTGAAGCACTCCTACTTTCCCGGGAGAACTCATGATTTTGTAAGTGGAGTGTTGGAACTTGTAAACCCAGGTAGTTTCTTCCATTGAGTATCCTTGAAGTTTGATGGAGTACACTTTTAAAACAAACTCTGTTTTTTTAGAGTAAATGACTCCCAAAAGGAGTTCTGAGGGCTCGTCTAGAATCTGGATGTCGCGGATTTCGTCTTCTTCAAGTCTCACATTGAACTCTGTCCTGATGCTTTTTTGGTCAGTTATCTGAATGACTCTAAGTAGTCCAGTGAACAAGTGCAAAGCGTAAACCCGTTCGTAGGGGTCCAGACTGGCTAGGGGCAAAGCTGTAGGGGAGGTCCTTGTGGGCTCCTGTATCTGGGCGCTTTCCAAGATACTGATGGTGTTTGCTTCATAAGTAGCAATACTTACAGCATAGGGCTGGGTTACTATGAGCAAGTAGTCCTTTTGGGGTGCGTTGAGTTTGTGCACAAACTTGATCATTCCCAAGATAGAGATTTCTTGCAAAGGCACCAACCCTTCTTCTGAGAGTTTGTAAAGCTCCAAACGGTTGCCTTTGGCCAGTATTAAGTTTCTTTGGTCAGCAGAAGTCAATCCTGCAGTTAGTGACTCTACCACTGCGCTGGATTTGTGCGCACTGGCAACATAGTTCCATTTCGACATATTAAAACAATTATGGAGTACAACCAGCAACTCACTGCTTTTACCACTAGAGAAATCAGGTACGCAAACATTTCAAACGCCGTGCCAAATATTATCCTTGTAAGTTAGAGGTAGTCTGTTTTAGTTCTTCTACTGATTTTATATACTGAAAAGGACTGCATCAACCCAGTAAGGACTTGGCTTAAGGTTTACTGCATCGTAGCAATGTGCTATTCAGTGTTGACTATGTCAATAGAACTTACAACTTCTATCAATACTCGGGAGCACAATACTTTGGTTAAGGTGCTTGTTACTTCTGTGAATTATTTGTGTGGGATATTTGCAGTGGTTTGGACAGTTTTAGGAAGTTTGTGGCTGTTTGAAGACGGAACTTGTGAAGACGGTAAGGTTTACTTAGAGTTTTTTTGGGGGTGGTTACTCACACTCATAATACTTATTTACTACTATGGACTTTTAGCTGGGACCATCTGTGCTGTGTCCTACGACTGTGCTTCCAAGTTGTACAGTAATTAAAATTTAAATTTGGTTTTAGTGAACTGAGTAGTGGAGTTAGTAACAATTGTTGCAGACTTTAAGTGCTTGAACTTAAAAGCTTTTTTAACTTCTAAGTTTGCTTCAGAAATGCAGTTCCGAGAGACGGCCTTTCTGAGTTTTTTGACTCTGGTAGGCAATTTGAAGCTTTTAGGCTTTTGAGCAGGAGACTTGGATAGAAAGTTCCACAAAGACTTGTTTCCAGTATCAGAAAGGATGAAATTTCTTACGGGTGTTTTTTCTCTATGGGTATTCATAGGTCTAAGTTTTAACCTATCCATACTGATTAAATATGACTATGTATAGTTACTCCACTGACCTCTACAACTCTTTCGACTTAGTTGACCAGGCTGAGGAGCAAAAGCAGTCAGAACTCAACTCATTTGTACAGAGCTTAAAAGACTACTCCAACCTAGAAGACTACTACTCCAAAGGACTTGAAAAAATAGCCCTTCAGGTGCCTGAGCAATTCAATAAAGGGTCTCTTTCTTACGCACTGTGCTCGTTCAAGAACTTCTTGCTCAACAAAGCTATGCAGCACAAGTCCTTGCACGAACACATCAGCAAAAACCTTTATGAACCGCTTAAAGACCTTGCTAGGGACCAGAGTATTTCGATCAAAATGACTTCAACAGAAGGAAGGATTTTTTCCAAAACCAAAAAAACACTTTTTACCAAACACCAAAAAGCCAAAGACCAGTACTTCAGTGCTTGCCGAGAGTGCGAAAACCTCACTATTTGTTTAGACACCCAAGATGTCAAAACTAACCGCCACAAAATGATGCAGAAACTACTTAACTCCAAGAAAGAACTCGACATGAACCTTAAGCGCTACAAAAGCACAGTTGATGAGTATAACCAGTTCATAGAAAAGTATGACTCTGTGATGCCAAGGACTCTAGAAGTATACCAGGAATTCGACAAACAACGCCTCGAAGTAGTTAAGAACTCACTTCAAAAACTGACCCACAACGAAGAAGTTGCTCACAGAAACACTTTGTACGAAAACGAAAGTCTCCAGAAAGTCATTGACTCCGTAAACCTAGAAGAAGACTTTAACTCTTTTGTTGCCAAGAACTACAACCCCAGAGAAGAAAACACCAAGCTGCAACTCCAGCCCTACGAAGGAACCCACCCTGAGTACAAGAACTTAGGACAAAGGGGTCCCAGGTTTACTTTGCCCCACCCTGACTCCAGTCTTGAAAAAGTAAGGGAGTCCCTTGACTACACAATTGAAAGAATCTGGCAGGGCGAACAACTCTCTTCGCAGGAACTAAAACAAACGGCAAAGGCTTTTGACTCCCCAAGGGGCAGACAAGCCTTTATACAGACCCTTAGACAAAGGTTAATGCAAGCTAGAACAGCCCTTGAACCCAAAGCTTTTAAGCAACTAGCTTCACTCATTCTGATGCTACTGACTAGTCTCACAGAGGAGTTTGAAGTGCCAGTAGCAATGGCAGTCATTCACTTTTCGCAGTCTTTTTACAACCAAGTTGACTCCCAGTGTCTTTACGAGTTTGTTGCTTTCCACACTATTTGGAATGCTTTGGAACACTGGGAAGAAATCATCAACAGTGCTATTCAAGAAGAAATCAAAGCCCACAAAGAACACTCCAGCAGCTTTATCCACGATATTGCTGTGAGCAACTTACTTCAGTTCAGAAAGATTATGAAGAACTTCAAAGTAGAAGAGTCCGGAGTTAAGTCAGTTATCTTCAAAATAGGCAAAGTCTACAGAGTCTGCGAAGAAGAACTTGAAATCATAGCTAGAAAAAAAGAAGTAAATAGAAAAACTCTAGCTGAAATCAACAGTAACATCCAAGCCAATGAACAGGTTGAAGAGGTCAAGGCTGTCAGTCAAGACGACCAAAAGGGAATAGAAGTCAAAGAAGTTCATAGTTAATAGTGTACATAATCTATAAATATGAAAAAGGCAAAGGTAAGAAAGGTCAAGAGGTCAACTGATAAAAAATCAGATTCCTCGTTGCAAAAATCTACTCAGTCAATCGAAGTTACACCCCGTCAAGAGTTGGCCGAATCTGATAGCAAGCTAGAACCCAGAAACCAAGAAACAAGTGATCCTCAGAAAACTCCACCTTTTGGTCAGCCCAGCAACCCTCAGAGAATCCCACTTTTTGCTCCAACAAGTAACACTCAGCAAATCGCACCTTTTGCTCAGCCCAGCAACTATGAGAGAATTCCACCTTTTGCTCCGCCTGTTCAGCAAACTCCACCTTTTGGCCAGCCCAGCAACACTCAGGGAATTCCACCTTTTGGTCAGCCCAGCAACCCTCAGACAATTCCGCCTGCTCAGCAAACTCCACCTTTTGCTCCATCAAGTAACAGTTATCAAACTCCACCTTTTGCTCCATCAAATCAACCCCAACCCAAAACTCCTGAAAAGTTTTCAGAAGCTCCCATTCAGCAGCCTCTAAATTTCAACCCAGCATCTCAAGATCCTAGACTCCAGCAAAAAGGAAAGTTCAACAAAGAATACTTATTAAAAGAATTTAACGAAATCGCATCTTCTGTAAGCTCAATTGATTCAAAACCCTCAATAAAGACTCATCAACTTCAGGTCAAAAGCACTTGTTGCAAATGCCAATGCAAAGTAAACGAGTTCCCAGGACAAAAATGCAAACATTTATGCAGAGAATGCACTGCTGACTTTATCAGAAAAAACCAAAACAACTGCGGCATGTGCCAAACTGAGTTTGACACTAACTTCTTTATCCACGAAACCCAGTACTGCATAGGCTGCGAACAACAAGTCTACATAATAGGAGACTACCTAGCTAAAGCCTGCGAAAACCACGAACTGTGTTACTTATGCCTACTCAAAGCCCTCGACTCAAAAGCTTGTGCCTGCAAAATCAGTCTTTCAGAAAGCCAACTTTTCCGTATAAAAAGTGTCCTTTTTGGAGAGTGTGGAATATGCAAAAGGGAATTCAAAAACAACTACTTGTTAGTAAACTCTTGTTGTGAACTGCAAGTGTGTGGCATTTGTCAGTACCGAAGCAACAAAGAAAAGTGTAAGTGCGGGAAGCCACTGGACTCTCGAGGTATCGATTTGATGGAAACGATCAAGATGATCCTAATTACTTAACTTGTCTTGCTTGGAAGAACTTAACAATCTGGGGCCCTGAGAGTTGGCAAATCGAAGCGTCTCTTCTGATGTAAGCTTCTTTTTTGTGGGTGAAGTAAACTTCGTTTTTGGAACCTGCTTTTACACTGATTTCTACTACGTACATTTCTGGCATCTTTTGCATATGGGAATTGCACACGTCTGCAAAGTGGATGTTGTAGTTGTCTGAGTTCACGTGGGGAGTGAACTTGTTAATAGCTGCGTCTAAAGCCAAAACTAAGTTGTCTCTTAACTTCCTGTTAAGAACTACTCCAGTCACTACTCCGTCGTCCCTAACTCCGTAATAAATAGTTCCTCCTTCAGTGTTCAGGAACGCTGAGACGTAAGGCGCTATGAGTTCAACTGCCAAACTAATGTTGAAAGCACGAGTTGTGCAGGCCTTGAACTCAGTGTTGCGGTCTTCATAAGTTTTAACTTCTTCTTTGAAGATGTAAAAGCCCCTTTCAGAAGGTCTTCTTTGGGACACACTGGGCTTGGAGTGGTTTTCTGGAAGAGGAGTTTCGCTTTCACTTTCGCTTTCGTAGCCTTCTTTGTCTTCGACTTGGCGGATGCAGTTTTGTCTCAGGGTTTCTGACTGGAGCTTTTCTTCAGGCGAGTGGTAGTAAGGGCAGTTGTAGCCTAGTTGGCACTGAATTGAGTGCTTGAAGTAGATGCACTCTTTAGTTTTGAAGTTCGAAGGGTGGTAGTTGTACTCTGTGAGGTTTTTGCAGTACTTGCACATGTCATGAGTGCAGTAAGGATTCGTAATGGCTTCTAGGCACAAAAAAGGCTTGTAAGGAGTAGTGGGAGGGCGTCTTCTGTCTTCTTCAGAGTGAAAGAAAGAACAGGTTTTTTTCTGCTGGCATTCTTTGTTTTCCTGGACGCTTTTGCACTGTTTAGTTTTGTATGCTTTAAATACATTTTCTGTGTTCATTGCAATTATAAGTTAATTAAGGAAAGGCTTTTTTAGTCATGATGTTGTAGAAGTCTTCGGCAGTTACTTGACCATCTCCATCTGAGTCGGCTCTTTCAATCATTTCCATGAGCTCTTCGTCGGTCATGGTTTCGCCAAGCTCCCTAGCTACTCTTCTTAAGTTTTTGATAGAAATCAATCCTGTTTTATCGTCGTCAAAAAGACGGAAGACCTTGTTGATGTCCTCCTTGGTGTCCTTGTCGCTCATCCGCGCAGTCATCATGTCGAGGAACTCGTCGAAGTCAATGGCTCCTGAACCGTCTTTGTCTAAGTCACTCACCATTTGGTAGATAGTTTGGTTTTTGGCTTCAAAGCCTAAGGACTGCATCGCAGTTTTCAGTTCACGTGGGTCAATGGTGCCTGAGCCATCAGTGTCAAACAAGTCAAAAGCTTCTTTGATCTCCTCAATCTCATCCTCGGTGAGACCTGGTCTTTCATACTGCTTGGGGTTAAAAGCTTTTTTAGCACCACGTGAAGCTCTTCCAGCCATGTTTTTATAACGTATTGGCTCATATAAAATAAAATGTCACGCAAAGCCAAGTATTTTTCTGAAGCCCAATACAAAGGAGCTAGGAAGAGCATGTCTCGAGGAAAGTCTCCAGGCCGCAGGGAGTCTGATGTTCCTTCAAACCTGACTGAAGACGAAGTCAACGAAATCAAAGAAGCCTTCGACCTTTTTGACTCCGACGGTTCAGGCACCATCGACCCCAGCGAAGTTGAGGCTGCCATAAACTCGCTTGGAAGAGACCAGTCACCAACTATATTCCGCTTGCTAGGTGGAATTGAAAAATTAGGTGCAGAAATCACCTTTGACGACTTCCTTTACCACATCTCAGATAAACTCGGCAACCGTGAGTCCAAAGAAGGAATCCAAAGGATCTTTGAGTTGTTCGACGATGATGGGTCTAACACCATTAACGTGAAGAACCTTGCCCGTGTTGCAAGAGAACTTGGTGAGTCCATGACTGAAGAAGAGCTCCAGGAGGCCATTTCTAAAGTGGCTGGCAACAAAAAGGAGATCTCAGCTGACGACTTCTACCAAGTGATGACTAAAAAGATTTACGGTTAATTCTCAATAATATGGGTCGCAAGAATAGACAGAAAGTAAAGTTCCTAAAGCCATTTTGTTATTACTGCGACAGAGAATTCGACGACGAGTTCGTTTTGCACCAGCACCAAAAGGCCAGACACTTCTCTTGCAGAGTGTGCCACAAAAAGTTTTCTACTGCAGCTTCTATGGCAACCCACGTGCTCCAAGTCCACAAAGAGCAGATCCTCAAAGTGCCGAATGCCAAGGCAGGAAGGGACGCAATTGAACTAGACATATACGGGATGGAAGGAGTCCCTCACGACCTAATAGAAACCCGTGCTTTAGGACTCACTCAGAAAAAACAGAAAGTAGAAGAAGTAGAAGGTTTGGGACTGCCTCAAGAAGCCTTAACTTCTTGGCCTTTGCCAGTGATGCCTTTTAACTACGACGTAACTCAGTTAGTTTACTCTGACGACTGGGTTACTCCTGAAGAAAAGCGTGCCTGCCTTCCTAAGTATTCCTACGACAAAACAACTATCCAAAGCAAAGCCCATACTCTTGACGAAAGTATCCAAGAAAGAATGAGTGCTTTACTTTAATAAGGGGGTTAATATCTATGGAAGAAATAGCTTTGTTTGCAGTTCTTAAAGGAATTAAGTTCACTGAGGAGTTGTACTGGATCCAAGAAGCAGTTCTTGACAAGTGGGTAGACAAGCTCTGTGTAAGAACCAATCCTTTTTTCAAGCAACTCAGAAAGTTCATAGTTTGTGAATTGCAGGAGAAAGGCAGACAAGTTCTTGTTGAGGAATTTGGAATAGACGAAGTCACCGTGACTGAGTTGGAGGAAAGTGTCAGGGCTCAAGAAGAACTCGAAAACAGAGTTTTGGAGTTGTTTTATAAAGGGTTTTCTTTGCAAGAAGTTAGTTGCGAAACTTCTTTATCTGTTTCTAAGGTTCAAAAGATTCTTCGCAATCAAGGGAGACCAACCAAGCTCCAGAAGACTGAGGAAGAACTTAAGTAATAAAACTACTTTAGATGTTCTATAATTTATTCAACCATGTTATTGCTTACCCTTGGAATGCTCATCAACTACTTCCTAGTTGTTTGGAGTAGCAACTACTGCGAGTCTAGATGTATATCTGGCTCCCGTTGTTGCAACTGTGACTCAAGTAGTGGGTACAATTGGATCTACTACAAATGCATCAAGAATTGCCCATCGGGGTATTCCTCCCAGAACACTCCTCTCTCTTCAGACAACTGGGGAAGCACTGAGTGTGTCGAGGACTTAACAGGAGCAAGGGAAATTTTTAACTTGCAGTTTGATTCGGTATTAGACCAAAGTTCTAGCACAATAGGTAGTTTTTATACCCCAAATAATCAGGCTTTTGGCCACTACACAAAAGTTTCGCCTGTTCCAGCCTCAGAAAGGGGGTTTTACTTCCACGAACAGTCTTCCCTTAAAACCGATGAGGTTTACATTCCCTCTTTTTGGCACATCCTTACCTTTTGGGCGCGCCCACTAGACCAAGGAAAACTATTCACACTCAAGTCTAGTTCTCGCACTGAGTACGAAATTTCATATCTCGCCGATAAGTGGAGGTTTTCTAACTACTACTTAAATACTCTTATGGGTTCTGGATCAACTTCCAGAGTTGACTTTAGCTATGAAATAAACAGCAACACTGACTGGCACAAAATCGAGATTTACATAAAGTTTGAGTGGATAACAGAAGACCACTGCTACTTTAAGGGCTACAAAGATAGTTCTAAGAGTTACTCTCACCACATTAACAAGAACTGCTGGTACAGGTACGACCAGAACCCCTCTGACTTAAAGTGGAGAATTGGAGCTACTGACACTGACCAAAGTTTTGAAGGGTTCTTGTACAGACTCAACTTCAGAAACTCTAACTTAAGAGTAACTGACTCCCACCCAGGACTGTCCAACTGCGAGTTTAACACCCTTGTGAACTCTGGTTCTTGCCAATCAACTACAACCTGCAATTTGCCTGACTGTGTTGCCTGTGACACTCAATGCTCAGACTGCAGAGTGTTTCCTTGGGTATGTAGAAGTTGCCAGAACGTGATTGTTGAAGAGATCTGCATGTATGTGTGTCCTTACCAGTTCAGTTGCCCCAACACTTATCCCGGAGTAGTTCTTCAAGAAGACTTTTCAAAGTTCCCCAAAGACTTTTCTTACTTCAACAGCGGAAGTGACCCTAGCACTTACCACCCATTTACTTCCCCTGACACTGATGACGTTCTACCCTTAAAGTCCAGAGGAATTTACTTTGACACCACAAAGTACGTTGTCACCAAAGACGAAGTGGAGTTGTACCACACCTTTACAGTTAGTATGTGGGTGAGGCTTTTCTCCTCAGGAAGTATTGTTTCAAAGGGGAGCTTCCTAGACATTAGTGACTCTGCAATGACTTTGACCCTTGAAGACTTTTTTGAGAGTGGAACTACCCATTCAGTGGGAGTTTCAGTGCCCACTGGAGTTTGGAAGCACCTGGCCTTTTCTTGTGAGTTTTACTACAAGTACAAAACCATCCTTAGGTCCTATGTAGACAATACAGAAGACTCGAATTACAGCATTGAAGACAGACTGTTCAGACACCCTGGGGGACACTTCTTTAAGATTGGGGGATCTGGTTCAAGCAGCCAGGGATACATTTACTCGATTAAGTTGTGGCAAGAGGCTATTTCTGACTTCACTCACGAGTATCAAAACGAGTACTGTGGAGCTGGGCAGTATGGCAATTGCTTTTGGAACACTGGAGTTCAGGAATACCAAGACTCCAACGGTGACCCACAACCCTGTGATTCTTGTCCGAATGGGTGTATAGACTCTACACACTGCAACCCTTGTGACGACCCCTTGTGTGATGATTGCCAAAGTTTCCAAAACAACGCATGCCTTAGCTGCATCCCTAATTCTTCTGGAGATCCTTGTGAGTGCACAGGTGGGCACTACCTTGCTTCAGACTCTTGTGAACCTTGCGTTGGGCCTTGTTCAGAATGCACTGGTCCTGAGTACTTTGAATGCACTGCTTGTGTAGGAGGCAAAAACTTGATATACGGGAAAATGTGTCTTAGTCAATGCCCTGATGGGTTTAGTGTAGCAAGCCAGACCTGCAATAACGGCAATGAGCTTGTTTTGGGTCTGGAGTTCTATGACCACATCAAAGGAAACTTAGGAAACCTAAACTATGGAGTATCCAATGACTTTTACCCCTTGCTGGACAACAACGATCCTTGGCCTGCAAAAGACCGTGGTTACTATTTCCACTCCAGTGCTTACTCAGAAACTAACTTGTTCATTGCCCCACACTTTACCATTCTGGGCTGGACTAAGCTATTGTCTGATGGAGGGCAGTTTTTATACAAAGGAATTGAAGGCTCAGATGGCAGAATTACTGTGAGTTTTTTGAGTGGCAGTCTCAAGGTTGAAGTAAAGGCTCAAAGTGAACTCATTTCTTTAACTGGGACCAGTGACTTGAAAAACAACTGGAAGCATTACTGCATTGTTGGAGAAGTAATGTCTGACGGAACAACTAAAGTTAGTCTTAAGGTAGACAACTCAGATGAAGGCTATTCTCAGTCTGTGGGGCTTAAGTACCTTGAGGACGATTCTAGCACTTTTAAAATTGGTGATGACTCTGGAAACTCCTTTACAGGGTTCCTTTGGAGTTTGAAAGTCTACAACGTAGCAGACAAAGCTGGGGAAGATTACCCTATGACAGCTTGCCCCAGTGACCCATCCTGTGCTAGCAATTGTCCCATTGATAAGTACCCAGATGCTTTGTGCTCTGAGTGTGGTGTGTCTTGTGCTAATGGCTGCGTGAGAGGTACTGACTGTAATCTTTGTTTTGATGAGCTGTGCTACATTTGTAATACTTTTGGAGACACTTGTACTGACTGTGTAACTAACGCTGAAGTCGACCCTGACACTGGAGATTGTGAGTGTAAAGAGGACTTTTACCAAGTCTACGATAAGTGCCTGCCTTGCACTAGTAACTGCAAAGAGTGCAGTTCTGGGGAGTTTGACGAGTGCCTAGTTTGCTCTTCTGGGTACATGATCCACGGAGTTTGCCAAAGTTTCTGTCCTACAGGCTTCACACCAGCCACAGGGGTTTGTGATCTAGTAGATGGTTTTGGCTTTCACTTGAGGCCCACTAAAATCCAAAACAAAGTTCCTGACCTCCAAAATTCAATTCCCGTTCTCACAGGGATCAACAATGACTTTTACCCCAACTATCACTCTACAGATCCTCTTGCAGCAAAAGACAGGGGTTACTACTTCACTGGCACCTCTTTTATGCAACTGCCTCCAAATTCAGAGGATTCAAACCCACTGCTTAGGATTGCACCAGAGTTTACAGCTACTATGTGGGTGAGGCCCCAAACTTCCTCAGGAGTTGTTTTGTCTAAGCAAGAAGACACTACTTTTGCCACCTTCCTAAGCTTTGAATTAGACACTGGAGTCCCTAAAACAGTTATTGAGTTGACTTCAGGAACTAAGAGCTCAGTAGGAACCCCTTTTAATGTTGAGGCCTGGAACTTCTTTGGATTTCGCTTTGCAATAGAATCACACCAGTTCCAAATAAACACCCTTTCAAACCAAGTAGAAATCCAAGACCCCAACTTAGGAAGCACTTGGTACCTTGACGAACCAACCAACTTTGTCTTCTCTGTTGGAGCTTCTTATTCGGGTTCAGGAGTTTTGGAAAACTTCTTCAAGGGATTCATATGGGAAGTAAGGCTCTACAACTACGCCTTAGATCCTACAACCTTGTACCTAGACTCTGGTTGCATAGAGGGTTGTTCAATTTGCCCAATTGAAAACTCTAGCCACTGCTTGCCTGAATGCGGAATTGACTCTTTTTGGAACGGAAAAAACTGTGCTGAGTGCCCTAGTGACTGCTTGTATGGGTGCTCTAGAGAAGGCACTTGCAATTTGTGTGCAAACCCACTTTGTGATGTTTGCGAAGGGTTCGAACTAGGCGAGTGCACTGACTGCAAAGAAAACGCAGGAGGCTCCCCTTGCACTTGCAACTCTGGGTATGGGCTGCTCCAAGACCAGTGTGTTGCTTGTGGAGACGACTCATCTGAAGTAGTTAATTCTGAGTGTTTCTGCAAGGATGGTTACTACAACTCTGACCCTGACGGACTAAACTGCCAAGAGTGCCAAACTGAATGCCAGCAGTGCTCCCCCCGGAGCATTTTCTGTGTAGAGTGCCTACTAAACAACTCTTTCTTAAGTCCAGACGGAAACTGTGTGTGTCCTGAGAATTCCTACATTGATGAAGGGAGTTGTTTGTGCCACGAAGGCTTTTACCTTCAGGACAACAGTTGTTTGGAGTGTGACTCTTCATGCAAAACCTGTAACGGAGGGTCTAGAAACGACTGCACTTCATGTTACGAGGAGTACCTGTACCCTGATGGTTCTTGTGGGCCTTGTCCAGATGACAAGTACTTAGAAGGAACTGAGTGTTTAGAATGCATGGACTTATGTGCAACTTGTTTAAGTGGAAAAGAATGCACAAAGTGCATAGAAAACGCATCATTTAACTCAAGCAACACCTGTAAGTGTGACCAAGGCTACTTCTCCCAAAACGGGTTTTGTCAAAGACAACTATTCTACGCCAACTTAACTGCAGCAGAAGACAACACTCTGACTCTAACTTTCTCTGAAACTCCTATTTCCCAACTAACACCAACTGACTACAGCATCTACTTACAAAACAAGTCAATTGAGTTCAGCTACTCAAAGAGGGATGACTACAAGTTTGAGCTCAGCTTCCAATCTTTCGTGTCTGAAGGAGAACTGGCCTACTTAGAGTTTACTAATGCTTCTGGAGTAGTTAGTGAAACCAACTCTATTCTCGAGGACAAAGTACTCCAAGTACAACTCTACAAGTATGATCCTTCAGCTGAAGAAGCCAAACAAGCTGAAAGCCAAGCTCAAACTACAGCCTTCTTGGCACTAATGATATCTGGAATTTCAGGTGTGTTCAATCCCAATCCTTCAGGACTGTGGGCTACTATGAACACTATCCAGATACTGACCTATATTCCTCTGACTACCAACCCACTCACTCCTAGAGCCAGAGGATTCTTCAAGGGGCTCAATACATTGAAAAGCATGATTCCCAGTGCCTTTGACTTGTTTAACTTTGAAAGCAGGCCTAACCCCAACTACTACTCTCAAGAATATGGGTATGAGTCTTACTTGTTTCTGGAGAACGCAGGAAAAGACTTGACTGTACTCATGTTTCTACTAGCTCTGTGGCCTGTCATCTTGCTATTGTCCAAAATACCCAAGATCAAAAGAGTCTGTGAGAAACTGCTGGCCAAGTACAAGTATGGAGTCCTTATTCGGTTTTGGATTCAAACTTACTTGGACTTGGTTATCTCTTGCTTCATTCAGCTCTACTCAGTAGACTCAATAGCAAGAGAAGTGGTCAATAACTTGATTCCAGCAGTTGTAGTGGGAGTAATCCTAGTAGTCACTCCAGGTGCAATAGTAGTCTTTTGCAGAAAGAACCAAACTACAATCAAGGAATCACAACAGGGGTCAGAGGAATCAGAGACCTACAAACGCTACAAGTCACTCTTCTATGAATTCGACTGCACAGAGAGATTCAAAGCTAGTTATACCTACGCTTTGTTTACCCTCATAAGACTGGTGTTAGGAGTCAGTCTCATTCTACTGACAAACTTTCCCTACACACAAGCCACCATCAACACTGTTCTGATGGCTGTGTTTGCTGTGTTTCTGTTAGTAGTGAGACCCTACAAAGACAAACTCCAGCAACTAGTCTCTGTGATTGTAGAAACAGGAGTGTTTGTGGTCTACCTAGTTGTGATGTACTTCTTGAGTGACTGGGGAGGCAAGCACAAAGCAGAGGAAGCAGTGATATACTTAACTTATGCACTCATTGGACTACGAACTCTCTTTGTTGCTGCAGGTGCACTCCAGGCCATAGCCAAGTTCATCAAAAGGAAGTGCCAGAGGACTCGAGTAGTTTCAGAAATAGTTAAAACTCGATTCCATAACACTTTTGAGAGTCAAGTAGACAACTCACTTTTTGTCAAGACCCACCAAGTCCAGAGTCCCAATTAGAATAGTAACTTTTAATTGCGAACTCAAATAGTAGTTGAAATAATAAAAGTCTAGACTATCAGCACGAGGAATTCCCTGGCGATGCCGCTTAACTTTAGAGTTCAGTGGGATCTGGCGCATTAGGGATAGTATGGCTGATAGCAATCATATAAGTCTAATCCCTTAAATAGTCACAAAAAGATAAAGTCTAAGATGAACAATTTCCCATAGGTATTAAGTGGTTCATCTTTTAAAACAACAGAATTTATTGTTTTGACACAGGGATTATTTTATTTAGCTGCAGAGTAATGTGAAACAATTTCTAGTTGTCGAAGAGTCCTTCCCTATCAATGCCCGTTGTAAGATGCGACTCTGTATAGACTTCTGAATAACTTGAGTTTTTAGCCTAAATATGGGTAAAAAGGGTTGTTGAAGAAATTCAAAATGGATTTTCTTGAACTTTAATAGGAATAGATTAGCAATTTAAATCAAGTCTTTGAGTTAATAATTATTCAAATAGTTAGGGTGTTAGTATTTTGTTAATATTGGTGGGCTACTTAAACACATTAGTCCTTAAAATAGCTAAAGAATAAATAACTTGAAATCAGTTGAATGCTCTCTAAGTCTTCTACTAGAACTGTAGAGTGATCAAGTAGAAACTAACTTGCAACTTACAACTTTGGGTTAGTGAATTAGGTTGTTGAATAAATTCAAAATGCACGAAACCCTCTTTTATCGCATTTACAGGAAAGTATTTTTAGCTCTAAAACCAATGCTGAGTGGTGTTTGGCTTCGGTTTAGATAGCTAGAAGTAAGTAATTAAGTAAAGTTAAGGTAAGATGTAGAGTTAACAAATATGATTGTGTTGTTGCTAGAATTATGCCAAGCTGTAAGTGTGACTCAAATAGCTACTCCTAACAAGGGAATTGCTGATCCCCAAATATTCCAAGGTCTGAGTAGCCTGTACTTGTTTGGGGACTTCGCAGGTGACTTGGATAAAAGTAACTACCAAGTGACGTTAGATGGAAGGGACTGCGAAATACTCTCTGTGAAAGCAGATGAGATTGAATGTCTCACTCCTCCTTGGGAATCGGGTTATGCAAGTAAGCCTAACTTACAAGTACTGCACGACTCTGTGCAAATATACTTGGAAGACAGTGCATTTAGATGGAATTGGCCTAATCCCATAATGAGATTGGTTCCAAGTGAAGGAGCTGCTGGAGACACCATTGGTCTGCATTTTCTTGCTAATGAAGACCATAAAGACGAAATCAAATACTTGAAGATACAAGAACTAGGAGTAGCATTTAAGAATGAATATGTCGAAAACTCCAGACCTTACATTCTGAATGGAGTAGTAGGTGACAACGTGCATGGAGATCAGAGTGTAGAGTACAAGTTATATAACCACATAAGAGGACTCTACTGGACAGGAGGCTACACTCTAGAAGGAGAACAGTACTGTTTCAGAACTCTGGGTGCTGTGGAGTCTGTCTCCTTCAACTCAGACAACGGAATCCAGGCTACACTCACTGGAAAGTCCTTCCCCAGTGACACTTCCAGAGTCCAGGTAGAAGTGGATGGGTCCCAGTGCGAAGTAACCGAAGCGACATCCAACACTATCAAGTGCAGTAGTGCATCTTACTTCAACTTGGAGAACAGAGACTACTATGAAGGAGGCGCAGGGCTAGTGAGAGAGACATACACTGCAGGAAACATTAAAGTCCAGAGTGAGTTAATCGAGAAAACAGTCATTCCTTCAGCAACTATCCTTACAACTATGGATGACTACGATTCTCTGATCTACGGACTCTTCAAGCCACTCAGAACAGGAGACTATGTATTCTACACTTCTTTCAGAGGAAGTGTTAGATTATACCTAAGCACTGATTCCAATCCACTCAACAAGCAAGAAATCATCAACTCAAGTCAGGAGTCAGAAGAGCATAGCTATTTTGTATGGGGAGAGAATCAGTCTAACTCTATAGCTCTGGAAGAAGGAAAGTCCTACTACTTAGAAGTGGAGCATCATAGTTCAGGAGAAAGGAACTCGTTTGCACTGGGAGTAGAAATGCCTGGGGACGGGCAGAGAAATGGATTTCCTATGATCAAGAGGTTGGATTTGAACTTCAATAGCCTTGATAATAACAATCGTCCCTTTGTTTACAAGGGAGAAAATAAGAAAGTAGAGCGCGGATTCAACCCTACATATTGCAATTCAAGGAATTACATCCATCAAACTCGCATAAGCAAGGCCTACTTCAACTTGTATGTTTACTGCCACAATAACTACCTCTACGCTCTCCTTCCAAGCTACATGAATCCTAGTTCCTCTGAACTCAAATTCAAACTCACTGACGGCACTGAAGTAGAAGGAGAAACTCTCCGTGAAGCCTCTACAGACTCCCAGTTCTGGTTCGTGATCCCATCCGACTTCTTAAGAACCTATGAAACCAAGCCTCAACTCAGAGTCTGGATTGACAACAGACTCACCATGTGCAGAGGAGATTGTTCTTTCCAACCAGTCATCAAAAGCTTCTCTAAAGACAACAAAGAATTCACTATTACTGGAGTTAACTTTCCAGAGGATGAGTCTACATTCAATGTCAATATCGGGCCTAACAACTGTGCAGTAACTCAGAATTCAGATACATCTATAAAGTGTCAACTACCAGAGATATACGAAAGAGGAGAGTTTCAGATAGAAATTCAGGTAAAGGACTATGGCCCAATCAAGTCAGAAGAATACACTACTCTAACTTGTCCTAGCAACTGTAGACTCTGCACACTGCCTACTAACTGCACTGAGTGTTTTAGTGGATGGGACCTATACAAAGAAGCTTGTACTGGAGTTGAGAGTTTCTCCACCACTGAGAATCAGTTTACTTTTAGCGGAAATAACATTCCAGAAAACTCCACTTTACTTAACGTTACTATTGGTCCTTATGACTGCAAAATACTTACAACCTCAGGAACCTCCATAGTGTGCCAATTACCAAGTGTCTACGAAAGGGGAGAGTACCAGATCAGGATTACAGTACAAGACTACGGACCACTGAGTTACAATGAGTATGCCACTTTGGTATGTCCTAGCAACTGTAGACTCTGTACACTCCCAACTAACTGTGTGGAATGTTTCAATGACTGGAACTTATACAAAGGCAGGTGCACTAGAGTATGTCCTACTGGGTTCAACTGCTCTGAAACTTCTTCAGAAATCTACGGTCCTGAAGTAGCTTTTGAGTTTAAGCCTCAAGGAATGCAAAAGATAATAACCGACCCCTACAACTCCATTCCAGTCAAAGCTGGCACTGGAACTCAGTTCTACCCTTTCTTCAGTGATAACGATCCCTACCCCACGAAGGAAAGGGGTTACTACTTCAAAGGGTCTTCCTACATGAGACTGCCTCCTTACGAGTCAACTGAGTCCCCAATACTTGTGCTTGCTTGGGAGTTCAGTGTGAGTGTGTGGTTCAAGTCAGAAACTCTCCAAGGAACTATTCTGTCAAAAACTTCCAACCAAACCAAAGTGGAGATTGGCTTGGAAGACTCACTTTACTCTACTGTTGAAGGCACTACTTACTACTCAAGCAGCACTCTAGACAACTCCTGGACTCTAGCAATGGCTACAGTAAGCAACAGCCCAAAGACACTCCAAGAAAGGGTTCCTAGTGTTTTCTGCCAAACTGAATTTGAAGACACTGACAGAGACTTTAAGTTTGTGATAGGAGCCAATGCAATTCTGCAGAACTTCTTTCGAGGATTCATTTGGAGAGTCAAAGCCTACAAACTTCCTAAGAACACTCCAGAGTTCAGTCTAAACTGTGGAAACTGCACTATATGTCCAGTTGAACTGAATGAATGCTTGCCAGAGTGTGGAATAGACCAGTTCTGGGACGAAGAGCAGTGTGGAGACTGTTTACCTAACTGCAAGTTTGGGTGTATAAATGACTATAGTTGCAGTTTGTGTGGGAATGATCTGTGTCTTGAGTGCGAGTTTGAAGAATGCAGTAGTTGTGTGGGGAATGCATTCATCAACCCCAATAGCACCTGTGAGTGCGAAAGAGGTTACGTTGAAGAGTATGGGTTCTGCAACAGAGGTACTTTCTCAGGAAGCCTCACCAAAGAAGAAAGTACCCTTACTCTAGAGTTCACACAAAATCCAGCTTCAGAACTGCAGTTAGAGGACTTTGACCTGCACACTCAAAACAAGTCCATTAAGTTTGAGTTCACAATGAAGACCCTGAGTGTTGGAAAGTACGAGTTCAGTCTAGAGTTTAAGTCTTACGTGTCAAAAGGAGAAGTTATGTTTCTAGACTTACTGAAGTCTGAGTTGGTGAGTACATCGGACTTTTTGCTGGAGTCCCTGGGCTTTGAAACTCAACTTGAAAGGTTCAACCCAGCTGACGGAATTACCAAAGAAGCACAAGAGAGTGCACAAACTACAAGCTCTGTCACAACAGGAGCTTCAGGAGGGGCTGCACTACTGAATGCCAACCCTGCAGGAGTGTGGGCAATGCTCAACACTATCCAGGACCTTAGTTACATTCCTCTCAGCAGCAATGCCTTGACTCCTACCCTTAGAGGCCACTTCAAAGGCCTAAACATTGCAGACAGAGTTCCCAATGTGCTTGAGTACACATGCGATAGCAGCAGTTACTCCAACCCTCACTACTACTCCAAAGAGTACGGATTCGAGTCAAACTTACTTTTGCTGAACGCAGGAAGAAACATCATGGTGCTTGCTGGGCTTTTGGTTTCTTGGCCAGTTGTCTGGGGGCTTTCTAAAGTCCCCTTTTTGGAGTCACTGCTTACTAAACTTCTCAAGCAGTTCAAGTACAACATTTTTATAAGGTTCTTCATTCAGAGTTACTTCGACCTGGCAATCGCTTGTTTTATCCAGATATGCTCAGTACCGCAACTAGACAGACTGTCAATGAACAACTTCATAGTTGGGTGTTTAGGCACTGCCTTCTTGTCATGCATTCCAGTAGCAATCACACTTAAATTCAGAACTCGTCCTGAGTCAACTGAGGGTTTCAGTACACTCTTAGGCGAGTTCGACTGGAAAAAGAAACCTGCAGCTCGGTTCACTTACGCCTTCTTTACCCTGAAAAGACTTCTGTTGACTATAAGTTTCATCCTCCTAAGCAATTACCCCTACATCCAAGGAGTCACTAACAGCATTCTGGCTTTGGCCTACACTTGCTTCATCATAGTTGTAAGGCCTTACAAGGACGGCATTGTGCAGATTACTGCTAACCTTACTGAAACAGGCAAGTCTTTAGTGTTCATTGGAATCATTTACTTCCTGCAGGTTGACTGGCGGACTGAAGACGGAACAATCGAAAGTGCCATAAAGTACATTTCAGACGGGATCGTAGTCGTGCAGTCTTTAGGTGTTGTTTTAGGCTTAGTTTCTAAGTTGTACACTTGTTTAAGAGGAAGCAACGATGTAACGCCAGTTGAAGACTTGACTGAAGACAACAAACAAACCAATGTAGAGACCTCAAATCACTACCACTCCTCTGCTATTTGCCAAGAACCCAGTTTTGTTAAAACTTAACTAACTTAGTAATGGGCTAGTCTGAGTTAAGCTAGTTGGTTTAACCATTTTTCTGAGATTTTTGCAGAGTAGTTTGCTTCTCGAATAATTCTAGTTAGTGTTTGCTTATGACTTCGGGTGGATTATTTAATAAATAAATGATTTTGTTACTACTAGAATTGTGCCAAGCTGTCATAACTGTAACTGAAATAGCTACTCCAGACAAGAGTATTACTAACCCCAGGGACTTCAGTGGTCTGAGCAGCCTGTACTTCTTTGGAAACTTTGAGGATGACTTAAACCCCAGTAACTACGAAGTCAAATTAATTAACGCAAATAATTCAGAGGAAGGACAGTGCCAAGTGCTTTCTGTGACAGCACAAGAAATTGAATGTCTTCTCCCTCCTTGGCAATCCAGCAATGTGAAAGAACCTACCTTGCAAGTACTGCATAACACTCAGGAAATATACTCAAAGGAAACTGCAATTAAATGGAACTACCCTAACCCTATTATGAGTCTAGTACCCAATGAAGGTGTTTTTGGTGACACTCTTAGCATTCACTTTCTTGAAGGAGAATACACGATTGATTACTTAAGGATAGAAGGAACAGAAGTGACACTTGAAAATACATACGTTGAAGACTCTGACCCCAAGATTGTGAACGGACAAATAGGCAGTAACGTACATGGAGACCAGACTATAGATTACAGCCTAAGTAAACTAGTGAAAGGACTGCACTGGACTGGAGGCTACACGCTACAAGGAGAACAGTATGGTTTCAGAACTATAGCTGCCGTGGAGAGTGTCTCAGTCAATTCAAAGAATGGAATACAAGCTGTAGTTAACGGGAAGTCATTCCCTAGTGACATTTCCAGAGTAAGGGTTGAAGTAAACGGATCCCAGTGCCAAGTCACAGAGGCAAGCTTTAACAGAATTAAGTGCACAAGTGAAGTCCAATTTGAACCGAAAAACTCAGATTACTATGAAGGAGGCGCAGGACTAGTGAGAGAAACCTACACTGCAGGAAACATTAAAGTCCAGAGCGAACTAGTCCAGAGAATAGTCATCCCTTCAGCAACTATCCCTACAACGATGGATAACTACGACTCGCTCATCTACGGACTCTTCAGACCCCCCAGAACAGGAAACTATTTGTTTTACGCTTCTTTCAGAGGAAGTGCCAGAGTCTACCTGAGCACTGACTCCAACCCACTTAACAAACAAGAGATCATTAACTCAAATAAGCAGTCAGACGAACATAGCTACTTTGTTTGGGGAGAGAATCAATCAAGCTCTATAACTCTGGAAGAAGGAGATTCCTACTACTTAGAAGTGGAGCACTATAGTTCAGGAGGAAGAAATTCGTTTTCTCTGGGAGTGGACAGAGAAACGGATTCCCTTTGGTTAAAAGGTTGGGTTTGGACCTTAATGACCTTAAAGGCGACCATCGTTTTGTTTGCAAAGAACAAAATAAGGAATAAAAAACGGATTCAACCCTACAAATTGCAATTCAAGGAATTACATCCATCAAGCTCGCATAAGCAAAACCTACTTCAACTTGTATGTTTACTGCCACAATGACTACCTCTACGCTCTCCTTCCAAGCTACATGAATCCTAGCTCCTCTGACTTGAAGTTCAAACTCAACGACGACACTGAAGTAGAAGGAGAAACTCTGCGTGAAGCTTCCACAGACTCCCAGTTCTGGTTCGTGATTCCATCTGACTTCTTAAGAACCTATGAAACCAAGCTTCAACTTAGAGTCTGGATTGACAACAGACTCACCATGTGTAGAGGAGACTGCTCCTTCCAGCCAGTCATTAAAAGCTTCTCTGAGAGTTCAGAGCTAGTAACCATTACTGGAGAGAACCTTCCAACTGATATTTCTAAACTGGAAGTCAAGCTAGGCTCTAATGCATGCAGAATCTTGTCTGCTTCGGCTTCTTCAATACAGTGCCAATTAGATTCTTACACTGAAGGGGATTACCAACCCCAGATAACTTACGGAGGCACTTACACTGTGCCTATGGATCCAAGCATTGACTACTACGTTTCTCTGACCTGTCCTGATAACTGCTTTAGATGCTTTCTTGACCAGTGCTTACAATGCAATTTTGGTTACAACCTGTTTGAAGGAGACTGCATTTTTTGTGCTGAAGAAACTTACTTTCTACACAACTTGTGACTCAGCAGAAGTATGCACTAGTTGCATTGAAAATTCATCTTTAACTCAGAATTCTACCTGTGAGTGCAATGCTGGTTTTAAAACTGAAGGTTGCCAGAAAAGCTACTTCTACGCAAACTTAGAAGTCAAAGAAGACAACTACTTAAACTTAACGTTCACAAGTCCACCTAACAAGAACTTAAGTACTGAGGACTACTTGATTCTACTACAAGACACAAGCACTACTTACTCAACAGAGAAAAGGTCCAACAGAACTTACTTCACAAGCTTCAAGTTCAAAAACTACGTAGAAGAAGGTCAGCCCTTTACTCTGAAGTTCACTTCTGAACTCAGAGACGTAGATGAAAGGTTCCTTTTCAACGAAACTTTAAGTGGAAGGTTTTACTCATACAACCCAGAAACTAGCCAAGTAAAGCAAGGAACTAGAACTGTTCAAAGTGCAGTGGGACTAGCATTTGGTACAAGTCTAGCAGTCATCGCTTTCGGTTGGGTATTTCGTTCTTAGTGTTTGCTGCTTTTTTCTTTCTCGTGCTTTTTCTTGTTGTTTCGTTTTTGCTCTTTTTTGTGTCGTCTTTTGATCTTGCTTTTAATCCAGAGCAGTAGTGTTTCCTTTCTTACTTTTTGCGTGAGTTCTTGAATTTTTCTTCTCGGTTGTTGTCTTGGTTCTTTTTGTTTCTTCAAGTTTTCAGGTGGTCCTTCTTCAGTTTTCGCTGTTTTTTGGCTTGTTTTAAGTTTTTCCCCCTCCTTATCGCTCTGTTTTCTCCTGGATCAGGACCAGTTCTTCTTCATCGAGCAGTTCGGGTTCCATTTCCTGCAAGTCCTTGATCATTGGTGACTCGAATAGTCTTTCCATCAGTCTTTTGTTTTCACTTTTCTTGCTACCATTTCTAGTAGGTCTTTGCTGGGGTCAAAGATTTCGTCTAAGTCTTCGTCCCATTGGAAACTGTCGTCATCTGAGTAAAGTTCCTCTTCTGTCGAACTTTCTCCGGGTGAAGACGTAGGACTCTCATCTTTTCGCGCCATTTTGTAGTAGGCCCCCTTGTACAAGAAGAAGTCTTGGTTCTTTTCCAGAGCGTCTTCATAAGCGGGGTAGAGTTCGTCATCTTCTGATAGTTCGCTGCTTTCGTCAAGCGATTCTTCGTCCGATGATTCAAAAGGTTGTATATCGTCGTCGTCAAATATGTACTCTTGAGTTGAGTCTTTGTCCTACGTGCCATGTCCCTCAGACAAGGACTCCTCAGAGTCCCATCTAGGTTCAGCTTCCGAGAGGTCTAGGAGCTCAGAGTCCATACCATATTTCATTTTTTAGAATAGTAATTTTTAATTGCGAACTTAAATAGTAGTTGAGATAATAAAGTCTAGACTATCAGTGCGAGGGATTCTCTGATGGTCAGTAGTTTCCATTATAAGCTCAGGATTTTAAATTTTGAGCAAATTTTGTAGTTGATCTTCACAACTAGCTCTTAAAACTCAAAAGTAAATAAGTAGCAAGCCTCCATATAAAACAAAGACAACCAAGCTCCAGGAGACTGAGTAAGAACTTAAGCAATGAAACTACTATAACTAGATAACTTTTTTGAGTTCTGGACTTTTTATCAAGTGATTATTTGGTTTAAATTAAAGATAAATGGCAGAGACTAAGGTTGAACCCGAACTTGAGTGTTCTCATCTAGAAAACTTTGCAGAGCCCCAAAAACAAGACATAGACCAGTTAGTGGAAAACATACAACTCTGTGAAACTATGCAAGGACACAGTGATTCCATTTTGTCTGTTTGTGTTGGAGGGGGTTACATTGCATCAGGATCTCAGGACACTACAATCAAAATATGGGACATAAGCACCAAAGAAGAGGTTGGAACCCTGAACGGGCACAGTGATACAGTTGAATGCCTGGTAAAGGTAGGTGATTACCTGTTTTCTGGGTCAGATGACAAAAAAATCAAAGTATGGAACATTGAAGCAATGCAAGAAGTAGAAACTCTGCAAGGACACACTGGTTCAGTCCTTTGCCTAACAACTACCAAAGATTGCTTAGTGTCAGGGTCTGGAGATAATACAATCAAGCTGTGGAGTCTAGACACCAAGAAGGAAGTATGTGCTTTAAAAGGCCACACTGACTGGGTCATGTGCATAGTAGAATTTAGCGGGTACTTAGTTTCTGGTTCTAATGATGAAACCATAAGGGTCTGGAACATAGAAAACAAAGAACAAATAGAAACATTAAGAGGGCACATGGGTCCAGTAACAAGCTTAAGCACTGTCAACAACCAAGTAGTATCGGGTTCCCGAGACAATACAATCAGGTTTTGGAGCTTAGAATCAATGAGTGAGTTGACTGTTCTAAGAGGCAGTTTTTCATGGGTCACTAGTTTAGCAACCATGGATGGTTATCTGATTTCGGCGTTCTGTGATAGAACAATTAAAGTGTGGAACATCCAAACACAGGAAGAAGTGGCTAGTCTTGAAGAGCATACTAACCCAGTAGAGTGCTTAGCAATCCAAAAGGGTTACCTAATATCAGGGTCTTCAGACAAAACAGTCAGAGTCTGGAGCCTAAACACTAAAAAAGAAGTTACTGAGTTAAAAGCCCATAATGATTTTGTTTATTCTTTAACCGAAGTCAGTGGCTACTTAGTTTCTGGATCGCAAGACACAACAATTAAACTATGGAATAAAAACACTCTGAGAGAGATAGGCGTTTTAAACGGTCATGAAGGCACAGTCTTTTGTCTAGAACCTATTAATGGCCAATTAGTTTCAGGGTCTGATGACCATAAAATCAAGTTTTGGAGCATTGAAACCATGCAAGAAACTTTTACTTTGGAAGGGCACCAAGACTGGGTTTGGACTGTTGTAAAATTTGGAAGGTATCTGGCTTCAGGGTCTAGAGACAAAACAATCAGACTCTGGAACTTAGAAACCAAACAAGAACTAGCAGTTCTGGGAGGGCACAGTGGTGCTGTTTTGTGTTTACTAGTAGTTGAAAACTACTTGGTATCAGGGTCGCAAGACACTACAATAAAGTTTTGGGATATAAGCACCAGAGAAGAAATAATTACTTTCGAAGGACATACTGGTTGGGTTATATGCTTGGCAGCAACTGGAAACTACTTGGTGTCAGGGTCTACAGACACTACAATCAGAATATGGGATTTAAACACCAACAAAGAAGTAGCCACTCTTGAAGGCCACAGTGACCGAGTATGGAGTTTGGAAGTGGTTGGCGACTACTTAGCTTCGGCTTCTGCGGATAATACCATAAGGTTCTGGAACTTAGACACTAGAGAACAAGTAGGAGTTATAAAAGTGCATAGAAACCAAGTGACTTCTCTAATGAAAAGTAGTGACTGGCTAGTATCTGGCTCTAAAGACAATACAATTAAACTCACTAAACTCAGTTACAACTACAGATTTCTTCCAGGATCTGACCTGGGAATACACGCCTTTAAGAAACTAGCCACTTGCAAAACTACCCAATACAACAAAAGCATCAACGAAATAACACTTATGCCTCAGAGAATCAACATCCTTCACGTGCTTGCTCACCAAGGAAGGGAAGAAATGCTTCAAAAAGCACTGGAAGCAGGGTGCCACTTTTTGGAGTCTGCAGAAGGAAAGACTCCACTAAGCATTTCACTCGAAAGAAACAAGAAAAGGTGCACTGAAGTAATTCTTAAGTATATTAAGAACCTAGAAGACCAAGAAAAAAAGAGACGAATGCTTTCTAGAATTGGCAGAGACTTGCCTAAAGTACTTCAAACCAACTCACCCCATCTAACTTCTTTATGCCAAGCGTTTACTTTTGAAACCGTGAAGCCAATCAAAGTAGACAAGTTGCCTATCTACGACAAAACTCAAACAGACTTACTCAGCTGCTCCTCCCAGGAACTAGCTGAGCTTAGAGACGTTAAAGTAGGTCGCACTAACTTTAAGTTCAACTTTCTAGAAGGTTCTCAGAACAGCTTGGAAGTTCTTAGGGCTCTTAAAGGCACTGAGCGGGCTGAATGCTTGCGAAGTCAGTTTGTGCAGACTCTAGTCAACTATAAGTGGAGCAAGTTTAAATGGACACTTTGGGTGCTAGCACTGCTCAGTCTGGTAAATGTAGTGCTTATTACAGGAATTACTTTTTCAAGTCAAACTTCGACTCAGCAAGTACTTGCAGGTGCTTTTTTACTAGTTAACTTTTTGTTGACTATTTTCGAAGTAGCCCAGTTGTATTCTTCAGGAGTCAGTTACTTCTATTTACTCAAGAACTACTTAGACATGCTTAGACTTATTTTAGGGTACCTTTGGGTATATTTTTCAATATCATCAGACTTCGACAACCTGAACTCAGCTAACGCTTTAACTTTAGTTACAAGTCTGTTTTTCTGGCTTGAAGGAGTCAATGCATTTAAGGTCCTGGACTCTACAAGGTACTACATTTGGTTAATCCAAGAGGTGGCCAAAGACATCAGAGGGTTCCTAGGAATACTGGTTTATTTTGTGCTGGCTTACTGTGCTATGTTAGGCACAACTAACGAAGTAAACTTTTGGGAGTCATTTAAGGTTTCCTATAACTTGCTTCTTGGAAACCTAGAAAGTTCAGAACTTGATGAACTGCAGTGGACTCTGTTTATTTTAGGGTCAGTTCTGAACCTCATAGTTATGCTTAACTTACTGATATCGATAATTTCAGAGTCGTTTGACAGAATAACTTACGAGAAAAAGGAGTCGGACACGAGAATTAGACTAGGAGAGATACTAGAAGTAGAGAACAGCTTGTTTTGGAGGAGAAACAGAAAAGACTGGCAGTACCTATACTTTTTAGAGGAGTACTTTGAAGAAGGAGAAAACGAAGAGTGGGAAAGCAGAGTTAGAAAACTCCACAAAGATATTAAAGCTATCAAAACCAAAACTGACGAAATTCCTCAAGTTTCCAAAACACTCACTCAAAGAGTCCAGCACATAGAAAAAAAGCTTGACCAAGTACTGGATTTTCTAAAGACTGAATAACCTTATAATAATATGAGAATAATTTGGATACTGCTCGGGGCAGCTTATGCCTACGAAGAGTTTTTAAAAGGCATTCTGAGAGGAGCTGACCTAGAATACGACTTTACCAACTGCCCTTCTGTAGAGTTCTCTGAAAACCACAAGAAAAACCTATACGACTACGCATCAGCCTGCAGAATGGAGCGAACAAAAAACCTTTTGTCAGAAGTAGACTTTTCAATCCCCAAAAAAGAATCTTACACCTACTCAAACGGGCTTTCAGTTGGAACTGAGATCCGCCATAAGTTTGCTGAGGTTTCTGAAACGGTGCTTAAGTTCAGCCCCGGGAAACCTGGAAGTTCTAAATCAGAGATCCCACTTGCGATATTCCACGGACTGGGAGACTGTTGTTGCTTCCCAGGAATGAAGAATTTCACTGCTTACATGCAGCAAGAAAGAGGAGTCCACACTGAGTGTGTAGAAATAGGCTCCGGCCCAGTTTCTTCTTGGCTGATGCCTTTTAACCAACAAGCTCAAGAAGCTTGTGAAAGCCTGCAGAAGAACCCTTACTTCCAACAAGGACTGCACGTTATGGGCCTTTCTCAGGGAGGCCTCATTGCTAGGGCAGTGGCTGAGCAGTGTAACTTAACTGTGCACTCGTTAGTTACACTTGGAGGACCCCACATGGGAGTAGCTACATTGCCTAACTGCAAAGCAGGGTTCTTCTGCGATATCATCAATTACATAGCAGACATAGGAGTTTACAACTCGCTAGTGCAAAGACACTTTGGCCCAGCAGGGTACTTCAAGGACCAGTTCGACTACCAAACTTACCTTGAGAAAAGTAACTTCTTAGCTCAAGCTAACAACGAAAAAACTATAAACGAGAACTACGTGAAGAAGCTAGCTCAGATCGACCAAATGGTGTTAGTAAAGTTCCAAGAAGACACTGTAGTGGACCCCCCTGAAAGTGAGTGGTTTGGTTACTACAAAGTCAACACTAGACAAGTAGTACCTATGAACCTCACTCAAGACTACCTAAACAACTACTTAGGCTTAAAAGCACTTTCCCAAAAAATAGTACTCCACTCCATTGAAGGCAACCACTTAGAGTTCACTTTTGAAGACATTAAAAAGCTAGTGCTGCCTTATCTTAATTAATAGTTAAAAACTGCAGTTTAGCCCTGACAGACTCAAGCAAGGTCTGGTTAATGTTTTCTTCAAGTTGAATTCCATAAAAGTTAGTGGGTGAAGAAGACTTTATCATGTACTCTCCTTTCTTAAGAACTTTATCAGCTTTTTCTATAGAGCCTTTAAGGGACTCATAGTCATTTGCACTGCCTAATTCAACTTTAGCTTTTTCATAGTAATGTTTAAGTTCCTCGTCGAACTTTTTCCTTTCGTTTCTGCGTAAAGCTAAGTAGTCTACATAACTCTTTTTGCGTTCAATGTTAGGAGTGGTGCTTTTGGCAACAGGTCTTTTTCTGAGTTTGTGTTCTACGTGTGAGAGACGCTGCAACGAACTTTCTTCCCTTCTGATGGGTCTGGGGCGTTTGAGGGACATAGCTTCTTTTCTGAGTTGGATTTCTTTTTTCTTAAAAGGGTCTATTCGCGGAACAAACATTTCTCTTACGAGGTTTCCGTACTGTCTTTGCTTGCTGAGCATTTGTTTGCGGAGTTCTTCTCGTTGAGTTTGGGCGGTCTTTTTGGACTGGGTTTCTTCTATTACTGACTGGTAACTTTTAGTTTGCATGCTTGAGTGGACACTGTTGTCTATCGAGTTGCTTTCTAGTTGTTTTTTGCGTCGTTGTTCGTTTTCTTGTTGTACTTGTTGGTACCTTGTTTTGTGGTTTTTGATTTCTTCGTGGTTGATAGAGGAGTTAAGTCGTTTTTTGGCGAGTTCAGCTTTGCGTCTTTCGAGTTCAGGGAGTTCGAAGTTGTTTTTAAAGTTTTCTTCAAGTTTCACGTAAAGGGGTTTTTCGAACTCAGGTTTTTCTCTGAGTATCTTTTTGTGGGACTCAAGTTCTTTTTTGCGCAAAATGGACTTTTGGTGCATTTCTTGGATTTTTTGTTGTCTTTGTTGTTGGGCTTTTAGTTGTTGTTCTTTTTGGAGTTTTTCTTGTTGTTCAATTATGTTGATGAGTTTTTGTTCTCGGAGTTTAGCGTCTTCTTCTTTTAGTTTTCTGATGCGGTCTTTTTCTTGTTTTAGGCGTTTTGAAAGCTTTTTGAACTCAGTTTGACGGGAGTTTTCTGGGGAAAAAGACCTTAGCGAAGAGACTTTGTTAAAGGAAGGTTTGGGTTCTTGGAGCATTTGAATGCTTTGGTCGAAGGTTTCGAGTTTTTTGCTGAGGACTTGTTTTTGGTGCTTGGCTTCTTGGAGTTTTTGTTTTTTGATGAAGTCTTCTGCGTAGGTTAGTTTGTGTCTGTACTTTCTGAGTAAAGGAGTTATGTCCTGGGTGTTTTTGATCTTTAGTTGGTTGTTTTCGAGTTGATTAGTTATTTGATTTTCTGTTGAGGATAACAGTTTGTCAATGGTCTAACTAGGGATTACTTTTACGTTGTGCAGCGAGAAAAATCCTATTTTATGGTAAAGGTGCTCTGTAATCGGATTCATTTACTAACAGTTAATTAATTTACTTCATTACTTAGTCTTACAAACCTTTAAGTCCCTAAGCAAATGTGGATATAATTTATGCTGCCAACCTAAAATGTTGAACATTCCATCATACATCGAAGACCCAAGCTACCGATACAAGATGCCTGCTCTGCGGATCAAAGTAGAAGGAAGAGGCAACGGAATCCGAACGAACATCCCCAACATAGCCGACGTCGCCCGAAGTCTCGGAGTCCCGCCCGAGTACCCCCTTCGGTTCTTCGGAGCTGAAATGGGTGCCCAGTCTAAGTACCTGCAAGCTGAGTCCAAAGCACTTCTTAACGGATCCCACCGCCAAGGCGACCTGCAAAGCACTCTGGACAAATTCATTGAAAAGTTTGTTCTGTGTCCTAAGTGCCACCTTCCTGAAATCAACATCAATGTTAAGAAGAAGCGCGACTTGTTTATGGACTGCAGGAGCTGCGGGCACGTTGCCCCTATGGACATGACTCACAAGATTTGCAGCTACATTGCCAAGAACCCCCCTCCTAAGTCCACCATGAGCTCTTCACAGCAAGTCACTGAGCCCAAAAAGCACAAAAAATCCCGCAAGTCTAAAAAGACTGAAGAAAAAATCACTCTGGACAGCGAAGTAGTTCAAGAAGCCATTTCTCGACTGGCGGCAGCTGAAAACAAACCTTTAGAAGAACTTGTCCAAGAAATCAGCAATATTTCTTTGGCTTGGCGGTTCGAAGCAGACCTTAAGTTCTACGTGGTGCTTAAAGGACTTTTTGGAGGGGCTTTGTTGAAGCTGATGCAGCAAGAAGAAATGGTTAGGCTTCTCAAACAAGAAGTCAAAAGCTTGCAAGAAGACTTGCTTTCAGCCTTTGCAGCAGTGTACGTGCCTGACGAAAGCTTCCACAAAAAGGTCCCCACTGCACTTAAGTACTTCTACGACCACGACTTGCTGGCTGAAGATTTTTTGCTCAAGTGGCACAACGACCAGGCTGTGTTCAACGAAGAAATGATTACTTACTCTGAAAGAAAGCTCCAAACCCTCAAAGAACTTGCTTCTGAATTCTTAGACTGGCTTGAAAACGCTGAAGAAGAAGAAGGCGACAGTGAAGAAGAAAGCGAAAGTGAAGAAGAACCCCAGGAACCCCAAGAAATGCCTCAACCCAAAGCACCCCAACCTGAAGTGTCTGAAGAACCCAAAGCACCCTCCTCAGATATCATGACTCAACTCAACCAAGAAGAAGTCGACATAGATGACATCTAATAAATTATCACTTAGGTGGTTGGAGCTTAATAAGGCCTTTTCCTGAAGACTTAGGCTTTTTAGCAGCCCCTCCCAAAGAAATAGTTTGTCCTTGGTTAAGTTGTAAGTGAGAAAGGTCCGGACTGCTCTCAGAAGTTTCACTGGCTTTTTCTTCTTGCTTGATTTGCGAGCCAAAGTCAACTAAACTAGCCCAAAAGTCAAAAGCGTCGTTTCGCTCGTCAAAACCCATTCCGATAAACGCGTGCTGTCCATTAGGCCCCACTACTCTTAACACAAAGTACCGAGTGCTATCGCGAACTCTTTCAACTGATTTTTCAACGTCAAGAGGGTCTACAGGACAAGCTACAAACAACTGGTTGTCTTTGGTGAGTAGCTGAATCAAACAAGTTTTACCGCAGGCGCTGACTTTAAGTTTTCCGTGGAGTATTTGTTTAGTCCACTCCTCTGCTAAGTGCCCAGTTGACCTTGCTGAAGGAGGTATTTCGTAGGCTTTGATGTCTGGCTTTTGCAAAAGAGTGTACTCTACTTCTAACGAGTCCATATTACTAAGACTTATCTTAAATGAAGAAGCATCTGGGTTGGGTTCTCTATAAGTTCCTTCCAGCGCTGCACGAACCTAGCAGTAGTTGCTCCGTCTATGATTCGGTGATCAGCTGACCAAGAAGTAGTGAGCACTTGCCTTTCTAAGATTTCTCCGTTTAGTTTTTCAAGTCTGGGCCGAGTAGCTCCTAAAGCCCCTATAAACACTTGGGGCGAGTACAGCACAGGCCGTGCGTAGGTGCCTCCGATGCTTCCAATGTTGGAAAGGCTTATGGTGCCTTCACTTAGGTCTTCTTCTGAAATCTTGCCTTGGTTTCCTAAAGACTGGAGTCTTTCGAGTTCCTTAGCTATTTCGTAGATCGAAAGGTTTTGGCAGTTCTTAACGTTGGGAACTAGCAAGCCTATAGGCGAGTCCATTGCAAAGCTGATGTTGTGGGAGGACTTCAGTAAGATTTCAGATTTGTTGTCTAGAAGAACAGAGTTCATAATGGGGTAGTTCCTGAGTGCAACTGAAACAGCTTTCATGAAGAAAGGCAAGTAAGTAATTTTAACATCTGAGTCTTTTTTAAGTGAGTTCCTGAGTTCTATTAAGTTGTCCATGAAGATGTCTTCCATTAGGGTAAGGTGCGGAATGGACAAAGACTCAGTCATAGACTTAATCATGGCTTTTTGGATTGAAGACACCTTAATTACTTGGTCCTCTTGAGTAGGTTGCACTTGGGCAGTTTGTGGTGTAGGGTGCGGTGCGGCTTGGGCAGAACCTTGTTCCATGTAAGCGATTAAGTCTTCCTTTAAAACTCTGCCTCCTTTTCCGGTAGCTTTTACTTTGCTTAAGTCAATTCCTTTGGACTTAGCGATGTGCCTTACAGCAGGGGTTGTAAGTACTTTTTCGTATGTGTCCAAAGACTTCTTCTGTGGCTGGGGGTTTTCAGGTTCGGTTTTTTTTTCAGTAGGTTTTTTGTGGGACTGTTTGGGGGGGTACTTTTGGTCGTCAATCTCGATTTTGTAAAGAGCTTCCCCAATCTCAGCCATTTGTTCTGGCTGTTTAAGTATTTCTGTGATGACTCCTTCGTAAGGACTTTTGTACTCGATGAACCCTTTGTCGCTTCTGGCTTCGCACAGAATTTGATACTCTGAAACTTTGTCTGAAGGACTAGCAAGCCACTTGAGGATCTCTACCTCAGCTATTCCTTCCCCTGGCTGGGGAATCAAAAAGGTTTCTATGCGCTGGAGCAGGGAGCTTCTTCTGAAAAACCTTCTTATGGTGCTAGAGTACATTTTATATTCACAAAAATTGAAACTAGAAAAAGTCTATTGTGTTTATAAATGGCTTCTGTTGACCCCAAAACGCCACTTCTAGAGAAGACTCCTAAAACCTCAACTGAAAAAAGGCCTTCTAGTTTGGGTTGGGGCTACATAGCTTCCCTGTCTCGACAAAGTGGAAGTCCTCTCATAGACATGGACTACAACTTTATCCGCAGCAACATTTCTAAGTATGAGAACTTAAATTGTGGGTTGATAATTGATTACTGCTACGACCGCGTACGCTGCAAAGCTTACTTCCTAACAGAGTCCCACGTTTTGGAATACGAAATCAAAGGTTTAGCTTCTAGAGTGGTATGCGAGATAACCGATGAACACTACGACAGGATCTTTCTAGACCCCAATCACGAACTTTTGCTTTGCATAAGCAAAAACAACCTTTTGACCATCAAAATAAGCACAGAAGAGAGTGAGTCCAAAGAAATCCCGGACTTTTCTTACTGCAAAGTGAGTTACTCTGTGAAACTCAGCTTGTTCATTTACCACGACAAAAAGGACAAAAGGACCATAAAGACCCTCGACCCCTTCACCCTGGAAAAGTCTGTAGTTCTAGAGTTGGGTTTAAGCGTCAAAAAGCTCTCTGTGAATGAAACGGGCAAAATCATGGCAGTTTCATTTGGAAGGTTTGTGTCGATCTACGAACTAAAAGACCGAGAGTCCTTTAACTTAATCAACAGCATTCAAAGCCAGGACGGATTCATAGGTCACACTAAGATTTCTCCCACCGGAAAGTTTTTAGTGACTTCAGTCTCAGGCAAGAACCCGTCCTTGTGGATCACCAAAAACAGACAGTTTGTTCGAAAGTTTTACAACTACCAAGTTCTGTTTTTCTCAGAAAACTATATTTTCTTGTCCACAAAGAACTTGCAAGTAAGCATAACAGGTTTGGGTGACTTAGAAGAGGTAGTTAACATTAACTCAACTAAGTCCATCAAAGGAGTTTTAGCCTCAGAAGAAAGGAATGTCCTTATAATCGTTTCTGACTACGGAGTACAAGTTGGCAAAATGCACACTAGCGGAGTTAAAAGAGTCCACAAGTTCAACAACGAAATCCACTACATGGGCCAGTTCTTTGACTCCAAAGTTTTTTATGGCACTAAAGACAAAGTAGTCATTGAAAACTTCAACAACAAAAACTCCCAAAAACTTGAAATAAGCAGTCTGTTCAACGCTCAAAAGATTATTAGAGAAGACATTAAAATGAGTCTCAACACCAAACTAGGGATACTGTTTATAAGCTACTGCAAAGAGTTAGTTCTGTTTGACGTTTCAGAAGAAAAGATTCTTAAGTCGCTTTCTTTTGAAGACAAAATCATTAGTTTGGGGCATGGCGAGAAGTACTCACTTGTGGTTGGTTTTCAAAACAACACTATTAGGTTGTTTGAGGACATAGTGAACCGAGCCCACTTGGAACGTAGAGTCAAACTTACGTTTAAGCCTAACATCATAAAGGCCCTTTCAACAGGAACAACCGAACTCATAGTTCTTGGGGCAATTCGAAGGCACCTTGTGTGTGTGGTGGACCCCGAACCAAGTCCTCCAAAGATGGACATAATACACACAACTTCAAACTTAACTTGCGTAAGAGTTGACAAGAAAACAAACTACCTTTTCTTAGGCGAGAAAAACGGTTGTGTAGAAGTGTGGAAGCTTTGGAACGTAGAAGAGAGACAAAAACTATGCATTGTGAATGCTTCTAACACTTGGATTACTGACATTATGATCCCTAAAGAGTCCAAAAACTTCTTGACCTACAGTGCTGACGGAAACATCAAGATATACCGAAAAACTGACTTTGAGTACATTTCAGAACTCCGAATATTCAAAGGAGAAAAAGACTTCTTTCCGGGGAACTTGCTTAAGTCTGTAGGTGACTGTCTTTACATTTCTTACGAAAGGTCAGTGTACTCAATTCCGAACCCTATTTCTACAAGGTACTTAGTTGGACCTTCTGCAGAAAAAGAAGAGTACTTTAAGTACTTGCACGCTATTATGAAGCGCGAAAACCCTGTGCACGACCCTAGAATGGACTCTTTTTGCATCTTCCCTAAACGAATTAACACTCTTCACTTCTTCGTGACTTTTGGAATGACTGAGCACCTTAAAAAAGCACTGGCTGGGGGGACTTCTTTTGTGATTTCTAAACAAAACCAAACTCCACTCACTATTGCAATCAAAAACAAAAACTCAGAGTGCATCAACGCTATAATCAAGTACCTCAAAAAGAAGTGCAAAAAAAAACTTATTCAGCTGGGACTCGACCACGACCAAATAGTTGAACTCAACGAAGTGGCTCCTGCTTACTTAACTGAGTTCTACGAGATCGCCTTGATAAAAGACACTTCGGGATTCTTGCCTGACACTTGCAGTGACCAAGTGTACCTGCCTGTGATCAGTGCATCAGATGATAACAGAGTAATCGACTTGTCTAACTTCACGGAACCAGAAAACTTTAAAACTGATGGGTTAGCTATTGAGTTTAAAAACTCAGCTATTAGTTTGAACTTGGAGTCAGGGTCTAGTGACTCCATTGAGTTCCTTAAGTCTATCAACAACAGTCCTATTGAAGACATCCTTACCACTAACTACATTGGAACTCTGCTTGACTACAAGTGGCAGAACCTTAAGTGGATACTGTTCGGACAAGGGCTTTTGTACCTTATTTACTTGGTGATCCTGAGTGTGTACACAGGGTTTATGCGGGGAAGTGACTCTTTGATGATTCCTTTGTTCATAGTGAACTTTGTTCTTCTGGCTTACGAAGGGTTCCAAATATACGTGCTGAGAAGTTCTTACTGGAAGGACAAGTGGAACTGGATTGATTTTTTCAGGTCAGTGACTTTTATAGTCTACGCAGTGATAGTTTGGATAGACACAAATGAAAAACACTACAACTGGTTGCTTGTAGGAATAGTAGTGCTTTCTTGGATAAGAGGCATTACTTACTTTAGGTTATTTTCCAACACAAGGTACATGGTTAACCTGATCAGTGAGGTGTTTAAAGACATGATTTCTTTCCTTATTTTGTTGTTTTACTCTATCATTGCTTTTTCGTTCATTTCCATGTCTCTCCAAGAAGACGGTTACGACAAAGAAACCTTTTCACGCCTGTTCATAAACTCTTACTTGTTAGGACTGGGTGATTTCAGCACAGATGGGTTTGGCATTATACAGTGGATAGTTTTCTTTTTGGCTTCGCTGATCAACACTTTGATTATGCTGAACTTGCTGATCTCTATCATGGGAGACACTTTCCAGAAGGTCCAAGAAAACAACTTACTGGCTGACCGCAAAGAACTCATTGACATGATTTTGGAAGCTGAAACTTTGTTAGTCTGGAGAAGAGACCGCAAAAACTACAAGTACTTGCAGGTGTGCAACGAAAAAGACTTCTACAGCACTTCTTCTAACTGGATAGGCAGGATCAAAACCATCAAAAAGAAGATCACTTCTTCTCAAAAAGCAGTGATTGAAAAGATATACTCAAATGAACGCAGGATTCAAGAAGTAGTAGAAAGCTACGTCCAAGAGTACACTGAAAAACTTGAAAGAAACTTAATGGAGTTTATAGAGCAACGTCTTAACAGAGCAGAAAGTGGTAGTCACTCTACTCCTCAAATGAGACTTCTTCAAACTGTAAAGAATGAAGAACTCAGTGAAGAAGAAGTTTCAGATGATAGCGAAGAAGAGTCCAGAGAAAAAAGCAGCATTGAAAACAGTGAAGAAGAAAAACTCATTGACGTGTACTCAGATCTTTTTGCTGGAAAAATCGGAAGCATGCTTGCAATGGGCACAGTCAACTCTGAAGTCAGCTTAGAACCGAGTCCTCGGGATCTTAGTTAAGTTACTTCATTTTATACTTCCTAGAGTCTTTTCTGTTTAGTTTGCTAGGGTCTCTACATCCTTTGCCGCCTTCCCAGAACTGCTTAGTTTTAGTGTCAGTCTTTAAGTTAGCAACGCACCTTTTGCAAGGGTCATTGCCTGAAACAGGCTGTTCTAAGCTGCAGTAACCACATATCATGTAGTTAGATCGTTCACCTTTGTGGTCAGACTCTCCATCGTGACACTTTTCGCAAGGAAAAATTCTGTAGCAGCACGGAAAGCGGAACCACCTGAAGCTTTTGGTGTAGTGTTTGCAGGTTCCTTTGTTGGGGAGTGGTTGGTTGCCTCGGACTTCTTTTCTTTGGCTGGGTTTTGTAGTTATTTGAATGGGTTCTTCTGAAAAGTCAAAGTTTTCCACTCGGAAAACAGTAAGTGCTGAGCAGTTTTCACAGGGAAACTTGTATGTGGCGTGGGGCATAACTCCTTTGAGTGTAAGACAATAGTCACATTTGTAGCAACTTCCTTTGAGTTCACTATGCCTGTAGTCAAGTGGAGTGCAGTTCTGGAAAGTGATGTCTGCAAATAAAGGATTGGGCTGGGCTGTAACAATTTTGGGTTCAAAAGTTCCTAAGAGTTCCCTTGTGCACCCGCACTCTTCTGAGAACTTGAGTAGGTTAAGCCCTGCACTTGAGGTTTCTGGAGTTTTTGAGGTTTGGACTAAGTTCCTTCGTGAACACTTAGAACACTGAACTTCCAAAGAGCAGTGTTCTAGACTCAGGGAACTTATGTTAACCATTTTCTGGCGTTCTCCACAAAGCTTCATTGAAGTAGGTTTGGAGTACTCCTGCATTCTTTTTCTTTTTTCAGAAACGATGTACTGTGTGTTTTGTTCTTCTTTTTCTAAGTGATGAACAGTTTCATGGGCAGACTTAGGCTGTGGTTTGGGAGGCTTAGTTACTTGTTTGGCAGCTTTGCGAGTAAGTTCTTCTATGTGGGAGTCGATGTACTTAAGTGTTCTGAACAAACTCTGAAACTGAAAAGAAAGCACTTTAAAGCTGTTTTGCAAAGTGCTTCTGAAAGGTTCTGGCAAGTCATTCCAAATGAAAAACTCACAGCCTGACTTAAAGCCACTGAGTGTGATTTCTAAGTCCAAAGAGCCTTCAGCCTTCAAAGCACTGAACTCCAAAGGTTCGATTTCATCAGGCTGGGAAAGTTTGTGTTTAATTCTGAACTTACCAATGTCGATGTCTTGAAAAGAACTTTGGTACTTCCTTCGGACCTGGGCTACTTCTACTTCTACATTGTTTTCTACTTCTTTGATGAACTGCATAAAGTCGCCTCCGAACTTTTCTTCGTTTTCAAAAAACTGAGCTTTTTCTTCTTCAGAAAGGCCTTTAGCTTTAACTCTTGCCATTTATTATATTTTGCGCTTTTTGTAGGCTTCTTCTATTGTAGTTCTTCTGGCGCTGACGTCTAGGCGTTCCAAAGACCTCCAGATAGTTTTTAGGTTGTCTTCTACAGGTTTGCCTATTCTTTCTACAGTTTCGTCTGGGTTCTTGTAAAACAGCACATTGAACTTTTTGTCTTTTTCAGCGTTGTAAATCACTCTGATGTAGCCTTCTTGTTTAAGGTGCTGGATGTCTTTTTCAATGCCTCGGTAGCAGTCAAACAAGTCTTGGTTCTCAGGCACTCCTCGAGGAACTTCTTTGAGGTACCTTATAAGTGAGTCTTTGTCACTGATGTTGTACAGCTTGCGCAGAGAGTACCTGTTTTGTGTTTCGTCGTAGTTGATCTTCCGGTTGTCTCTTATGATAGCTAGTAAGTCTTCGTTGTTGCTAAGGTTCATGTTGATGCTTTGCTCGATCTCTTCAAGCAGCAAAGGCCTTGACGCACTTCTCAAGCACTCTATTATTTTGTGTATTATGTTGTTTACGTGAGGACTTCTTTTTTTAACTACTTTGCTCATATTTAATGTTCCGCGAAGAAACTATCCTCAAAAGACTTGTTCAGAAAGAAAAGCCAACTTTCAGAGCACTTGCACAGAACTGCTTGAAACTAAGTTTCTGGGAAACGCTGTCTGAGGACCAAAGAACTCAGGTACTTCAGGAAGTCTCTGCAGACATCGAAGCTTTAAGCTTGCAACTCACACAACAAAGACTGTCTTACAAGGCCAATGTGGAAGACTTAGAAAACCTACAAACAACTGAAACTTCCTTTCAAGAACAAATACTGGAAATCCAAACTCAAATAGAAAACTTAATTTCTGAGTTCAACTGTGAAAAGTCCCAAAGAGCTAACTTCCTTGAGTACGAAGAAAAAGCTGCCCAAGTAAACAAACTCCCGACTACTCAAGAACTCCAGCAAGACATTGAAACTATAGACTTAGAAATCCAACAAGTGCAAGAATCCATCAAACACAAACAGTTCAAGCTTGACCAAATCCAAAACATGACCCATGTTATGGTTTCTTGTCTGCACCAGCTACTCGACCTTTCTAACACCCACTTTTAAGTTCCTTCATTTTTAAGGTAAATTTCTTGGCGTTCAGCAATCTCCCTTTCGACCTGCAGGCGTTTGTTATTCCAGTAATTTTGGGCAAAAGCTTCTGCGTCTTCTTCAAGTATCTGTTCTTTCAAGTACTCGTCAGCTATAACTAAGTCTTGTTTTTTGTTCTGAGCTCTGGTTTCGGCCACTTTCCTTTTGAGCATGAGTTTTTGTTGTTGTCTTCCTTTAGCAGTAAGCATGTGTTGGTACTTCCTTACAGTTTGGTAGTCTAAGTCGTTAGTGAGCATGTGGTTCCTCAGAAGGTTAGACATTCCAGGACTGAACTTGCCATGCATGATTTCTTTGTAAATCTGTTGAGGAGTTTTTTCTTCGAGCACAATGGTGATTTGCGTTCTAGGACGAGTGACCCTTCCAGTTCGGCCTTTAGCGTGGTAGCGTATTCCTGGAATGTACTTGTTTTTCCCAGTCACTGCGTACTTCACGTAGAGTCTTTCTCTGTCGAAGCCTTTGGTTTTAACTCCGTTGCGGATGGCTTTCTCAATCACCTTTTTGATCCAGTAAGCAGGCTTCTTAATTGAGGAAGACATAGCAGTCATGGCGTCAACTACGTGCTTTCCACTTACAAGCTTCATGAGGGGAACAATCTTTTTGACGCTGGTTTTCATGTACTTGCGAGTGGCTTTTACAATGGGGTTGGGAGTGGGCTTTTCTAAGGATAAGTAGCGAGTGTTGGGTACAGGTAAGGGTTCAAGTTCAGGGGCAGGAGGCGCCAGTTTGAATGAGACTTGTGCAGGGGGCTGCAAAGAGTCCATTTGGGGCTTTATGACAAGTCCTCTTTCACTGAAGATTATGGGAGGGGGTGGAATTGGTTTTTTGTGAATTAGGTGAACTGATGGAACACTTACCCATCCTCTAAGTCCCAGTTTGAGTTTGCTGAGCATAAATATGGATTACAAAAGCACTAGTTAAATAATAAAATCTTAGATGATGAAGAAAAGAACCCAAAGCTATGTAGCTATGAAAAAAGGAAATCAAGGCAAAACTATAAGAATCACCTCAAAAGAACCAACTCTAGAAGCAACTCAAAAACCAACCCGACCCACCACAGCTGTTAAAAGAGGACCTTTGTTCAAAACATTTTTCACAAAGTTAAACCTACGTTCAAAAGACTCTACTCCACGGAAAACCAACACCACCACTACAGCTACTTCTACCAACAAGTTTTTCAACCAAGACAACCTCAACTTGACTGGAGTGCTTAAAACAAACAAAATGGGAATCAACCCTCAGGGCGTTAGAATCCTTAGACACAGAACCTCTGAAAAAGCCGACACCAAACAGGAAAACCCAGCCTTCAAAATCCCAGATAAATCCCAAACCACTCCTAAAAGAGAAGAGGAAAAGTGCTTCCTCAACAAAACTTTTGCCAAATTTACTCCCAAAACACTAGAACCTACCCAAAATACTTTTTTTGATGCAAGCAACTCACTTATAGAGATTAAAAGTGGAAACATTGACGAGTACTTAATAGGCCAAGAAATAGGGAAGGGTGCCTACGCTGTAGTGAAAACAGCCATCCACAAACCCACTAACCAAAAAGTAGCTTTGAAAATCTACGACAAGTTCAAACTCCTAGAACCCAACAGGAAGAAGTCAGTTCAGCGGGAAATTCAAATTCTCTCGCGAATAAGCCATCCCCACATTATGAAACTCCACGAAAGCATTGACACGACTAAACATCTGTACTTGGTTATGGAGTACATCAGAGGGTTTTCCCTGCACTCTTACTTAAAGTCCAAACCTAACAGACGCTTAAGTGAAACAGAAGCCAAATTAGTGTTTAGGCAACTCATGGACGCAATCAACTACTGCCACAGACACAACATCACTCACAGAGACATCAAACTCGAAAACATTTTACTTGACCAGGACAAACGAGTTAAGTTGATTGACTTTGGCTTCTCAACTTGTTTTCCTCACGAGAAAAAAGTAAGGATGTTTTGTGGGACTCCTAGTTACATGGCTCCTGAAATAGTGTCTAAAAAAGAGTTCTCAGGAGCCCCTGCTGACATTTGGGCTTGTGGAGTGTTGCTTTATGTGATGGTTTGTGGAGCGTTTCCTTTCAGAGACACAAGTGAGAAAGAAAAAGACTTGTACGACAAGATCTGTAAAGGAGTGTTTGCTATCCCTAGCAACATTTCTAGTCAAGCCAAAGACTTAATTACTGAGCTGCTCTGTCTGAACCCCGAAAAACGCCCTTCTGCCAAGCAGGTGCTTCAAAGCCAATGGATGACTGAAAAAGGTTACACTAAGGCTACTGCTAGTTTCCTTAACACTACTCACCGCTTACAAAGGCATCAAAACAAGTACTCAACTCGCTTGTACAAAAAAGACACGAATAAATTTTTCAGCAACAGTGGAAGGAACTTCCAAGAGGAAACTAAGCATTGATTAATTACTTAAAGAAAAAATAAGTGGCACTGTGGTGTTTATATGAATAACTTGTTGAGTAGGTTCGTTGCTTGAACTTACAAGACCTCCCATTTGGACCTGGGCTTCTTGCAAGTCCCACTTCAAACCCCAAGTAGACACTTTTCCCTGGCCTTGCAAAGGAAAGTACCCGCAGTACTTCCAGTTCAATTTACTTCCCAGGTGTATTTCATTGCTTCCAGAGTTCAGTGCAAAAGCTATGTTGCTTTCACTCAGCAAAAAGATGTCTCTTTCTAAGTACTGAGGTCTGAGCAAAGTGCTTAAAATCGAAATAGAGTGGTCGAACCGCCCTCCGATTTCCCCAAGTATCAAAGTAACCTTGTCTAAGTTAAGCATTCCCAAAGCTTTTTCTAAGTCAGTTGAGTCTTGGTCTTCTATGAGTATTTGAGGAACGTTTTGAAAGAACTCTTTGGCAGAGGAGTTTATTGAGTCGAAGTCCCCAACTATTTTGGTAGGATGTGGAAGATCCTTATGTTCTAAGAAGTTGCAAAGATTGTTGGCAGCTCCGTCCACAGCTAAGATTTCTTCTGCGTTAGAAGCCAAACGCTCGTAGGTTTCTATTAGTTTCCCGTAGTTTAGGGCTACGATGTCAATCTTTTCTTTGGACCAAAGAAAGTCGAGTCTGATCTGTTTTAGCATTAATTAACCATACTAGGACAAGCCTGTCTGGAGAGTTAACTTAGGGTATTTTTGGTAATTACAAGCTAAATTTACTAAGTCGCAGGGTTCGTCTGGAAAAACTAGTTTTGTCAGAAGTACAAGTTTTGTAACTTCGCAGACCATAAACTCCAAGTCTTGGTGTTTAACAACTAGTTTCTTGCCGCTTGCCCTGATTTCAGCTATTTCTTTGGACAAACACTTGGTTATGGCTTGGGTTAGGTCTTCTAGGAACCTGTAAGAGCAAGGTCTGATGGAATTTATTATGTTTTTGTGGACAGTTTGAATTACTTCTTGGTAGTTGTCAGAAGGCGAGTAAGGAAGAGAAGTAGTGAAAGGTTTAGTTTGTGCATTTAGTTTGGTGTTTACTTCTTGGTCGTTATAGGTCACTTTGTTGTTTTCAATGAAGAGTATTTTGTTTTTTTGCATGTCGTTTAAAAAGACTGCTACTAGTTGTTGGGGGTTTACTTTGGAGTGTTGCTTTTGCTTGCTAAGGATTCCTCTGCAGAGGTTTTTGAGCATCGAACTTAATTTGTTGGCTTTGTTAGGTCTGTTTGGAGCTTGGTAGATTTTAGAGTGGAATTTGTTTAGGAGTTCTAAGTAAACTTTTTTGAAGCTTTCTGGGTTGGGGTTTTTGATGTCGACTACTGGAACTTGAGGCAAGTACTTACTTATGACATCAGGTCTGCAAGTAAAGACACACATGTTTTCTAGGTTAGAAAGTTTGCCTAAAATTATTCCCCTTTCAAACTCGTTTACTACCCTGATGAAGTACCTTCCCTGCTGGTTTATCTCGTTTACGCTCGACACACAAGTAAAGTGCCTTAGAAAGCACTCAGAAACCACGGAGTTCTGACTAAGTATCAGTAGCACTTTAGGGTGTTCCAAAACACCTTCGTCAAGTTCACTTCCTAGTATATCATACACTTGCATTTAAATATAATGGAAAAGGTCAAAGCACTAGACTCCAAAGTCGAACAACTCAGACAGAAACGCAGCCAACTAGAGAGGAAAATCAAGCTCCGCGAAGCCCACACTCTCCAGAATTCAGTACTCAAAAGCAGAACCCTCGAAAACGAACTTAAAATAATCCAAAACCAAAAACAAGCCGCCATATCTCGCAACCAAAAAACCCTAAACGAAATCATGAACTACTTAAACGAGTTCCAAGAACACACCTCCAACTCAGACCTCAAAAAGTCCTCTGACAGACTTAAGCAAGCCAAAATCCACTTCGGAGAAATGGTTTCGGCGCACTACCCTGACTGGACAGGTGCCATCGAAGACCCTATCTCCTTCCAACAGAAGCAGTACGCTAAGTCTTTAGAAGCCCTTAAACAAAAACGCATGCTTTCCGAAGAAGACTTCAGACGCCAAATCGATAGTTACAAAGAAGTAATGAGGGCCCAGGAAGAGTACTTGCAAGAAGTCCAAAAAGAATATCAAGCCTCCTTAGAACGCGATAAGATCCTTTCTGAGGCGGCTTACCAGCACGAAGAAAAAAAGGCTGCTCTCCTCAAGATGAAGAACTCTTTTATTGAAAGGAAAGGCTGGCAAAGTGCTGAACCTTCCCGTCCGGTTTCTTCTTTCATGGACAGAGTGGGCACTCCTAATACTCATATTCCACAGCAAGTAAGAATTCCTAGACAAGTTGAACAGTATGCTGGGTTTCCCCAAACTGCTCCTGTTTTTCATCATGGAACTCCTGTACTGCACTATGATGGTTCTCAAGTTGTTTACCAGCCTGTGTATCCTCCTCAGGTTGTGTATTCACCTCAGCAGGTTCCTTATACTCAAACTCCTCAGTCACAGAAATACCATGAGGCTTCTCAGCAAGACCATAGACTTCAGGGCCAGTATGAGCCACCTAAGCAACACTACCAAGAACCCCCTAAACAACACTACCAAGAACCTCCTAAGCAACACTATCAGGAACCTCCTAAACAACACTATCAGGAACCTCCTAAACAGCATTACCAAGAGCCACCTAAACAACACTATCAGGAACCACCTAAACAACACTATCAGGAACCACCTAAACAACACTACCAAGAACCTCCTAAACAACACTACCAAGAACCTCCTAAACAGCATTACCAAGAACCTCCTAAGCAGCATTACCAAGAGCCACCTAAACAACACTACCAAGAACCTCCTAAGCAACACTATCAGGAACCTCCTAAACAACACTACCAAGAGCCACCTAAGCAGCATTACCAAGAGCCACCTAAACAACACTACCAAGAACCTCCTAAAAAACAGTCCCCTAAAGAACCCTCTCCTCAAAGAAACCAACCCTCTCTTAAAATTCCAGAAAAAGTATCAGTTGAAGGAAACTCAGACACGAAACCCAGCAAATCCTCCACCCAAGAATCAACTAAATCAGACACCTACAGCAACTTCTTTAGCTTCGGAGATCAAGCAAGTCCTCAAAAACCAGAATCAAACATAAAAGTAGTTGCCCAAAGCCAAAACGAAGAAATCCCCATACTTTCCAAACCAGGAACTCAAAAAATAATTGAAGAAGACCTTGAAGAAGACATTCCAATACTAAACATCAACTCCAAGCCAAGTCAGCCTCCACAAAAGCCCCAAAACCTCTCAATGCACTCTGATGACTCCCAAGAAGAGATGTTTGTTGTTAAGTCCGTAAAAGATCAAACTCCGAAACAGCCAAGCAGACCAGAGATCTCCACACCTCTTCCTATTCAAATAACTGAAGAAGACAGTGAGTTCGAAATAGTCACAGGCCACTCAGACTCTTCACGAGCTGTAAAAAGTCCATCAAAAAAGCCTTCAACGCACAAACTCGAGTACATTCCAGAGCAAGAACCACAGAAACTCCCCGAAGACGAAGCTGAAAACAGCATTGAAGACTCCAGTGAAATAGTAAGTGAGTACTTAACTGGAATCATGGACCGACCCATCACTCCCAAACTTGAAAGAAAAGACAGCACTTCTTCAAAAGCTCCCAGCCTGGAAAACAGTCAGAGTTTCACTCAAAGCATGCGCTCTGAGTCAAAACCTCCTCTGATTCCTAGAGAAGGAACTATCTCTCCCAAACCCATCAGAAAGATCTCCACTATTTCAAACACTCAAAGTCCTCGACTAGAAGGAAGTTTGTCGCCCACTTCAATAGCTAGCAGCACTGCTCAAATAGACAACCCTAAACTCATAGCAAACAACCCTGTTCTAAACCAAGTACCTATGATGCAAAGAGTGTCCATGATAGAAAGCTTAATTAAGTACGCAAAACAACTTTTCATCCGACAAGGCAAAACTCTTTTCAAAATCACAGAACAAGTTTCTTTGGAGAACCTTGCGAAGCTCTGCAATAGTTACTTGAAGTCATCAAACACTTTGAACGTGAAGAACGTAGAGGAACTCCTAGCCTTTATTTTGGCCTTGGCAAGGTTTATGCCTGAGCCTTTTTTGCCTACTGAGTTGCTGAGGAACAAAACTGCGTTTACTGATAACATGATTGCTGCACAGATGGGCGACTTAGTTGCAGAGATCTACAGTATGTTAAAAGGATTATTGGGAGAAGCCATTGCTAAGGGGTGGATCGACTCTAAACTGGCAGTTGAACTACTTGTAGACTCTCTTCTCAACTACAAAACTACTAAAAACCAGTTCAAAAGAGTCCACCAAAGCATAAAGAAGATTCTAGAAGGCTCGCGGCCAGGCACAGCTTCCAGTCAAGAACTCAAACAGGCTTTTTTCCCCAACAGTCAGCCTAGAAACCTTCAGAAGTTTTCTACAATTGACGACTTCCAAGAAGTTACTGACCTAGAGTTTTAATTACTTAGTTTTTTTATTAAATCGCATAATTTCAAGTATAGACTCTTTATCCAAGTCTTCAAAAGCTTGAGTGCATATTACTTGCGAAAAGTTATCTTCGATGAAGACCAAGCAGATTTCTTTGAGCCGGAGGCACTGGTACGCCTTTGCGTATTTGTACAGTAAAGCAGCGTTCTCTACGCATATACTTGGAGCCAAAGCTTCTTCGCACCGAGACTTAAGACTGGGAACTGAGAACCTTTCGCAGAGCGTAAGGAGTTCTATGAGTTTGTCCATGTCGATTGGCAAAGTGTCTGAGTAGAAGTACCTGAGCAAGCTCAGCATTGATTCGTGACTCAAGTCGCCTATTTCTATAACGCCCTCTTTGGCTTCTCTGAATCCATGAGAGTACAAAGCTGAAAAGTAGTCGCTGCGCGCTGCCAACACCACTCGGTGGCAGTAAATCTGTTGCCCCTCCACCAGTAAAGTTACGTCGCTGAACTCAGAGTTGTCTAAAGAAGACAGGATTGGTTGCACAGAGTTGTGGATTAAAGGTTTCATGAGTTTAGACTTTAAAGAGGACTTTGCGTCTAAAAGAATGCTTTCGCTGAGAACTCTTTCATAAAGGTCAGGACTTAGAATAGCAGCTCTTCCGTCTGGAAAGTAAACTAGTCCTGTAGGAACTTCACTCATCGAAGGAGCCATTGTGTAGGGGTTCAGTAACTTCAAAAGGTTTGCTTGGCAGGCTTGTTGGAGTTTGCTGAGTTGGTAAGTATGGGCGAACTGTAGGAACTTCACAGCTTTGTTGAAGGAATTGCTGGACACCAAAGGTTTGAGTACATCGATGTCGTCGAAGTAAAGGTACTTAATTATTTTTCTGAAGTCTGATTTCTGGAAGTCGATGTCTATAGTTCCTGGGGTTTTAGTGAGTTGGCGGAGGTAAGGTGACCTTGAAGCAATAACTACTCTGTGACAGTGGATTAGTTCTTCCCTGGGTTCAGACTTGAGTCTGAAGCTCATGTCTGTGAAGTGTCCCTGTTTGTACATACGGTACAAGTCAGTCACTAAAGAGTTGTGCGAAGTCTCAGTGATGGCAAGGTTGTGCATTCCGCCACAAGCAATATCAAGTACTTTTTTAGACAACAAAGGAGTCACGAGTCTTGGAAGTGGTTGGTAGTTAACTGACTTCTGCACGTTGTCTCCTGGGAACCTAACAGTTCTTTGTTTGGTCCTTTCTAGCATTTCTTCTTTAGGTATTCCTAACTGTCCGCAGTTCGAAGCTCCAAAACTATAGAGAATCCCAGACTCAGTTAAAGCTAAGGTGTGGGCTTCTCCACAAGCAACTCTAACTACCTTTTTCCCTTTGAGTTCTACAATCAAACTCGGAAGTGGCTCGTAAGCCCAGTTTTCAAAGTCCCGAGGTCTGTGCATAAAGTGCTCCATTCCTAACTGTCCACAAGCAGCTGCTCCCCACCCGTACAAGTCGCCGTTTTCTGAAAGCGCCATTGAATGCGAGTCTCCACAAGCTATTTTACTGATTTTGATTTTTTTAAGAGCAGTGATTTGTGTGGGTACTGGCATGAAAGGGCACTCGTCCACGTCTACAGGCAAAGACTCCATGTTTCCCAAACCTAGTTGGCCAAATGACCCGCCTCCGAAGCAGTACACAGCTCCGTCTTCACTCAAAACTAGAGTGTGCACATCGCCACTTGCACTCATAACCAGTTTTACGTACTGTAAACTAATTACGGGTTTAGGGGTAGGATGGTAAGGGTAACCATCCTCGTCTATTGGAAAGTCGCTAGTGTCAGGGTGGCCTAGTTGCCCGCACGCACCTGCTCCCCATGTGTAAAGTAACTTGTCACTTACTGCTACTGTGTGGGCTTTGCCACAACTAATGTGCTTCACAAAAGCATTAAGTCCTTCCACTGCTCTGGGTTCGGGCTGGAAAGGGCACCCGTCATCATCTTTAGGAAGCAAAGAAGTGTCCGGGTGCCCGAGTTGTCCACAGCCTCCTCCGCCCCAAGTAAACACTGAACCTTCGTTAGACAGTGCAGCAGAGTGAGCATCTCCACAGGCCACAAGAACTATTTTGAAGCCACGAAGGGCCTTTACTATTTTGGGCTGGGGGTGGTAGGGGTAGCCTTCTGAGTCCTTAGGCATCTGATCAATGCTCCTTAAGCCAAGCTGGCCACACGCACTGGCTCCCCAAGCCAAGACTTGTCCGTTAGAAGTTACTGCTAAGCTGTGTCCGTCGCCTCCCGCTATTTGCGCAATTTTATTTAGAGAGGAAATTTGAACAGGTTCAGGTTGGAAAGGGAAGCCTTCGTTGTCTTTAGGGAGAGCTTCAACCTGCAGTGGGGAAAAACCTAGTTGGCCCATTTCTCCAGAACCCCAGGAGTACACTATTCCTCCAGCCTCTTCATTTGCTTTTACTCTAACGCTTTTGCCCTGTTTCATTATTATTCTGTTATTAACCTAAAGTGCAGGGTCTAGGTAAAACTTCTCTATTAGGTCTGAGTACTTTTCGTTGACAACATTCCTTTTAACTTTCATTGTGGGAGTGAGTTCCCCTCCAGCTATACTGAAGTCCTTTGTGATGAAAGCCCACTTCCTGATGTGCTGTGCTCTGGAAGTTGCTTTTGAGTTGGTTTCGTCAATAGCTTTTTGCACCCACTTTTTGACTTCGGGACAGGTAGTGGCTTCTTCTAAGGTGCTAGCTGAGCTCCCTATTTCTTTGAGGGCGTTTAACACTTGGGGAGCTAACTGGTTGGTAGGTTCTCCTTCAGGACTTGCTTCAGTTTTAAGACTCACTAGCATTGCCAGGAACTTTCTGTTGTCGCCTACTACAAAGGCGTTACTAATTATGGTGCAGTGTGCTTTTACTGAGTCTTCAATAAGCACAGGGGGTATGTTTTCTCCTCCAGCAGTGATAATGAGTTCTTTGAACCTTCCAGTGATGAACAGAAACCCCTGCTCGTCTAAGTAGCCTTCATCTCCAGAGTGAATGAACCCGTTGGCATCAATGGTTGCTTTAGTGGCTTCTTTGTTTTTGTAGTAACCCATAAACTTGTTGCGGCCTCTAAAGCACACTTCTCCTTTTTGGCCAGCTGAAAGTTTTGCTCCGTTTGAGTCCAAGATCTTAATGTGTGTCCCAGGAATAGGAAACCCAGCACTCCACAAGTTGTTTAAGTGAGGCAAGTTTAGGGTGGTTGGTGCTGCACTTTCAGACATTCCGTAAGCATTGAAAATAGGAATGTTTAAACTTGCAAAGAACTCCAAAGTTGACTTAGAAATAGGTGCAGCTCCAACTAAAAACACCTTGCAGTGATCTAATCCTAAGTTTTCTTTGACTTTCGAAAACACCAAAACCCTAGCTAACTTATAACTTAAGTCTGTAGGTTTGTTACTGATCTGACTAAGAGTGTTTTTGTAGCCTACAGTTTTTGCCCAGTTGCCAATAGACTTTTTAAGTGGCGAGTTGTTAGCAGCGATTTCTTTGATTTTCTGTTCGATTTTTTCGTAGACTCTTGGAACTCCGAAGAAAAACGTTGGCCTTACTTCTTTAAGGGTAACTCCTAAGGTCCCCTGCAGTGCTTTTTCGTCTGCAAAAAACACTGTAGCTGTGCAGCTTAGACTTCCGAAAATGTCAATTATCTGAGCAGCTGAGTGACTTAGAGGCAAGTAACTAACAATACGCTCGTCCTCGTTCTGGAGTCCTGAAAGCTTAAGGCACTCAGTAGCTGTCCACATATAGTTGTCGTGACTCAGAAGCACTCCTTTAGGAGGACCAGTGGTTCCTGAAGTGTACACTATAGTAGCAACACTAGTAGGCTTCACAGCTTTGATGCGGGATTCTACTTCGTTTATGTCACTGTCACTTCCTAGTCCCATGAACTCTTCCCAGGTATAAACTTCTCTGCCTTTGCGCATGGAGTCTAACTGGGGGTCAGGAGTGTAAACCACTACTGCTTTGAGGTTTGGAAGGTTGTCCCAAACTTTAAGGTACTTCTTGAGTTGTTTGGTGTTTTCGACTATCACTAGTTTGCACTCAGAGTGCTCTGCAATGTACTGGCAAGCTTCGGGACCGTTAGTGGTGTACACTCCTACTGGAACACAGTTACTTAAAAGACTTCCTGCGAAGCTAATGACCCATTCGGGACTGTTGAAGCCTATGATGTTGGTGGCAGAGCGCTGGCCAACGCCAATATTGATCATTGCTCTAGAAAAACGCATAGAGTCTTCCCAGTAAGCTTTAAACGACCAAGTAAGCCACCTCTGACCTCGCTTAACTTTTAAGGCAGGCTTCAGAGGGTGGTTCTGAGCAGCCTTTGCCAAAACACTGACAAAAGTAGTGGGAGGCAGACCGCCTGCTCCTGACTCTTCCATCACTACTGGCAACTCTGAATTCAAGTCTGTTGTCCAATGAAGGTTTTCTCCGTCTTTACCAATGAACTGTTTTATGTATGACTCAGAAACCCACAAGTGCTTTCCTTCCATTTTAGTGAATAAAATGTTGATTTTGTTGACTTTAATTTGGTCAGTTTTGGGTGACAACTGTCCAAAGTACAAGTGCAAAACTCAAAACGACGTGTTTAATATTGCAGACACTTGCATTGCTTACTCAGGAGGCAAGTACACTGTTGGAACATGTCCTAAGGGTTACTACTGTCCTTCAGAACACGAAGAAAGAAATCAAACCTGCACCCCAGGCTTCCACTCAGAGTTTGTGCACGGACCAGGAGAGCCTTGCAAAGAAGATGCACAGTGCACTAGCAAAGTGTGCGATAAAGGTGTTTGTCAAGGAAAGGGCCAGGGCGAGAATTGCAATCATAACATCGATTGCAACCCAAGATTATACTGCGAAAATGGATCTTGCAAGGACCAAAAAAATTCTGGGGAAGACTGTAGCAGTGATGAGGAGTGTATTAACTCAGCTAGATGCAACAAAGAACCTGGTGAAGAAAAAGGAGAATGTACAGAATATTTAAGTTTGAAACCCAACATGACAGTAAGCTCCTGCTACAATAGAACAAACTGGCTGTGCGAGTCAACTTTTTGTTCTGAGTTAGAAAACCCTCCGAGATGCGGGTATCCTCCTAAGTCTTACATGGAACCTCCTGTTCCCTGTGCGTCAGACGGCGACTGCTACTCAGAAATAGATCCTTTGCTGGGTGTTGGTTACGAAGGCAAGTGCAGCTGCTCCTACTCAGAGGGAGGCAACTCTTACTGCGGAGTGTATTCAGGGGACCCAATAGGAAGCCATTCACTGAAGCTTTGGAAAAAGTGGTATGACAGTGAAGATGTCAATAAGTGCAACACTGCAAGGCGGGACAACCTTGAGTGTATCGTAAACGTTTGGAACGATACCCAGAGTGCATTGGAGCTGAAGTACTTTGGCACCTGGCAGAAGGAATTTGCACACGTGCAAGAGAACAGGGAATGCGTGAAAGAGGCATATACTTGGTATTTTTGGAACGCCAAACTAGCTTTTGACACCTACGGAGACAAAGACGGTGGAGAGCAAGACGACTACAACTTTTCTAGTCTTTTCAGCTTATCAGTAGGGTTGCTTTGGTTAATTTAAATTACTTAGTTTCAATAAAACCTTAATAAGCATTAAGGGCTTATAATAAAAAATGGGCAATACAGGTTCAACTCAACTCGAGCGAATCCAAGGCCTCAGCGCAAGTAGACTTTCGAAAACTTCGCGTGAAGACGACGAAATAGCCTTGAAAACCGAAGAGCTTTTCCAGCCAGAGTACCTCAAGAATCTCAAAGACCTAAGCACCTACGAGATTCCTTTTATTCCAGAACGCAAAGCTCCTTCAGAAGACCAAGGTCTAGAAGAGGTTAAGTTCGGGCTAACTCACAACTCAGACAACAAACTCCAAGAAAGGCACAAACAACTCCGCAAAACTCTGCAGTGCCAGATCTTCGACTTGTTGTTTTCAGAAGAAGACCCTGACCTCCAGGACCTCCAGGTCAAACTCCAAGCACTAAGCCGCATCCAAGACGCCCTTATCAGACAAGAAGAACGCGAAAGACGCCGACTCCAGAAGTCTTCACAAAGCTCACAAGAAAAAAGCAAAAAGAAAAAGAAGGAACTTCCTTTGCCTGCTCAGATAGGGCTTCAGTTCGGACTTGAAACTTTGTTACTGCTTGTGAGGGAAGTAGGTTCTGACCGACCTAGGATCTTTTCTTCTGTGATCAACTTAGCCACTAGTGTCCTTACACAGCTTCCTCCGCTTTCGCTCAACTTAGAAGAACCAACTATTTTAAAAGGACTTGACAGCGTAAAGAACTTTTTGGAGTCTTTGCTCAATGGAGAAACTTACGGTTGTTCAGAAGCTGACTCAGTGACGGCTTTAGTGCCTTTGTTCGGACTGGCACTGGCCAAAGGAGACTTGTCAAGTGCTTTAGCTGTAGCTAAGAAGTTCTTAGACCTGAAGGACACCGAAGCACTTCCTGGCACTATGATTTTGCCTCTTCTGAAGAACTTAGCTGAACTCGAAGGCTCAGGGGTAGGCAGAAAGGTCTCGCTTAATTGGAACTCAAACAGAGTAGGTCCGGACATTGCACTTAGTAACGAAAACACCACAGTAACACGAACTGACTCAAGTGGTTGGGGCTGCCAACTTACTGAACAAAGTCTTACCTCAGGCATTCACTACTATGAGTTCAAGATAGAAAGAAACAACTCTTCTTGTTTGCTTTTAGGCGTCGCAGGGTCCCAGTTCGGCAATTTCAGCAGCAAAAGCTCAGGACCCCACTGCTACACCTTGCAGTCAGACGGCGACGCTTACATGAACGACAGAAGCTCAGGAAACGTGTTTAGGTACGGCGAAGGAGACCGACTAGGACTCCTGATAAACATGGAAGACAAAAACTTAACCTTCTTTTTGAACGGCAGAAAGCAAAGCAAGCCCTCTTTCAGTCCACTTCCTGAAGAAGTTTACTTGATTGCTTGTTTTGGAGGCTCAAACCAGTTTGTGACCTTAGTGAACGATCCAGAAATTCCTGAAGAAGCCCAAGAAGCCATGGGGTCAGTGCTAGTGCCTCACAGAGAAGAAGAGGAAAAAAAGGAGTTCAACGAAGAAGACCACAAACAAGGCGAAGAAGTCGAACTCTTCCCAAGCACTCCTAGTCAAGTCTTAGCTGCTTCAAGGTTCAAAAACGTCTTTAGCAAGTCAGAACTCCGCACTTCTTCCCAAGAACTCTCAGTTTTTATACTTACTTGTTTGGACAAACTTAACAGTGCTTATTTTGAAGTTTTCAGACTAAACGAAAAACCCAGCAGTGAACCCATAAAAGCCAAACTTAGCAAACAACAACCACTGTGTTTAGAAATCAAGCGCGAAGTCTTCCAAATGCTGAGCAGCATGCTGAGAACCGTAGTTAACACTCTGAGAGAACAAAAGTGGGAAAAGATGGACTTCCACCTGACAGTCTGGGCAGGAATAAGTATTTTGAGACTTTTGAGGTCGCATTTGTTCACAGTGTTGTTTTTGCAACTCGAAGACTTGGAAACAGGAATGAGCCAAGAACTCAGGGAAAGCTTGTACGGAATGCTTCAAGAAGTCCTTGAGTTAGAAATCGCCAACTTCGGCAACGAGCAGCCCACCAGGGAAGATTTTGACGCTTTGAACGTTATTAAAAAAGAAAGCTCCTTAACACTGATCCACGGCTTCGAAGTGTTTTACCCAACTCAGGTAGCTAAGCTAGACTACATCAACAAAAGCTTAGAAGACACCAAAGCTAAAAAGAAACTCCACGACATACACCTTAACATCCAACAACTAGTTTTTGACAAAATGAGTGTCCCAGTTAACTTGTCTGCAGCCTTCACTCTAGAGCCCCCCGAAACTCCTGAAAAGGTTGAAAAGCTTCTGGAGCTGCTGCTTGACATCTGTGCAGAGTACTCTTTAGCTACCATCAACGGAAGCTTCATCAAAGACAACAGTTACTACCTTAAGTTCCTCAACTCAGCTCAAAAGGTGCTTTTGTCAAAGGCAGCCAGAAACAACTTCAAAGGAACTTGGCAGCAGTTACTCATTAAGTACACCCAAAAAGTCTTTAACACTACCCAGAAGCTCCTTGACAAGCTAAAAGTAGGTGACCAAGACCCAGAAGAAAGGGGTAAACGCACTATTTTAGAGTCACTGGTGAGTACACTGATTCTTTCTTTGTGTCTTTCACAGCCAGACTTGGAGTTCCTTACTTCTTTAATCCAGCCACTCATGAACATAGTCAACGCAATGAACTCCTTAACCTCCCAAACACCTACTCTCAAAAACACTACCAAAGTCACCCAAGAAACCTACGAAAGTTCCCACCCTCCCCAAACCAACGACTCCCGCTTAGTAAGTGTTCCTAACGCTTTCAAGTACATTCTGAGGTTCGACCCCCAGTGTAAACTGGAAAGTGGGTGTTTGGAACTTTGGCTTGAGCAAGACAAACAAACTAAGGTAGCTAAGTGGGAAGGCTCTGACTTTCCTTTTGAACCCTTTGTAGTAGAAGCGCCTCAACTGTACTTTGAGTTCACAGGAGACACTAGTTCTTGGGGCTGGAAAGTAGAAGTGGAAGCTGAACTCGAAACTGAACAAAAAATCCTAGCTTGGACCCACCACTTAAGAGCCTCTGCTAACTTTTTGATGGTTTTACTCAGCAAAGAACTTGTTAAGGCTGAGCTCTACGAAGAAGAAACTGAAGAACTCAAAAAACTCTGGAAGAACTCTTTGTTTAAGTTTGGAATCAAAGACAAGTGCCAGAAAATGGTTATGCCTAAGTCCCAGCCTAAGTTGAACGAAGGACTCATTGACTTAACCATCATTCCAGGTTCAGTAGAAAGCTTAGGAGTTCCTCAAAGACCCAACCCAGTAGCCGAAAGAATCCGCAAGTCTTCACTGCCAAGTTTCAAACCTGCCGAAACTAACCCAAGCATTTCTTTAGCAGGCTACATTGCAAGTTACTCAGCTTCCACTGCAAGTTTAGCTCAGTACTCCGAAAACATGATACTAGAAGAGTGGGTAGCAGGCAGTGAAAGAGTAAGGTCAGCTTGGGACACCATGAGGAAACAAGCCGGAGTGAAAGGCCCTGCTGCTAGCATTGGCGGAGCTGACATGGAGCAAGCTGAAAGGGCTGTGTTTGGAGTGTACGCAGTTTTCTTTGAATTCTCAGAAACACTAGGAGGTCTCATTGAGAACCCTAAAGAAAGCGGAGACTCTATTTTGAAGCACTTGATTTACCAAGCCGTGCAGATCAGAAAATGGGCTCAGGAACAAAAACAGTCACTCATAGACCAGGGCAAAGACACTGACTACTTCTCCATTTCTAAAGAAGTAGTTCGCAGATGCACCGTTTTGATCCACAGCGAGTACAAACAAGCCATGAACGAAATAGGAGTTGACAGTATCTTAATTCAACTAATGCCTTCACTGCGGAGAGCCCAAACCACTGACGTCATTCTGCCTGGATCTAAAGGCCCTGAAGCTAAACTCCGCGAAAAAAGCAAGTGGAAAAGTGTCCAGCAAGCAATGGGTTCAGTCAAAAAACTCAAAACTCTGCTTAAGATAATATCGCCAGAGTCCAGCCAAGACTCCGATCAAGATAAAGAAAAAGCTGAGTTCAAAAAAGTCAACAAACTCGTCTACGAGTTCTTAGAAAGCCCTGTGACTATTGAGCAGATGTTTGAAAGTCTCGAAAAAAGAAGGAACAAAGCACTTACCAGAGCTATTGGAATTAACTACTTCGTGCACATGTTTAAGTTTGCTTCTAAGTCACATAAGTGCTTGAAAGGCCAAGTAGTTCGTGCTTTTTCGGACTCTTTTAGGAACTCAAAACTCAGTAAGAAACACTACTTAGCAGGACTGGAAGGCGTTGACTCGAACCTCCAGAACTGTGTGCAGCGTTCTTTCTTCAACATGTACTCTTTGCTCATGAGCAACCTTAGAATATCAGAGCTCTACGAAACTGACTGCACTTCCCACGAAACCACCCACAACTACTTAAAGATCATTGAAGCACTTAGTTTCCCTTTTGAAGACTCAGACTCAGTGTCTTTGCTCGCCCTCAACATGCACGAAAGCCTCAACTTCTTGCTTACTTGGGCAAAAGGCCTCAAGATCAACGAAAGGGTCAACTACAAGTTCGACCCCAGTGCTTGCATCACTACTATCAAAGTCCACAACGAAGAGGAACTGCAAGAAAACCTTCCTGAGAACTCCGAGTGTTTTTCACTGAACTCTGTGAACAGACTAGACGGTGACGTGGGCGACGAAGGACAAGGAGGACTTAAACTGTGCATGGAAATAATCAGAGGAGAAACTGAAGCACTTCCTATTATAGAAATCCACGTTGGAACTGAAGCCTCTGAAGAATTCCAAAAGATCGAAGGCAACGTTAACGAAATAGGCGAACCTGCGTTTTTGTTTGTGAAAAGAAGTGAACCTAAAGACGGCAACTCTTACTTAGTCAAACTAGAAGTGACTGAAGACAACCCTATAGTGCTGAGACCCACTTACACTCCTTACAACAAGCTGCTAGTCAAAGAACAAGACGAAGAAGAGTCCAAAAACAGACAAAAAAGAAAAAAGGCTCTGCGAGAAGCAGTTTGGGCTTTGTTCAAGCACCTCGCTTACACCTGTGCTAGCAAACCTGAAAACAAAACCAGCAACTACCAAGAAATCAAAAAACTCAAACTCCAAACTATGTTTGCAGAAATCATGCTTGAAGAAGTCAGTTGGATGCGCACCAAAGAAAGAATTGACCTCAGCACTAAAGAACTTGCTAACCTCCACCTGAAAAAGGTGTCCAGTGGCGAGTTCTGGATCCAAGAAGAAATCAAAAAACCCAAACTCCAAAGAAACCCTATGATGCAGTGGGTGACTCAGTTCAGACAAGCTTTTAAGCACCTTTACTCAGAAGGAACTCAAAACAAACCTGAAGAAACAGAACTGATGTCAATCGTGGAGTTGTGGATTTCTAAAATAGACCCTTCTATGAAGGGCTGTGTGGACTTTGAAGAAATCGAAGGAATCGAAGAAGCTGATGAACTTAAGTCTTCTCCCAACTGCAAAAACTCCAGAGGCCAAATTGACTTTTTCACCCTGATTTACAACGGCATCAAAGAGATTGCTGCTGAGAACCCCAACTCAGAACTACTCCAACACCCCCTCATCAAAAGGACCCCTTGCGACTTCTACACAGCCAGCCAAGAAATGAGTCTGGACTTTGAGCATGTTGTTCGGTTTTTAAAACAAGAAGTAAGGCCAGACCCAGAAAACTCAGTTATGCAGTACATCAAAGCAATAGAAGACTGCCTCCCAACTACTCCTGGAACAGTTCCTCACGACAAAGTTCCTCGCAACACGCCTCCTGAGTTCATGAACTCTTCTAAAGACCTTGACTTGTTTGCTTTGCTCAACGCAGTGCGCAGCTTCCCTGAAGCTTTTCCAACTTACTACGAAGAACTTTCTTTGGCCCTTTCGGCTTACTATGAACTCCCCTCTTCAGTTGAGGAACTTAACTCCATTCAGTCACAAACCTCCAGCACAAGTGACTACTCTGCTTCGCTTTTGTGGGTGCTTTACCAAACCAGCTGCTCACAAAGCATGCGCAAAGTACTTAGCAAGCCAGCTTACATTGAAGAACTTGTGAAGCACATGCTTCTTGGAGCCAACGACACCATCATAGTGATTGCTTTTAGAATAGTTAAAAGTGTCCTTCCGACTCAGCACTCGCCTCAGTCGTTCCAAGAGATCTGGAAAAGAGTGCCGAGGGAAAGCCTAGACAGGTTTTTGGATGAGAAAGTAAAAGAGTCCTGGCTAGACACTTTACTTGCTTTAGTAGGCATGAAGAACTCTTACCACATTTTACCCGAAAAAGAATTTGTGCCTAACCTAAGCAAAATTGGAATCTGGAGCAATGAAGCTGCGGAGTTGCTTAAAGCCTTGTGCATGAAGTCTAAGTGGAAGCAAGAAATCAATTTTTCACTGCTTAAAAGCACCAAAGAATTAGTGTCTTCAATTAACGAAGGTAACTACTCTGCACTGAACCACGTAGGCTTAGGAGCACTGAGCTTTTTGTGCATGTGCACTTCTAACTACTTTCCTTTAGACAAGTCAGTCCAGGAGTGGTCCTTTGCAACTCTCAAAGGAGGATCACTACCCCACGGACACATAGTCTCGCTGAACCCTAGAAAAGGAATGATGCGGGTTTTTTCCACTGAAGACGACAGCATCAGGGAGGAGTCCATCAACAACCTGAACCATATGGTTTCTCTTACACGTCCGAATGTGTTCAGTGGACTTGACCCAGAAAGCACCCACCAACTTTTTAGTTTACTCAACCAAATGATTACAGTTATCAAGCACTACGAGAACCACCCCGTCGTTGAAGAGATTGAAAAACTCCACGCAATCAGAACTATGTGGAGACAACTAGAGTGCCAAGCTTACCAAGTGCTCTCTTCAATAACAGCTTCCAAAGTGCTTTACGACGAAAGCGAAGCTGAAAAAGTGGCTGAGTTTGTCTTCAGCAGAGTAAGTGAAACCCAAGAAGGAGACCTTACTGAGAACAGTCTGCGCTACAGACACTTAAGAATGCTTCTATACTCAAAGTACAAACACAACAAAGTTGAGCAACTCAAAAAAGCTGAACTCGAAGGAATAGAAATAACCGAAGAAAAAGAAGAACCTGAAGAGTTCAGTTACATGACTGAAGAAGAAGAAAGAAAAATCATAGCTTCTATGAACGAAGAGCAACAAATACTCCTAGCCACTACTGAGTCTTTAGGCTACAGCTTCAAACAAATCCACTCAGCAATGCAAGAAGGCAACAACAGTGTAGAGGCTATTACTGACTACATTGAGTCTAGAAGACAACAAGAAGACAAAAAAGCAGTAGTCCAGACCACAGAAACTACTTGTGTGTACAAGCTTTCAAAAGAAGACGAAGCCTCTCCTAGTTTCATTGACCACACTGGAATAGCCCACTTTGAAGAAACTAAGTCAGGCCATTTTCTAATCAGCTCCAGAAGACCTCTGGACGAAAAGAAGTACATGAAAAAAACTGTTTCCAGCAAGGTTTTCAGAAACGTATCGGAGTTGCAGTCAGAAATTAGTTTACTTGCAGCTTTGTCAGGAGACGGAGTGTTTGGGTTTGTAGTGGGTGGTATGGAAGTTACTATTAACCAACTCGAAAACGAAACTGTTGTGTTGGTAGGTGAAGAAGTGCTGACTCAAGTGCCTAAAGCTGCAACTTATGAATTTAGGGTGTTTGTTAAGTTCAACGGAAGTGTAGTTATTTCACTAGAAAACACTGAGTTAACCTTTAACAGGGTGGACTACTCCATTTACGACGGACTTACAATAGGGGAGTTTGGGTTGTTTTTGCAAGAAGGAGAAAAGGCAGAACTTAAAGGATTTGCTATTTGTTTAGGACACTACACTGGAAAGTTCAACTACTTTGAAGAAGAAAAACCTAAGGAACAAGAAGAAGCTAAAGAAAAAAGTTCTTCAAAGCGACTCGTTGAGATTACTCCTATTGAAAAGAACCAAACAGCTCTGCGACTCAAAACCACAGGTGCTCCCGATGAGGTCTGCGAAAAGCTTGCTTCTGAGTATGTTAGCTTCGACAAGGCCCTTGAAGTGCTTCTTTCAAATGAAAACTCTGAAAACTGGAGCGACAACCTAGAAACCTTCATAGAACCTGCACTAATAGAACTAGCAATGGTTGAAAACCCAGAAGACATTGAAGAAGGGTACTCAAGAGTGCCTTTGTTCGTAGAAGGTGCTGAAAGGACCCACGAGTTCTCAATTCCTAACAGAAAGATTTTAACTTACAAACAGCATAAAGGCAGTTCTGCCCCAGGAGCTATGATCACTAACCTTGCTTTTTCAGTGAATTCTGAAAACAAAGAAGACCTAAACATTGGGAACCTGACTGTGTCTTCTGAAGAAGGCGTTGAAAACAAGATTTGGGTTACCAAACTGGGCAAAAACAAACTTGGTTCTAGACAGCCTATCACAAAAGTCATCTTGATTGCAACTAGAGAGCCAAGCCAAATGCACATCCCTACAGGCTTTGAAATAGTGCACCAAGACAACAGAGCAGTTAACATAGCTCCTGATAATTTTGACTTCTACGTGTTTTTGGCCTTTACAAGGACTTCGTTTTTGCTTGGATTCCCTGTAACTCCTTTTATTTACTCTAAAGTGACAGTTTCAGAACATGGTTTAGTGGAGAGCCTAGAGGGGTCCCAGGCCGAAGCTGACATGGAAAAGATGAAAAAGATCGAGGAAGAAATCCAGAATTACAGCCAGCTTTCAATTATCGAACTGCAGTCTCACATCAAAAAACTTGACGAGTTCGCACGTACTGTTACTATGAAGAACTTTTTTTCGCAACTCATTCAGTCGTACCCCAATACTTTGCCTTACATAGTTAACAAGAACCCCAAGAACTTCAATGTGCTTTACAACCTACTAAAAGACAACACCAAAGTCCTCGAAGCCACACTTATAAAGGTACTGCAAGGACCCTACGGAGCACAAATGGCCAACACCTTGTTGCAAGAGTGCATACTGCAGCTAGTCTTAGCTTCGACCTGTGCTGCTCCTACTGGCAAACTCTCCGAACAAATAATAGAGTCAGCCCACCCCTACGAAAACAACATGCGCCATGACCAAACCATACAGATTCCAGGGGCTGCAGGACTGAGGATAGAGTTCGACCCCCAGTGCCACACTGAGTCTGGCTGCGACATCCTAAGGTTCTTCCGACAACCCAACCACCAAGGGCAGATCTGCGAGTACTCAGGAAGGAACTTCCAGGAACTAGAAGTGGAAGGCGACACTGTACATCTGTACTTCTACACTGACTCTTCTTGTGTAGAGTGGGGGTACAAGTTCCGAGTAATTCCTGTAGAGCCTGAAGTGGCCTCTAACAACGACCCTCTTCTGCACAGAATGAACACTGAGTTAGCTCTTTGGGTTCTAGAAAAACTAATCTTGAGTATGAAAGAGATTCCTCTGGAGTGTTTCAGGTTCATGCAGAAAGAACTCCTCAACCCATTAACTGTGTTTGTGCACGCCTGCAAAGACATCAACAAGCAAGAAAGAGGAATCAGAGTCATACAAAGAATCCTCAGAAAGCGCGAAGAAACAGTGCCTTCTCTGCAAAGAATAGTTGACTTGATCACTGAAGAAACCAGAGCACTTTACAACTTTGAAAAAGGTAACAAAGGCCACTCTTCGCTTCTGCAAAAACTAGTGAGCCTTATAACTGAGCTGAAGTCTAGGTACTACATCAACTTGGAAGAAAGGTGGTTCCACGAAATATGTGATGCTTTTTCACTCATGAAGGGGTTCTGCAACCGAGACGAAAACATCTACCCTGTTCTTTTCGAACAATTCCGAATTGCCAACAAGATTTCGCCTGACAAAACCCGCGAAAGCAGCCACCCTTACTCCAAAAAGTTCACTACCAAAGAAGTCTCTATCAAAGGAGCGAGTTTCTTAGAAATCGAGTTTGACGAAAGAAGCCTGCTGGACTCCCACGACGCAATCATGTTTTCTTACGACCGCGCTGGACTTGAACCTGTTGAAGACAGCTCTGAGTGCTCTTTGAACGAAGCAGCTTGGACTAGTGACCCCCACGGGCCAGATGTTACTTTTTCGAACAGCAACAGAAGTGTGACGCGGACCAACTCCAGTGGCTGGGGGTGTGCTTTGTGGTCCGAAAGTTACTCACAAGGCAGAGTTAAGATTACTTTCCACGTTGACAACGATGGCAGGTCTGACTACTTGTACATTGGTATCTTTAAAGCCGACGGAAACTACAGACTCAACGAAGTGATTAACTCAGACAACTCACACGACTTGTGGACTTGGAAAACAACAGGGGAGTTCCACAAACGAGGCGAAAAGATAACTAACCAAGAAGCTCGTTACCGCAGTGGAGACACTATATCCATGCTTATCAACATGGAAGAACGCAACATTACCTTTGCTAAAAACGGAGTTGACATGCACACTTTCAACGAAGTAGCTGAAGAAGTTATACCTGTGATCTGTTTCGGAGGCAGTAACCAGCACGTTTCAATAGTTTCTGTAGAGAGTTTCTTGGCTGCTTTCAACAAGATCTCTAAAAAGAAAGTAGTGGCAAAGAGTGACCAGGTGTTTTTCCACTTCCCAGTCAACTGTGGCTACATGATGCTTTCTATGCATACTTGGAAGAAACCAGCGGTTATGCCTAACCACCTAGCCATTTCTCAAGACTCAAGGCGCGCCAAAACAATAAGCAGCTTCGAAGGAAGAAGTGTGCAGTTAACAGGACTTACATTGCAAGCTGGGAAGCACTACTGTGAGTTCACAGTGGCTAAACTAAGCGAAGCTTCGCGTCTGCAAATTGGAGTAGTGCCTGCTATTTTGGACAAGCAAATTGCCCTTGTAAAAGACAACACTGTTTGTTACCAAGTAAACGGTTCTGTGTTTTTCGGAACTAACGAGAAGCAAGCTGAGCCCCTTGTACCAGGAGACAAACTAGGGGTTTTGTTTGACGTAGAAAAGTCAACAGTGGGCTTTTACAAAAACACAGTAGAAGTGGCTTCTGGAAACATCAACATAGAAGGAGAGCAGAACTACGTGTTTGGAGTGAGTTTTAGCGAAGAAGGCGAAGAAGTGTTAATCAGCAAAGAACCCCAGATTCCAGAAGAAGTAGACATTATAGGGTTCAGAAAAGAAGCACACGGCTCAGAAGGCAACTCTTGGGGGTACAAGTTCAAAGTGACTCCTTTTTACACTGGAGAAAACAAAATGAAAGTTATAGAGTGCCTTAACCCGAAACAAATGGAACAGTGGAACAAGTTCGTAGAAAAGCACCTCAACAACATCACTAAGTTCACTGAAGAACAACTTGTGCAGTACATCGATGAACTCTGCAACTCTGAAGGAAAAGACCCTTTGAAACTCGAAGTTGACGATATCAAGCCTTCGCCTGAAGACTTGAGGCACTTCCACTTACTAGAGAACCTGTCTCTGAACGACATAAAAGACATGTTCAGGATAATTGCTCACTTTAACCGGCAAGTAGAGAAGATCCTGCCTTTGATTTCTCTGGACCTAAGCAGTTCCTCACGTGAAGGCCTTGACGAACTCCAAACTCTTTTCTTAAGCACCAGAGGTTACATCTTTTTCCACCTTAAAAACGAAATGTTTAAGCAAGTACTTAACTCCACCAAAACAGAGTCCAGACCTGAAATCTCAATGGACAGAACCAAGGCAATGCGGCACAAGTACTCAGGCAAAGTTGACTCCCAAGCGTTAGTAAGTGTGTTTGGACAGCTTTACAGAAACATCAACAAAAACTCTCCCCGCAGCTTCAGAAACCCCGAAAGGATCTTTAAAGTGGTGTTTAAGGGCGAAGGTTCTACTGACGCAGGGGGACCCTACAACGAAGTCATGAGCAGTATATGTGACGAACTCATGAGTAAGTTCATTCCTCTGTTTATTCCGAGCCAAAACAACGTGCACAACGTAGGAGACAACAGGGACGCCTGGGTCATAAACCCCATTGCAGACAACACACTCCACACAGACTTGTTCCAGTTCTTGGGCAAACTAATGGGAGTGGCCATTCGCACTCAAAACAACCTGAACTTAACCCTTCCTCCTTTGTTTTGGAAAAGATTAATGATTGAAGAAGTCACTGTAAGTGACCTCAAAGGAGTCGACGAGTGCTGCTTCCAAATGCTTGAAATACTTCGCAACTTAGACGAGCAGGGAATTACCAGTGCTAACTTTTCTGAAGCGTTTGAAAACCTAGTGTTCACGGCTACTGACTCCAGCGGAAGGAACATTGAACTTGTAGAAGGAGGCAGAGAAACCCCAGTTACTTACTACCGAGCAATTGAGTACGCTAAACTAGTTGAGAACCTCCGACTTGTGGAAGGCGAAGAACAGTACGCAGCAATCAGGAAGGGCCTCAGTATAGTGGTTCCACTGAACCTGTTGAACTTGTTCAGTTGGAAGCAAGTAGAAACTATGGTCTGTGGAGCCCCAGACATTGACGTGGACATGCTCATAAGCAAAACTGAGTACGAAAACATAAGCTCTGACGACAGACAAGTGCAGTTCTTCTGGCAAGTTCTCAGAGAAATCACTCCTAAAGACAGATCTCAGTTCTTAAGGTTTGTGTGGGGAAGGTCAAGACTGCCTGCTGGAAGAGAGTTCAAAAGGTTCAAGGTCACAGCACTTAACAAAGGAGGCAACCCCGACAACTATTTGCCAGTTGCACACACTTGCTTTTTCCAAATAGACATTCCAGCTTACTCCAGTAAAGAGATCATGAGGGAAAAACTGCTTTACGCCATCACTCACTGCCAAGCAATTGACTTAGACAGGGTTGCAGAAGGCGGTTGGGAAGAAGAAACTTAGTTATTAAATAATGCATGTTTTGAAAATAAGACAAGGCCAGGTTCTAAGGAGGATAAGTTTAAGCACTTTGAACTGGGAAACCTTTTGCAAAGCAATCCAGGAGTGCTGCTCTATTGCTTCAGTCTCCAAAGTAAGAGTTGTTTGTGAAAAACCAGTTCCTGACTTAGAAATTGAATCAGAAGCACAACTAAGTACCTTGGTGCCTTACAAAGTGATAGTAGTTTCAGTCAGACCAAAACCACCTAAAGACTCTTTTTTTTCCCAGGTCCTCAGAGAGCTACTTAGCATAGAATCCAACAAACACTTGGTAAAAACCAAATTCAAAGAAGTCCTAGTGCAGTTTCCTTCTATCACCCTCGAAACACTAGTTCCTGAGGAGTCACTTAGGAACCCTTTGCGTGAAGTTTACGAAGAGGCTTTTGCCCAGGCTAACAGACCAAGCAACCCTTTTAGACTTATGTATGTTTTAGACAACGGAAAGCAAAGCTTAGTGGCTAAACCAAACACTGAGTGGATTGACTACTCTACTACAAGTTTGGACAACTTAGCAAAGTCTTTGCCTCCACAAGTTATTTCTAAGCTCCAAAATAACCCTAGTTAGTATATTTTAGAAAGCATCATGTCAGTGAACTCGTTAAAGTCAATCACTCCATCTTGGTTTTGGTCTACTTCAGATATGATTTGGCTCCAGATGCTTTCGTTAAAGGTGTTGTTCCTTCCAAGTCTGGCTTTGAGCTCAGCTGCAGTGATCGTTCCTGAGTTGTCTGCGTCAAATAGTTTAAAAGCTGCTTCTATGTTTTCCTTTGTTAAAAGGGTTTGTTTGTTGGTAGCAGCTGCCACAAACTCACTGTAGTCAATTTCTCCGGACTTGTCGGTGTCTACTTCTTCTAAGATCTTGTCTACCTCGGACTCAGTGTCTCCGGCCTTCATTTCATATATTGTTTGGAACCCTTCAATCAGTTCGTCCCTAGAAAGAGTTCCACTGTTGTCTTTATCAAGGCTGCAAAAAAGGTTCATCAGCTCTTCTTTTTCATGCTTCGCAAGTAAGTGGGAGGATATGTAAGCCAGTGTAGCTTTTTTAAGGACTTGTTCTGATTTAAGGTTTTTGAGGTTTGAAAGGTACTCAGAGGCACGTGAGTTTAAGGGCTCGTTTCTAGCGTTGAGCATCCAGGGGTGTCTAAGTGCTTGCTTTGCTGAAATCCTTTCTTGAGGGTCTCTAGTTAGCATTTGGGTAATTAAGTGCTTAGCTTCAGCACTTACAGAGTCCCAATCCGGGGAATTAAACTCCAGTGTTCCTTCTCTGACGTTTTCAAGGATTTCATCGTCAGTTTCTCCTCCAAAAGGAGGAGACCCACACAGTAGAATATACATAATAACTCCAGCACTCCAAACATCGCACTTCTCGGTGTAGTTCTTTTCAATGACTTCAGGAGCAATGTAGTATACAGTTCCAACGGTTTTTTCAAGCAATTCTCCTTCTCTGAAGAACTGAGCAGCACCAAAGTCTATAGCTTTAAGCACTTCGCTGTTTTCAGAGTCAAACAGAAAGTTTTCGGGTTTTAAGTCGCAATGAACTATGTTTCTTTCGTGGCAGTAAGCAATCACTGAAAGAATAGCTTTCATGTAGTGAGCTGCTTGGGCTTCGTTAAAGGAACCTCTGGTTATGATCCGGTCAAACAGTTCTCCGCCTGAACACAGTTCAGTTATTAAGTAGTAGTTCCTTGAATCTTGGTAGTACTCAAATATCTTCACAATGTTGGGGTGGTCTAGTGACTTAAGCATTGAAACTTCGTTCAGGAAGCTTTCTAAGTCAGTGTTTGAGTTCAGCATTTTCTTGTCAATTATCTTTATAGCTCTTTCATCTCCAGACTCCTTGTGGGTAGCTCTTCTTACGCTTCCAAAGGACCCTTCGCCTAACCTCCTTCCTAACTGGTAGGCTCTTCTGAGGTTTTGGGCGCTTTCAAACACGAAATCGTTGGACGAAAGTTTGAAATTTTCCATTTATTAAGGTCTGAAATATATAGAAATTCATTTTAGTTATTCCTATTTAAAGGGTCGCTGAAAGACCCTATGTTTTTGAGAAAGCAGTTGTTAACTCTTTTCTGGTGCAAGTAAAAACCTCCTCCAGTAGGGGGGCTGGAGTTAAGTTTATTTTTCACAGAGATTCCAGAAACCTTCCAGACCTTTTCACTGACAACACCGCTTTTGACCTGAAGCAAGTTACTTCTGAGGTGAAGGTTTTTTTTGACAGGTTTGAACTTGTAACTAACCCTTTTTCCTATTGCAGGCAGCGAAGAAGAGTTTCTCATAGCTCTATCAGTTAATGACCCCGTCATGTCGTTCAAGGAAACCTTGCTGAGCTTCTGTTCCTTTGGGAACTTGTTTTGGAAGTAGGTTGTATACCTAGGCTTGTCTATAAGCTCTCCAATCTCCTCTTTGTTAAGCATCACTATTTATATGGTTATTGGTTTATCTTAATCTTAAAGCCAAACTCCATTCCAGGGTAGTTAGACTGAGACAAAGACTTGACGTTAAACTGACTGGCAGTCACAATAGTCACATAGTCACTCAGCTTGCTTCTGAGGTTGACTCCAAGCATGCCTTCGCTGTCCATCCTCAACTTAAGCAGCTTGCAGGAGTCTAGTTGGTGGGACAAACCAAATCCAACGTTCACGTTGCCTTCTTGTGCTTTACTCTTGTAGGTCAAAGCTGCACCTAGCTTAGTTTCCTGACTAAGGTTGTAGTAAAGCGACCCTATGATGTTTCCAAGTTCGTAAGCTTCTTTGTTTGTGCTAGCATGCTTCAGCACAAACCTGTGGTCGTCAGTGAACCACCACAAAGCAGCGTTGTAGTCAGTGAACCTTAAAGAACTTAAGTTGAGTCCTAAGTCAACTCCAGCTCCAAAGTTGTCAATTCCAGTTACAGCACTAGCTTTGAACACAGGTGTGTCAGTGAGTGTGAACTTCGACTTAACTCTTTCGTGGGAGTACTCCACAGAAGCTGAGTTGTTTCTTTCATCTTTAAGAGTGTTGCACACCATTTCAAGCTTCCCTTTGAACTCAGGGCGCGATTCAGGCACGTACTCAAAGGTGGTTTTGTAGTTCTGGGTGGTTTCTAACTCTTCTTTAATGGAGAACCCCTTGTTTTTGTATTCGAAAGAGGTGTAAGCGTACATGTCAGGCACTGGAGTTGCACTGGGTTTTTGCTTGTAAGAGGCTTTGTGGTTAAGCCCGTGTTGGTTTTTCGAGTAAAGGGAAAACGAAAAGATGTTGTCGAAACAAAAACCTTTTTTAAGAAGGTCTTCTTGGAGTTTGGTAAGATTAGAATAGCTTTCTAGATTTACCATTTATATCCACTGATTATTCCACTTCAATATTAATTGTTATGACAGATGACTGTATTCCTTGCATGACTGCTTCACAGTGGCTTTTTTTTGGCTTGGGAAGTTACTATGCAACTGAGCCTCTTAAGAAACTTTGGAACAAGAAGCAACTAACTTTCAGCAGCGCTGCTTTGCCTTTGTTATTTTACGCAGCTGCTTACTTCCAGTACTACTCCAAAAAGAAAGTGTTACAAAGGAACTCTAATTAATTACTATGGTTAAAGCACCCTAGGTTTGGAGATGTACACGTTTGTGCTGAAACTTACATCAACTGCAGAACTGTGCATTTGGAAAGCAGGGGTCACGAACTTGCCACACGAACACTGCCTTCCAGACCAGTTGTATTCGCCAAGCTTAGCACTGCAGTAAGGACACTCAATGGTTCCACTGATTGTGTTGCCAGCGATCCAGTCAAGTTTTTCCACAAAAATAGAACTGCAGGTTTGGCTGGGTTTACTGTGTCTTTTCCCAGCGAACTTTTTGGCCGACTGCGAAGAGTGCTGCATAAGGTCTTCAGCAGAGAACACTTGCTGTCTGCAGATTCTGCAGTAAAAAGCCCTTTGGCCACCGAACTAATTAGGGTTTACTATTTTAGCTTCATATTTCTTAAGCTCTTGAATAAACCCGTAAGAAGGCTTGGTTCTAGGGTGTTTGTCTTTTACGAAGTTAAAAGCTTCTTCTAGAGTAAAGTTGTTTTTAAACATCACGAAAGCAATAACCAGAGTTGCACTTCTTGACATGCCTAAAGAACTGAATAAGTCTTACCAGTGCACCAAAACCTTTGCGCCCCTTTGCATGAGTTCGTCTATGTGCAAGTTAACTTGTTCAAAGTGAGGAACTAAGTCTTCTTCTAAGTCCAAAGCTGACACTTGCAAGTACGACAGTTGGTCTTCGTAAAGAGGCTCGTGGTCCAAGGTAGCAATTACTACGTTCGAAATGCCTTTTTCTTGGAGAAGGGCTAAGTCCTGAGCTGCTGTGTAGTTTCCTAAGTACAGTCCTTCCAAGACCTGACTACATTCAGAGTGTTCCATTTCTAATAACTAATGGACTACTACTGGTCAAAATCCTTAGGAGTCCTAGCTAGCAAAACCCCAACTAAAAAGCTCTGCAAGTTAGCAGTTAAACTTTTCGTAGGAAGCACAGTACTTCCTAAGTCTAAAGATCTAGCACAAACCCTTTTAACCTCTGCAGCTGAGCACTCTGAGTCTTTGGAACACCTTAACCAAGTGCAGTTTTCAAAAGCTTACTTGAAAAAACTAGAAGGAGTCCAAGAAGGCAAACCTTCACTTCTTGCTGAAGGCAACCAAGAACTAGTCCGTTTAGCTAACGAGTCCCACCCAGCTTCTATGTTTGTAATGGCCAGAGAACTCATAAAGATCCGTAGCCAAATGAAAGCTTACTCACGCAACCAAGCAGAACAAACTGCTTTTGGGTACTTAAAAAAAGCAGTGGAACTCAAGCACACGCCTGCTTACTTTTACATGGGGTTAGCTTATGAAGAAGGGATTGGAGTAGAACCCAACATGGAAGAAGCTGTTGAGTACTACTCTTACGCTGCTTCAGAAAACGACCCACAAGCCTACTTTAAACTTGCACAACTTAAAAAAGAAGACGCCGAGTTGAACTTTAAGTACACCAAAAAGGCAGCAGAACTAGGACTTTTAGAAGCCCAGCACAACCTAGGAGTTAGTTACTTAGAAAAAGGAGAAGTAAAAAGGGGGTTTGCTTGGCAGTTAGAAGCAGCCAAGCACGACTTTTATCCTTCGGTGGTTAACATAGGGTGCATATTTTTGTACGGAAAAGGAGAAATACTGAGCAATCCCTTAGCTGCTTACATTTGGCTTTGCAGAGCACAGAAGTTCGAAAACTCTCCTCAGCTAGAAGAACTCATTCAGGCCTCAGAAGAAGCAATTAAGTCTCTGAAAGGCAAAGTTTAGTGTATATCTGATAAATTCTCCACTTTTCGTTAGTTAATAATATGAGAAGCTCTTCAATTAAAACTCCGCGGAGAGTCGAACTTAAACTATCAGACCTAACTCCAAGGTCAAATAAACTCACAGAAAGAAACAGGCCCTTGCAAACTCCAAAAAGTTCATCTAGAGCCCAAGTCTCCACTCCAAGGAGAGTCCAAATAACAATTAAGGACCTTAAAAAGAAAGAAAAAGGAATTTTGGAGAGGCTTGAAGAATTAGACAGAACTAACGACTTTTTAGAACCCGAAACAGATTTTGTAATTCCTTCAATACGGGAATTCTACTCTAAGTCGCCTAGAAAAAACAGCAAGTTCTTTGACTTAAGTCCTATAGCTTGCTCTGGGTCCACTTGCGAAGCCTTAAGCAGCTTAGAAGAAAACACCAACGACCGCCTTGAAAGCAAACTCAAGGCACTTTACGGGAACCCCCACCTTAAACTTGTAAAGGCTAACGACATCAAACTCCCCAAATCAGTAGCTGTGTTTGAAGGAAACGACTTAATGGTCTTTGATGTAAAGCTTAAAAGAACTAATGTTAATGGTTAAAGTCAGCTTTCTGGAAAGATGTTAGTTTATGGTAATCTAGTAAAATGGCTAGTGCCAAAAGCATCCACTTAAGCTCAAAGTTCAAAAAGTACCTTTCCAACAACCAAACCCCTAAACAGTACCCTATTCCTAAACAAAACACTCCTTACGCCTTTGCTAAAGTTGCTGAGTACATTGAAAAAGACTTAACAAAGGCTGAGACCTACTACAGACTTGCCATAGCTGAAGGCGAACGCCTCGAAAGCGCTGTGAAGGACTTAGCAGGGGTTCTTCACCAGCAAGGCAAAACTAAAGAAGCTTGCGAACTACTACGTAAAAACAGACACCTGTTTTTGTCCGACATAACTCGCTACCAAAACCTACTCCGCAACTTGCAGAAGCAAATGTGTCCTTCTCCTAATGCCTTCAATAAGTCAGTCAAGATCTCAGGACTCAGCTGCTACGTAGACGAACCAACTATCAAGGGGTTCTTCACCAACCCTTCTAGAATAATGAATGTCTGCATAGGATTCGAAGACTCTGTGCGTGGCATCACCAAATACGCACTTGTGAACTTCCACAGTCACTCTGCAGCTAGAAAAACTTTCGAGGGGTTCACACAAAGTGACCACTATAAACTTGAGTGGGTTTCTGTCAGTGGAGAAGTAACTGGGGAACTAGTAGTAGGCGAGAAGCCTAACTTTTTCCCTGAGAGTCCTACTTTTTCTAGTGACTACTCATACTTTTCTGAATCTGTATCTTCTGACAAAAGTGACTTAGTGGACCAGTTGCTCCAAAACTCTATATTTTCTTACTTAAAGCCTTCTGAATAATGCTTATTTAATTGTTAATGGCTTTAGTTTGTGGAATGAAAAGCCTTTGCAAGTCTTCTGACTGAGTAAAAGGAAAGGTGTGGTAGTTAAGTTGGACTTGGACCATGAGTTCTTTGTGGGGTGCTTTGCTTGGATTTAGGTAAGCGGAACGTATGTGCGCAGAACTAGAGTATTCGGGCTGGTTTGTTTTGCTGTAAAGCACTCCTAAGTTGTGGTAAGCTTCGTATCCTTCCAGTCTTAGAGAGTTAGCTTTCATAAAGGACTGAAAAGATTCTTTAAACTGGGAGTTATCGAAGTAAAGGACTCCAAGTGCTATCCAGTAAGAGTACTCATTTCTGATGCTTAGAGCTTTTTGTACGTAAGTAAAGGACTTTTTAAGGTTTCCAGTGTTGACTATAGACAGTAAGTAGTAAATATCACCTGCTTCGTTGGAGTCTTTTTCTACTAGCTTCAAAGCTTCGTTTAGTGTATCTTCAGCTCTGGTGTAGTCTTTCCTTCCCAAAAAGTAAACTCCCATGCAACTCAGAATATGCGCGTCTCTGTGCAAACTAAGTGCTTTGGTTAACAGGGGGTATAGTTCCTCCAGTTTTCCTTTTTTAATGCCTAAATCGAAAAGAGCAGCAGCAGCATTTTTAAAAGTCTCTGTGTCTTCTTCATCACTAATCGATAGCCTAAAGTAATGCTTTGCTTTTTGCTTTCTGTTTAACTTAAGGCAAGCCATGCCAAGCTTGTAGAGGAGTTTTTGTTTAAGTTGGAAGTTAGGACTTATCTTCAAAGCAAGTGACAAGCAATGCTTGCTTTCATAGTAAGAACCCAGTTTAATATAAACCAAACCCAAAGCATACCATAGCTGGGGGTTTACTTCTTGAGTGTTGGATTTTTGAACTTTCTGATAAGCACTCAAACTGCTGTGGTAATCCTTCATAATAAAAAAGCAGTGGCCTATATTCATCCAGGCTTCATAGTTACAAGGGGCCTTTTCAACAATCTCCTTGTACTTTTCTAAAGCTTTACTTAACTCTCCGTTTTGGCAATACTGGTCAGCTATTTGCATTTCAGTTTCCATTACTTATTAATTATAAGTTTACAGTAACCATAAATTATTGCCCAGTAACTTATAAACTTACTTTGCACTTTTTATAACTCATTTTTACAAGAATATAATGAACTCTAAAGAGATACGCAGAAAACTAAAAGCAGACATCAGCAGTCAAAACCAACTCTTGCTTAAAAGAAAAGCACTGCTTCAAAGGTCAACCGCCAAAAGGAACCAAATGCAGTACATCTTTCAGCAACTCAAAGAAGAACTCGAAAAACTTTCCCCTGGCAAGTTCACAAACTACTTTAAAGAACCCACAAAAGAAACCCCTGACGAAGAACCCCCAGAAGACCCCCAACCAGAGTTCATTTCCATTGAGAATGCTTTTTGTAAGTTTCACTTAGGCCATGAAATCAATGAAATCAAATCCCAAACTGCTTTGTTGAAGAAAAACATCAGCCAAATGCTCAGACTACTAAACGAACCTGACGAAGAAGCTGAAGAGTACTCTGACCAAGAACTAGACGAGTTCATGGAAAGCGCAGGAAAGTTTTCAGTGAACCTTCCCGAAAGGAAGCTAGAGTTCAGCATTCCCATTGTAGAGTCTGACGAAGACAACCCCTTAGTTGAACAAGTCACTGAAGAACCCATTGTAAATGAAATCAAAGTTTACTCCAAACCAAAACCCTACAACGAAGAACTCATTCAAAAAAGCAGAAACTGGAACTACATTCCACACAACGACCAGTGCAGGTCCCCTGTAGCACACCCTTCAGGAGGAATAGCTTTGCAAAACGAAGCTCAGCTTAAGAAACTCAGAAGTATCGCTAAAGAAATAGTCAGGGACATTGGAAAAAAAATACTTTCAGGCAACTTCAACCTTACAAAAGTGTCTTTTCCTATAAAGTGCATGCAGCCCAACACTGTGCTCCACAACACAATCAAGTCAGCTATGCTGTACCCTTTGTACTTGAACAAAGCTGCTACTGTTTCTGACCCTCTAGAAAGACTTAAACTTATAGTGATGGGGAGTGTGTCGAGTTACATTCACACTTCTACCTTTTTAAAGCCCATCAACCCTATTCTGGGAGAAACCATCCACGGGTACTTTGAAGACGGAACTGAAATATGGGGTGAACAGAGCAGCCACCACCCGCCTATTTCGCACTTTTACATCGAAGGACCTTACAACTGCTACACTTGCACTGGGTACTACGGGTTTAATGCTAAAGCTGGGTTCAACTCAGTTACTATCACTAACTACGGAAACAAGGTGTTTAGGTTCGCCGACGGACAACTAGTTAAGCACACGTGTCCAGAAGAAGTTTTTTCAGGCACTTTCTTCGGCGCCTGCAGACACGAAACTCTGGGCAAAATGAACTTTACAGACGAAACAAACGGAATCAAGTGTGACTTGCAATTCGGAGGCAAAAAGCCTTCTGACAGTGTGAGTGGAGTAATTACTGACAGTCAAGGAAAACAACTGAGTGTGTTAACAGGATCCTTTCTAGGTTACATGGAGTTCGATGGAGTTAGGTATTGGGACTACAGGTATGTGGAGCCTTACAAAGTTAACTTTGACATTGCTTTGCCTTCAGACAGTGAAGCCAGAATGGACTTGATTCTGCTGAGGGAAGGAAACATAGAAGAAGCCCAGAAGAAAAAGGAAGAACTTGAAAACATCCAAAGACGCGACAGAAAACTCAGGGAGGACTACTCCAAGTCAGCATAATTAAGCATTTCTAATCAACCTTACAATGAAAGCACTCAGCACTGTCGGGAACAGCATAATAGCTAAGTAGCAGCACAAAGCACTGCACAAAGCAAAACATAACTTCATTCGGAAAGCTGGCCCACAAGTTCTTGCAATGAGTGTGCAGGGGTTCCAGCTCCACTCGAACCTGCCTATAGGAGGAGGCAAGTAAGGGTCGATATTGGGTTCGTCTCTTCCTTCTCCGACTTTGCAGGCTTCTGCGCTTTCTTGAGGAACCAACTCAAAAGAGATCTGGACTTCCCCTGCTTGTTCCCTTTCGCCTTCTTCTTGCTTGAATACAGGCACCCAGAACTTATCGTACTTGTCTTGTTTTTTGTAGCTGGTTTTCTCGATTTTTTGGTCTTCAATTGAGATCTTTTTTGCACGGGAGTGCTCTCTGAAGGCAAACTTAGCCAGTTCTTCAAACTTAAAACTCACGTCGCCTATGAAGTCGTTAGCGTCTAGTATGTCTCTGTCCCACACTTGTAAGTTGCAAATGCAGTTGTCAATCGGCAAGGAAATCGGAAACTTGATTCTCCAGTTAAAAGAAGCTTTTCCGTTTTGGCATCTGTAGTGAGTGTCTGTTTCTTTGGGTTCGCAGTCGTTTACCCAGCACCTCACGTAGATGTCACTAGTAGCTTCAACGTCGTAGTTCTCAATACCTTTAGTTCCCCAAACTATAAGTCTGACTTCAAACTGAGCAGGAGGCCTCGGAGTTAAGTCTCTGGGCAAAGGAACTTCTTTGTTCGCAGGCCAAAGTTCCAACCAGAACCTGAGGCTCCCTTGAACTTGCTTAGTTAGTTTGTGGTGCAGTTCGTGCTTTTCAATGGGCTTTTCTTTTAAGCTTCTCCACTTAGTTGAAAAGAACCTGTCTTCTAAGTCTATTAAGGTGCTTCCAATCTTGTCGTCACTAACTACAGGGTCGTAGTCCCACACCGAGATCTTCAAAATAGAAGCCCCTGGAAGCGTGGTTTTGAGCTCAAACATCTTCAGGAAACTCGGGTTTGAGTCGTCAGATATGTACTCTTCAGAGGAGTCTAGTGTTTGGTTTCCTAGTTTTACTTTCAAGTAAGGGTCAGAGTGCGAGTTGCGGTCTTTAGGAGGAAGGTTAAAGGCGTCTATTACATAAACTCTCACAACTACGTCAGTTTTGACTAAAAGCATTTTCCTGATTTTATCAAAACTAGAGTTCTCATGCTTAGTGGACTTTGCTGTTTTGGAGCCTTTTTTTGACTCAGAAACTCTTACTTGGCCTTTGAAGGTCCCAGCACTGGCAGCAGTGGTTGGGTTTCCTCGAGAGTCTTTATTAGACGAGAGCAACAACAGCCAGTTGTCCTCTACTCCTCTGTCCTGTCCTTTTGTGATCTCAAACTTCTCAAAAGGAGACCTTTCAATGTACTCAGTTTCCTCTAAAGGAGTGTCTAAAACGTACCTGTAGTGCATGATGTGGTCGTCTTCTTTGCGGTCGTAGCCTATTTGAATGTAGTTTGCGTCTGGAACTGCTTGTTCAATTAAAACTCCGTTTTTGGACTTGCTGTAACTAGGCCATATAACAAAAGCCCCTTTCCGGGCTTCTTCTACACTGGGTCGGTTGGTTTTGACTCTGGCTGGGGACTGAGAGTTTATCAAAGGGTCCCTAGTGGGCTTTTGGGTTTCTATGACTATTTCTTGGAAGTTTTGGCCGTTGTTGGGGATGTTTTTGTCGTAGTTTCTAGGGTTAAAGAAATACTCTCCTAGGTTTATGTTGAAAGTCCCTATCATTGGTTGGGAAAGTCCCTTAAACAAGTTGTCGTAAACAGTGCAGGTTAAAACAGGACTGAATATTTCTTCGACTGGCATTCTGCAGCTGAACTTAATCACTGAGTCAATGTTTGCGTTAGGTCCTAAGTCTTTGGGTTGAGTTTGCACGTTTCTGACTAAAAGGTTTTCGCCTGGAATCTGCAAAGAGTTCATGTCGAACTTTACAAAGGGTTTGTTGACTGGCAAAAACCCAACAGCTGGTTCTAAGTTCCTTAAGCCCAAACAGTTGATTTCTACTGTAGAGTCAAAGCACTCTGGCACAATGCTGTACTCAGGAACTTCTCGGTCGTACAAGTTCATGGAAAACAGTATTTCGCCTGTAGAAGACTTTCCAAAGTCCAGTTTGTGCCAAGTTGGTTTTTTAAAAGAATCCTTGTTTCTGGCTGCTTCTGAAAGTGGGACCACTAGCACTCCTATAAGGTCATCAGAAGTGTAGTCGTCAGAGTCCATTACGTAAACTAGCACAGGGGGGTCTTCGTCACTTCCCACTCCTTCCACTTCAAGGTTGAGTGTTTTGTACCACATCGGGTTCAGAGTGTTTTCTTTCACCTCAGTTTGGGCCATTACTCCGCAGCAGTAAACCTTAACGTAAGGGTCAGACTTTCCGTCAGAGTCGGCTGCAGGCAACTGTCTGCACTGGAACACGTTCGCCACCAAGTTGAGCTTAACTCCTTTTTTGCGCTTTGGAGGAACGTTCCAGCGCCCAATAGTTAAGTTTTCGTCAAGGTCATTAAAGATCCCCACATAAAAGCGTATGCGCACGTAGCCACCTTCCCAGGAATCAGAAACTTTGCCCACAGCTTTGTCAGGGGCTAAAGCTATCCACTTAGGACTTGCCATAAGGTCTGTCCAGTCAAGAGGATCTAGTCTGGCGTAGCAAATAGTTTCACTTCCGGACTTTAAGTACACTATGACATCTGGCAAGGTATTTTCTGCGTACTTAGGAATCTTAACTATTTTCCTTTTGAGCAAACTGAACCAGTTGCAGGTTTTGTTTTTGGTTTCTACTTTGTCGGTTTCGTCTGACTTGTGGCACCAGCTGATTTGCACTGAGTACTCACTGCACTCTTCAGGCAGAGCTACGCCTGAAAAGACTTGGCACCTGATTTCGTAAGGAGTCAGTTCTTCAAAGTTCTCTCTGTAAAAGTCCCCGATTGTAGGGTCTTCGATAGGTTTTTCTTGGAGTTTGGGCTTTTTGGCCTTTTTAACTTTGATACTGAGCAGAATTCTTCCACGCCAAGCCGAAGCTAGTTCAGGCATGGTATTCATTTTAGTAGCTTCTTTGTTGTCAAGTTGTTTAGGAGCTCCGTAAATGTTCATCCAAAAGTAGTTTTCGTACAAGCCCTCCACAATGTCTTCGTACAAAAACTTAAGTGTGCCTACTAAGTCGTCTCCGTCAGGAATGTCGTGGTCCCAAACTCGCAGTATGAGATTCGAAGTGACATTTGGCAAAGACACTGGCAAGTACAAGTCTTCGTACCAAAAAGCACTGTAACTGTTTTGGTCAGCTTTGCGCTTTTTAGTTCTGACTTTGGCTCCAGCAAACTCAGCTTCGCAAAAAGCATCGATGGTTCCGTAGTAGTCCATTTGTGGCAGGTTGTCAGCTTTTAGAATGCTAACAACTATTTGTCTGGTTTCATGATGCACCTGGGGAGGAAGCAGTATGTCGGAGTCCTTAGACTCGTCTTTGTCTTTGACTGTGAGGTCCACATCTGAGTCGCCTTCTGCCTGGACACAAATTCCTAGTTTAAGATGTCCTCTGACTTGCTGGAAGTTGTCTGACTCTGGGTTGCACAAAGCAATCCACTGGTGCAGCAAACTGTGGTTTTCTTTTCTGTATACATAGCTTAAGTCAAGTTCGTAGTTGCCCACAAGGGAGTCTTTGAGCAAAAACTTGTGATCACGGACTTCTATAAGTATTTTGCTGGACTCGGCTTCCAAAGGCTCAAGGAAGGGGTTGTTGAAGAAAAAGTGTTCCCCCCAGTATATGGTTGCTCCTGAACTTATGTCGTCTCTTTCAGTTGACTTTTTGGTTTTGCCCCAAACTGTGAACGTAACGATTGGGTCTATTGTTGAACCTTCTTCTAAAGGAATCAAGCCCCTGGCTTCTTCTAAGAACACGTGCAGAGTGTACTCGCCTCTTTTCATCCTAGAGGACTCCTTTGGGTCTTTAGGTTCCTCTTTAGGTTGTTTTTGTTCAGCCATGTTTAAGTAATGAGTCAACTTAACAATGAAGCAGCTGTGTCAGAAGAAAACATTTCAGTCAATATCCGGGTGAGACCCCTTCTCACTTCAGAAGTTAACTGGGGCAAACTAGAAGCTTGGAGTATACCTGACAAAGCTACTATTTCTGATGTTAAAACAGGAAGGTCCTATGTGTTTGACAGAGTTTTTGGAACAACTGCTACAAACCAAGAAATCTACAGTTCTTTGGGTTCAGAGGTGCTTCAAAAGGTGCTGAGGGGCTACAACTCAGCTTTGTTTTGCTACGGACAAACTTCTAGTGGCAAAACCTTTACTATGCACGGAATAAGACCAGGGAACCCTGGAATCGTTCCAATGACCATCCAGGATCTTTTCAACCACATCCAAAACACTCCCCACAAAGAGTTTTTGCTGAGGTGTTCTTACTTGGAACTTTACAATGAGTGCATTAATGACTTGCTTAACTCAAGACAGGTTAACTTGCAGCTCCAAGAAGACAAGCACAGAGGCACTAAAGTAGTGGGGGCAACTGAAGAAATTTGCACGTCGGAAGAAAAAGTTTCGGCGCTTTTGTACAAAGGAGAAGCCCAGCGTAAAATTGCTTCTACAAACTTCAACCTAAGGTCTTCGAGGTCCCACACTATGTAAGTTCTACACAGATTCCGAATGATCATAGAAAGCAAAAACAGAGACCAAGGCAGTGCAGACTTGGCAGTGTCAACTATCAGTTTGATAGACTTAGCTGGCAGCGAAAGTTCCCAAGCACACGGACCTAAGACTTCAAAACACAGAGCAAGAGAAATGAGTTACATTAACAGAGTAACTTTTACTTAGAGTTTGCTTACTCTAGGAACTGTGATTCAACGACTGGCAGACAAGCACAACCTCAACCCCATTCCTTACAGAGACTCCAAACTAACTAGGCTGCTGCGTCACTCTTTAGAAGGCAACTCAAAAGTGGTTATAATTTGCAACATTGCACCCAACACACAAACTTACGATGAGTCACTTTCCACACTTAAGTTTGCCCAACGTGCCAAAAAGATCAAACAAGTGATTAAGAAAAACCTAGTTTCAGACAGTAAAGTTCTTATTTTAAAATACCAAAACGAAATAAACCGCCTGCAAGAAAAAATCAGTGAGATGGAAAACCAACTCACAGAATGTAATCCTGAACTAGTGGAAGAAATAGGGAAACTCACTAACAAACTCACAGACGCAGAAGAAGAAAAAGAGATGCTAAACGCTAAACTCGAAGCTATTTTTCAAGAAAAAAAACAAGTAGAAAACGAACTGTCTCATTTGAGATCTTTAATTCTTGTGAGTGAAAAACTCGAAGTGTCTAGAAAGTACAGCTTAGACACCAAATCCAAACTTAACGAAGAAACCCTACTTAAAGACCTTGGAGTCCTTTCTTCCAAAACCAAACTAGTAGACGCAAGTAACTGGCAACTAAGAGCCCAACAAACAAGGGAAGACTTAGGCAAAGTAGAGTCCAAAGACATTAAAGAAGCCGAAAACAAAGTTCCAGAAGTTTCTCCACAGAAAACCAACGAGTCTTTGCTGACTGAAAACATTGAAAATATAGAAGAAATGCTAGCTGAGCCCCCTGGAAGTCCTAAAGAGGACGAAGTGCTTAACCTAGTTAGGGAGCAGGACAGAATCATCACTGCTTTGCAACTTCAAATTCAAGAAAAAGATGACACTATTTCAGTGCTGAGTGACGAACTTTCACTCTGCAGAACCAACCTCAACAACATGAAGAACCGCCTCAGAGAAATGAAAAACATAACTTAATTGTAAATAACTTAAAGGTTAGAAATGCTAGAGTTCTCTTTCTTTTGGGTCTTTTTGATAGCCCTGTCCATTAATTCTTGGACCTCGTAAATAGTGCTAGCTAGTCTTTCGCACTTTTCCTCCAAAAGGTCTACGCGCTCCACTGACACATTAAACTGGTCGTAGATAAACTTCACCAAAGAACTTATTTCAAAAGCCCTTGCTGCAAACTGAGTTTTCACAGGACTGTATAACTCATCTAACTTCAGCATGTCCAGGCCAAACACTGCTTCTATAGAGATTTCTCCTGTAGCAATTTTCTTGGCTATGTCAGCTTTGCCCTTTTCTTCAGCTATCATGACAGCTTTGAGTTTCTCTGTCATAGACTTCACGTTTTTGATGCCTGAATTCTTAGCTTTTCTTTTTTTGTAGATGGCTTTCACAAAGACTCTTTTGAGAGACAAGTACTTCCTGAAGTAAGCTTTGTCTTTGCAAGCTTTAGAAGGGCAGTAAATGTCTATTGGCAAGTCAAGTGGGACAAATTCTTCTCTGAAGTTATCGTACTTGTGGAGTGATTTACTTATATGGTGGAATCCTTTTTTTAGTTCAGGGAACTTTTTTATGAGTTTTTGGAGGTACTCAGAGTCTAGTACTAAAGCTCGAACTGACTTTCTAGCTTTGCAAGAAACACTTTGCTTGGACCCTGTAACTAGTTGTTTGGAACATAGAATGCATCCAGTTCCTCCTTCAACTAAGTCGAACTCAATTTTCTTAGCACGTTCTTTTGGCCGCTTAACAACGCCGTACAAGTTCCAGTCAAGTTTGGTTTTGGTATTTTTAGGATCTAAAATGCCCGAAATGTCTTTGTTTTTCAAAATAATACTTATCATGAACTTTCCCTCTAGTACGAAAAAAGCTTTTTGGGTAGTTTCGCCTTCCTTGAACATAAAAGATCCCTTTGGAAAGGACTGGTAAGGAAGAGTGTAACTCATGTACTGAATAGCTTCTTTAGAAGCATTTTTCAAGTAAGGCACTTTATAGAACAGCTTTTTCAAGTTGTTTTTCCAAGGGTCGTTATACTCCAGAATGGAGTCTTTAAGTAGTTTTTTGACGTCAGGGAACTTCGCAACCATGTCTTCAAACTGCTCTTTGTTAAGCACAGCAAGAGTAGCGTAGTTCACAGTAGTAACTCTAGCTGTTCTAGTAGTTTCATAAAGCAAAGCAATTTCTCCGAAGTACTCGTTTTCTCCAAGAATCTTGACTCTCTTCCAGTCTTGTTCGTTTTCGTGGACTTTGTCAGTGGACATCACTTCCACGGTGCAAGTTCCTTTAGCAATGAAAAAGAACTCAGTTGCCTCTGCGAACTGGTCAAGAATCATAAACTCAGGTTGGTAAAACTTGTTCTGGAGTCTGAACACACAGTACTCAACCACCTCTGGGTTCCCTGTGAAAATAGGGTTTTCTGAAAAGATGTTGGAGTAGATGAACTTGTTGATCTTTTTCTGCAGACTCGGAGGAATGTTTTTCATGAAGCTTGAGTACTCGTTTTGCTTCTCTAAAAGTGCGTAAACACTTGCTAAGAAGCCCAGTATTTTAAACTGGAGTGTGTCGTCCAGACGCATGTTTTTCATAGCAGTAGTGATAGAATCGTGCATTTCGTTGAATTTAGTGTCGCTTTTTCGGAGACTTGTCATGACCACAGCCATCTCACCAAACATAATAGCTGTGATAATAGCTCCAAAAAGAATCATAAAAGACGCAAACACAGTTTCGCCCAAAGTCCTTGGGGCTGCTTCAGCTCCCACTAGCAAAAACACAGAGTGGTAGGCTGAGTACCAGTACTGCTTGTACACTGAAGCTGTGAATAAGTCCGTTTCTAAGTTTATGAAGTCAGTAGGTGGAATCCAAACTTCTGGTTGTTTGATCAAAATAAACCAAAAACAAGCTCCCATGTGAGTGTAAAGTATCAAAATAGACATTAGTTGGAACAACTTAAAGCTCAGTTTTACGGACTGCTTGACCCGCATAAACATTATGATCTTGCTCAAGCGCAAAATCCTTAAAAGCTTTAAAGTGGACAAAAGTGCTAGTTGTTCGTTGTCTTGGTTGAGCATTGAAGAAACAGTGTCAAAAGGAATGCTAGCTAGCAAGTCCAAGAAAAAAGCCCCACTTGAAACATACTTCTTAGCAATTAGTTTGGGACTTACAATTTCTTCTTTGCTTAAGTTGTCAATGTAAGTGGTGCGCAAGTTTATGACGATATCAGTCAGAAACAAAATGTCTATAGTGATTTCTAGGGCCCTCACTATAGTTGAGTCAAGAATACTGGGCATGAAGGCCAAAAACAAAGGCAAAGTAAAGCAGTTGTAAATAGCTAGCAAGATAATCAGCATGTCCCAACGCACTCTTTTGCTGCTGCTGATTCTGACTATCCACTTTAGGTTGTCGAAGGGAGACTCCAGTTTAGTTAACCGAAAGGAGTACTTGTCTTCGATTTTTTCGAAGTTTTTAGTGAAGTTGTGAGGCAGGTTGAGAACTTCTTCTTGAGTTAAGTCGTTGCTAGGAGTTACTCTTTTCCTGTTCATTTAAATATTATTACTCTATTAAATAGATGGAGTTGGGCGAGGTCAAGAACTCGTGCTCGAGAGCATTAATTCTTTTGCGACTAAGTGAGATGCCAAAAGCCTCTCTGATCAAAAAGTCAGCTTCTATACTTGAAGCCGCGTTCCTTATGAACTGCATGATGCTTGAACTTCCTAGGCTAAGTATTTCTTTTCTATTGATTTTAAAAATCGCAATGTAAATTCTATAAAGGACTTTGGGGCCTTCGTGCAGAAAGGCGTCTATTATCCTAAGAGTATGCTCTATTGGAAAAGCATTTGAGTACAAAGTCATGAAGCAGTTAGGCACAAAAATTGCCGGACTCATTCTGACGGTTTGCAAATACTTAAAGACTCCAGGTAAGTAGTGCTTGGTCAGCGCATTTATCACGTAAAAAGCTTTGTGGACTCCTCCCATTCCAGGAAGGAACAGTTCTCTCATTCCGTAGTCGTTCATAACTGCCACAAGAGTCCAGAAAGCATCTTGTTCCTGCATAAACATCAAAAACACCCCAGCAATGTAGCCCATTCCTTGGCAGTAGCCTATTTCTGGGTCGTGCTGGGTGTAGGCGTGGAGCACCCTTTTAAGGGATTCTTTGCCTATAGCTTCCCCCTGAAACATGATGTTTTCCGGAAAGGTCCTTGCTAAGTCCAGCAGTATGCTTTCGTTCTCAGGTGCTTTTTCCACAAGGCTTAAGTAGACGTGTTTGCTTTGGTCTTCTGAGCCTGCAAGTTTCTTCCAAACACAGCCCCTCAGAGTATCAGGGATTCCTTTGCGGATTCTTTTTTTCAAAAGGTTTTTTTTGCGAGAAGTAGTTTTATCCCAGTCAGCAAGCATAAGCTGCCACTTTTCGATACGAGCGTTGTTGCGAGTGCGCTCTTCGAGGGAAGTAGTAGGTGTGCTTGGTGAAACAAATCCATACTTGTCCACTGACTCAGTCATTATTATAGTTACTGCTTAGAAGAAGCCCTTAGAGAAATTTCAACTGGTGAAAAAGTAAGGGAGTACACGTAGGGCAGGAAAAGAGTTAAGCCTACTACAAGCCACTCTGAAAGTGCTTCGGCGTTGGAATTAAACAACCAGTTATTTGTTTCTCGGTAGTACCACTCCAGCAAGTTCATAACTAGCATTCCCAAACCCAATAATATATAATTTTTTAAAAATTCAGATTGTTTTTTCTGGTCGTGGTCCATCTTGGACATGCACAAATGGGTCAGGTAAACCCAAGTCAAACTGCAAGAAATCAGCCCTATCATTATGCCTAGGTGTATTTCTTTTAAAGGTAGTATATGTGAGTTGTTGGCCTCGTCGATCATAGCTATAAAAGGCATTGCCAAAGAAATTAATACTCCCAGCACGCCAAACATAACCTTTTCGAAAACAATCATGAATTGGCTGTAATTAGCGTAAGCCGCGACAAAAAACACCAGCAAAAAGGTTCCTTGCAGAGTCATTGTGAAACTAAACAGTCTGTCATTGCCTCGGAAGCAAGCCATATAACTAATGGTAGGCCAGAATGACTTGCAGTCAAACACTCCGTTGCAAGCCCAGAAAAGGTTAGCACAAATGAGTCCGGCAATGATACACCCTGAAGCCAGGAACAAGTCCGACCCTTTTACACTAAGCCTGTATTTCCTATCTGTGAGTTTGGACATATTTATCTACCAAGTAACTGAAAAGTATTATTAAATAGCAGATTATTTCCTGAGTAAGTTCTGCCCAGCTCTAGAAAGCTGGTTTTTTGGAGCAGTGAAGTGCCTGTTTCTCTGACCTAAACTAAAAGATGCGTTAGCTTTGCTTCCAGGACTGGCTCTTCTCTTAGCCACGGACTGGGACCTTTCTTTGTAAGGCACTTTTAAATTGGGCAAAAAGTTGTCTTCTTCTTCAGAGGAAGAAGAACTTGAGTCTTCTATTTCTGCGTTGAGTGTTAGGTCTTCTATTAGCTGTTCATAAGAAATGTCCATAGACTCGTCCAGTAACTTAGAAGCTTCCTTTTTTTCAGTTTCTAGTTTCTGTGAAACATCAATGCTAACTTTCCAACGAGTGTCTCCGCCCACAATCAGAGTCCCGAGTCTTTCGCCTGAGTAGTTCCAAATGTGAGTTCTGAAGTCAAAACCAGTAGAAATAAACATTTCACTGCCTTCTATCAAACTCAAACTAATAATTCCGTCGTTGTGCGCCTCCCATGCTTCCCTCACAGTAACGTCTTCCTGCATAAAAGTACTACTGTACTGGTGGACTAGTGAAGTCATTAGTAGTTTAGTAAGGTTCTTTTGGATTTCATGTGCTGTTTCATTGTTCTTTCCGAGTTTTTCAAGTTTATCGATAAAGGAGTCAACTTCCCAGACCTTTATGAAGCCGTTGTCATCCCCTGTCAAAATGCACCTACAGTTTTTGTTCCACAAAATTGACCTTACTGGACTTAAGTCGTGGTCACTAATTTCAGAAGGAACCATGTTGCCTACTTTTAGTAACAAAGTGTTTTTCCTTTTGCTAGGAGGCACAGCCCAGAAGTACAAATACCCCGACAAGTCACTTGACACTATGCACGGAGAAGGGTTCAAAAACCGAATTGACTTGATTTCTGCTTCGTGGTTTGTAAGTTCAGCTTCGTGTCTTAAAGACCTTAAGTTAAAGACAGTAATCATTCTGTCGTCCCCTGCACAAGCTAAATACTTGTCTTTAGTTTGGATGTCTATACAAGTCACACTGTCTTCGTGTTCTATGTTGTCGTACCTCAGCACTCCTATTTCGTCACTGCGTGAATCGTCGTGCAACTTGACTCTTCCGTCCCACCCACAACTAATCAAAAACTTGTAGTCGTCCCAAAACTCCAACATGTTTATTTCGTCTTTGTGACTGACGTACTCTTTGATTTGAGCTCCGTTTTGAACCTTGTAAGCACCAATGTTTCCTTGAGAGTCGCCTAAAAACATTCTTCTCTCCTTGTTGTCGAACTGAATCGAAGTAATTTCTCCTTCACAAAGGTCCCTTAGCACTCCAGTGACGCACCCATTCACTGCGTTCCAGATCTTGATGCAAGAAGCGTGTGCAGTTACGAAGCAGTTGTACTGGGTATTGTATAAACACTTAAAGCAAGGCTCTTCTCCTACTTTGTTGATGTCTTTGGGCTCTTCGTAAGTGTACTGGTAGAGCTTTTTGCCCCCAGCAATGATTCTTTTTTCAGGGTAAGTGACTTCAAAGCACTTAAGTTCCCCCACAGCTGACTTAAAAGTTTGAATGCAGTTAAAAGTCCTCACGTCCCAGATCTTAAACATACCTGAAATGTCAGCAGTCACTATTTGGAAAGAATCCGGAATGCACCTGACCCCTATACAGCTGTGTATGTGGCCTGAAAGCTTGTAAATGTACTTACTCACGTAGGGGTTCCACACGTAAGCACTTCGGTCCAGTCCTGCTGAAAACAAACACCCAACTGAAGGATTCCAGTCCAAACAGTATATTCCTTTGTTGAGTTCCTTCATTTTCCGGTTCAAACTATGCGAAGGCACGTCCCACAAAAACAACTTTCCATGAATGTCGCCTGTTGCCAGCAAACTCAGCTCAGGAATTCCTACTATTGCTGAGATAGAGTGGGTGTGGCCTTCTTTTTTAGTTCTTCTGAAAGGAATAGCGTCCGTTCTTTTGTGCCTCTTTATGAGGTCAGTTAAGTCCCAGAAGTAAAGGGAACCGTTAGGACCCCCTATGTACAGTCTGTCCTTAAAGTCGTTCATAGTAAAAACTAGCATAGGACTCTTCACCTTGAATTTCAACAAGTAAGTAGTGTCGTCCCAAAAGTAAATCCACAAGTCGTTCGTAGCACACAAAAGTGCTGAGTAAGACGCCAAGTGGTGAATTGATATAACGTCCATAATGTGGTCCTTGATTTCTTTTTGGAGTCTTCCAGTTTTTATGTTGTAAATCTTGACTCTTTTGCTTTCGTGTTCTGTGATTACCATGTGCTTGAGTTTTGGAATGTACTTCATGCACTCTATTTCGCTTTCATGTTTAACGTTGTCTTTCCAGTCACTTTGCTTGTAGTTCTTGATAACATCTACAAAGCCCTGGTCGTTCTTCACTCTGCCTATTTCAATGATGTGGCTTAAAAACTCGTCCCACTCCAAGTGCTTGTCGTCGTTTACGTCGATCTCAGCAAACAAGTCGTTTAAGTACTGCACTAAACTGAGTTTGTCTGAGACATCGGGCAAGTGATGGAGCATCACAGTTATGAATTCTTTTTTAAGCAGTCCTTCTTCTTTGAGTTTGAAATCCTTTTTGATCCTAGTTAGCCTTTCGTAGTCGATTAAGCTTAAAGACAAAGACTTGTTGTCTACAGCTTTAAGGAGTTCTGAGTCGTTCTGTTGGGCGTCTTCTTCGGAGGAGGAGTACTGTTCTTGGGGAATACGCGATATTGACAAGTCTTCATCCATTTTACTTAAACTAGGGTGCAAGAACAGCACCAGTTAGAGTTACTGAAACTCGCACTTGAGTTGGGGGAGGTCTTCACTATCTGTACATGGATTGGAAACGCTGAGCCTTCATCAGGTCTTTTAACGGAACTGAGTGTTGAAGAGTCGTGGAGTTCTTTTCCCATGCAGAAGAACCTGAGGTGCTGTATTTTTTCAGGAGGAGTGAAGTCTTCAGGCCAGTTCTCTGATAGTAGGACACTTTTGATACTTGCTATGGGTGTTGCTGGGTCGGATAGTATTTGGATCTTTTTGGGACTTGATGGAAAGATGAATATGACTTTTTCCATTTAGATTAATCTTCTAACATATTACTCAGGGCTTTGAAAACTTTTTCGCTTTCTTTAGGCGCAAACTTAGCGTTGATTACAAAAAGCTTTTTGTAGGACTCGTCTAGGTGGTTGAGGTTTTGGAAGCCCAAAGCTTGTTTCAGGAACTCTTCGTCTCGGAACTGGGATTCAATTTCGCTTGCAAGGTTAGCCACAACTACAATAGGGCAATCGTTGAGAGTGGGTTCGCTTGCTAGGTACTTAAGCTTTCTTTTGGCTTCTAGGTAGTCTGAAGGCTTGCGTGAAGGCTTGAACACAAAAACTAAGCCTGAGATTTTAATGTTTTTATAGATATGTTTCACAACAGGAAAAAGGCTTTCTTTGCCTGGAGTGTCAAATACTCCAAACTCAACATCGTTGTAGTTACACTCTTCGTAATTGTACCCACAAGTAGGGTCCATTTCGTTTTGCTCCCAACCAGGCTTGAGTTTGAAGCTATAAAGAAGAGTAGTTTTGCCGGAGCCTTCAGCACCCACTAGCAACACAAACTTTTTTTCGGGAGACAAAGGGTTGCAAAACTTAGTTAAAAGCTTTCCCATTTATGTTTAACAAGTTACTTTTTCTTTTTAGGTTTGGGTTTGCGGGCTGGTTGGGGCACAGTTGGAGACCTTGTTGGGCTGTCTTCAGTTGCTAGTCTTTGGAGTTCTTCTTCTTTTGGTTGTTTGATTTCAGTTTCTTTCAGAATTTCTTGTTCTATTTGGGGGTGGTTCATAAGTAAACTGCTGAATTCCTTAAAAGAAATAGTTCCAGCTCCGTGCAACAAAGACTGGATCTCAGGAACTGTGTACACTTGGTGAGCTTCGAACTTAACTTTGTGTTGGGCTTTTAAAAGCAAGCTTTCTATGACGGTTCCGAAGTAAGGAAAAAGGAAACTGGAGTTTTTGTTTCTTTCGTAAACTCCTTTGATTCCAGTAAACACCAAAGACACCATTACTTGTTCTTCTGGCTTAAACTCGCCACTTCCTAAGTCTTTGAAAACTCCTTTGGCCTTTTCCATGAACTCGTCGAAGTAAAAAAACAAGTTAAGTGCTTTCCTGATTTCTTCTATGTCGAACTTATAAAACAACTCAGGCACACTTGCTAGCGAAGAATGGAACTCAATGCTAGAAGTGTCTGAGTAACTAGAGTGCACTGGCAACACCTTTGCTATTTCAGCAATCACTTCTCTTGAAAAGTCTGTGCACAGCAAGCACAAACACTGGTGGTAGTCCTGCGCACTCACTACTTTGTAGTGGGGCGAACCGTGGAAAATCTTTTTCATTTGGATTAAGAAACACGCTTTGTTGTACTGCGTAGCACTTATGAAAGAGTAGTCTCTCAACAACACGTGTTCTCCTTTAAGAGCAACTGAAATGTACTCGTGCAGTAAGTCAATAGGTTTTTCTTCGCGGCGGTCCAGAATTATTTTTACGATGTCTTGTAAATATACATGAACGTTGAATTTTTCTGAGTATGTTTCTGGAGTCATGGCTAGTCTTAGCTTTTCACGTTCTCTGCGGCGGCACCCACTAAATATTCTGGGTATGCTTTCCATAATTTAAGTCTGATTTGAATTGAATAAAATGAACATTGAACAGTTGTTCTTTAAAATAACTCAAACCAACCGCAGTTCAACTCCAAGCACTCCTAAACACAACTCTAACTTCTTAAAAACTTTTAGTGCATCCAAAAGCCCTAAAAAGAAACTTAAACCGAAGCAGTTCAGAAACCTTGAAGAAGCAGCAGACTTCCTTAAAACGCACTCACCTAATAAAAAAGTATACGACTTCTCTGAAAAGATCACAGTTAAACAGTTCGTAAAAGCTGACCACGACATATCCAGAAGTTTAGGTCCTGGAAAGTACCCTGCTTCTACCCACAGCAAAACTCCTTCTTTTAAGTTCAGCAACTTACCTCGCTTCCAAGACTCCCAAAACACTCACTTCTTTTTATTCAAAAACAAAAACAAAAGCTTCGAGATCATCCAAAAAAACAAAAAACTCGAAGACTTAAACCCAGTCCGCAGAAAAGAGATTTCAGAACAAAAAAGCAAAGAAAAAAGCTTCAGGGAGTTCCACAACAAAGAAAAAGCCAGAATAAACAGAATCCTAATCAAAAACGAAAGAGAACAAAAAATCAAAGAAAAGTTCAGAAAGCTAGAAATCAGACAAAACCTTGCTGAGTACACCCTAGTCAAAAGGTCTTGGGTAGTTTTTACTTGTGTGTTTGCAGCCACCAACAGAATCAAAACAAAACTCAAAGACAAAAAGGCCCTTTTAAAAAGAATAGGCAACAGAATTAGGTGCTTGAAAGTAAACTGCATGGTTCTCGGGAAACTCAAAATAAAACTTAAACAAGTCAGAGTCAAAAGAGCTTGGAGTTGTTTCAGAAGTAAACTTCCGCCTTACCTCCAAAGGTGGAAACTCGAAGTAAAGCACAAGTGCGCCTACAGAGTTACTGAGCTCTTGGAAAACTCTTTGATGAAGTCGCACATGTTCAACGTGATGTACCAGTACAAAACTAAAATTCTGACTACCAGAAGACAACTGTTTAACTACATCATGATTAAAAGAAGCAGAATAGAAACCTTAGAAAAACTCTGGGAACAACTAGAGTACCAAAACATCAAAGCTAGAAGGAAAATCACAGAACAAGGAACTCCTGTTAAACTGATTGTGCCCTCTAGCATCAGAAAGTACTACGTCAGAGAAATATACGCCAAGAAAATCATTTCTTTCTTAAGAAGTGTCCGAGAAGGCAACCAAACACCCTTAACCCTTTACAAAGACAAAGAATTTATACTAGAGTTCATTAAAAAAGCTGAAGAACTAAGGTCTGAATGGGAAACTATTGCTAAAAAAAGAATAGCTAAAAGGATTTCAAGGAGACAAAACACCTTAACCTCTAAAAAGTAATATTATTTACACAAAGGAGAAGTCAGGCAGTAAAAACTCCTTGTTCGATACCTTTATTTTAAGGTTTTCTTTTTCAAGGAACTTAAGTGGGAACTTAACTAAGAACCCACTTACCTTGTGCACGTAGGTCTGGTACTTTTGAAGACTGGGGTTCTTTTTTTGGTAGCTTGCAACGTCTGCAATTCGCTTGATGTTAGAGTCAGGGTAGCACCTAAAGACCTTTCGGTAGAAGTAAGTGTTTTTGCAAGCTACTTTGTTCCAAGCACTTAAAAATCCTTCACACAAGGGGTCAAATAAAAGTTCTTTCTTGAGTCCTGAAATCTCTTGGAAAAGCTGGAGTCTCAACTCGTGGGCGAACTTTGAAGCTTGGTAGTCAGCTCCTTGCATCTTGGTATGCACGCACTTAGAGTCTTTTAGAACCATTGCAATTTCTGCGTCTCTGCTGCCCAACATGCTTCTGTCGTTTAAGTTAGCACTGCCTATGATTACGGTTCTGTCGTCCACAATCATGAGTTTGGAGTGTATGTACACCATTTCAGTCACAGGAGTGCCATCCAGGACTCCGTGGTTCCGCATTGAGTAAAACCTTATGTAGTCTTTAGGGTTACTCACTCCTTCCCTTTTGAGTTTTTCGTAAACAGAGTTGTGGCCTCTGCAAATAGTTTGGTACTGCCAGTGCATTTGGACTCTGAGCACTGCTGCAGAGGGGTCGTCAATAGACCCTTCGAAAGCAGGCAGCAGTGGAATGCACACTATTACCAAGAAAGGCTTGTTTTCTTGGTGTTTTTCAAGTATTTTTTCTACAAGAGTATGTGCTATTTGGTTTTTGATGGTTTTTCCAGCAGTGCTGGACATAAAGAACTGGTTTTCTATGTACACAAAATGCTGGGCATTCTGGATTTCTTGTATGTAGGCTTGGTGAATAGAAGTCTCTGTTTCCTCGCGTCCAAAAGACCAGAGTCCTGCACTCCTTACTAACTGGCACTCGTTGGTAGCTTGAAGTGTTTCAAAGTTGTATTCGCTTTTGGTTTTTCTCAGAAGGACTTCTCCAAGTCCTTTGTTGAACTTGCTGATCAGTTCGTTTTTGGTCTTTTCTGTGTCTTTTTCTTCGAGTTCTGCTTTGTGTTGAATTTGCTCTTTAGGTACTTGTTGGACTATTTTCTTTGCCTGAGGCTGGGGGTTCAAGCTACCTCTTAAAAACTCACTGAAGATTCTGATATTTTTTTCACCTAAGTTCTGCAAGAAGCCAGAACTTTCTTCTTTGGAGTAAACAACTCCTTTTTCTTCTTCTTTTTTAGAAGTTAATTTCCTAATGATTCCTTTCGGTTCCTCTTCTTTTTTGCCAAGAATCCTTTGAAGGTTAGTTTTTATCTTTGTTTTAAGCCGAGTGTCTCTTCTGTAAACAGGCTCTTTGTAGGACAAAGGAATCATTTCTTGCCCTTCTCTTAGCCCAGTGATGTCCCTTACTACGTGGTTCCAGAGTTCTCTGAAGTGCGTGCACATGTCTTCCACTACTTTGCCCTTGACTCTAATTGCCGCGTCGTGCCAAGGCATCCTAGGTATTTCTCCTCTGGGAAGAATGTCCCTGTCCCAGTGCTGGACTTCTGTGAAGTCTGCAATCCTAACGTTAGAGTAGTCTATTCCGTTCCACTTGTGCGGAGGCTCTGTGTCAGTTAAGTTGTGTGTGTGGGTGTCAAAGCGTCCATAGCACAAGTCCAGTCCTCCCATGAACCCCACTACTCCGTCTATACAAACCATTTTGGAGTGGTGCGACCACAAAAACACTCCTCCTCTTATGGAAAAGTTCGGGTGCCTCATAACGCGAATGTTAGTGTTCCTTTCAGCAAGTTTGTCTTTGGTGTACAACGAGTTGATTGAGAGAGAAAGACTTACTTCTTTGTAGAGCAGAATAAAAACCTTAACTCCCTTGTCTGCCAGTTTGCCCAAGACTTGGAATATCTGGGTGTCTGGGTAGTCTTCAGGTGGCCTTTTCAAAAACAAGTCTGGACTCATCCACCAGTCAGTGATGTAAACGTATTTCTGTGCACTCACTAAGCTTTCGTAAACGTCACTGAAGTAGTTCTCTGCGTCAACATAAAACCTAGCTTCATTTTGCTGCCTTGCCACAAAAGAAGACCCGTACCTAGAACTGGCCTTGCCGTTTTTGTTCTCATACAAGCCTAAAGCTTCAGTAATGGCGTTGTACCACTCGTCACGTTTTTGTTCGTTTCCTGTTCTAAACACGAAGTTATGCTGAGGAGTTTTGATCCTGATAGCATCAGAGCGCAAAGCATGGACTCTTCCTGTGAACACTTCAAACTTAGCCTGGAAAGGAATTACTTCCAACACACTAAAGTGCACGTTGGACATCATGTACTCTACTCCTTTTTCTGTGAGTCTAAGCCACCTTCTTTTGACTCTGCGCAAAGCGTTGTAGCAAGTCCAGCACTTTTTTTGGTTACTCACTCTGCCACTTCCCATCTTAAACACAAACCCTTCTTTGAACTTGCAAGAACCGTCAAATGACTTAGTGGACACTTCTAAAAAGTCAGCTGCTGCTTGGGTCTTTCTGTAAGTTGTGTTTGAAATGACGCTTTTCAAAAGGTTCTGTGCTAAGTCTAGTTTTTCTTCTTCTGGCAACTTTTTAAAAGCTTTTTTGCCTGGCCAAGTGGGAGTGCTTAAGTTGTGGGTTCCTAGTTCTGTTTGTAAACTTCCGAGCAGTTTTTCAAGGTCTTTCGAGTCTTTGGTGATTTTCCACTTGTATTTTGAGGACTCTTGTTTGCTTCTAACTATAAAAGCAAAGTAAGTAAAACTAGGTTTGGCTTCTGACTTGTACTCTTCTATAGATGCTTCTTTTATCTTCAGTTGGAGGTTTTCCATGATCCTGGGTAAACTCGTTTCACTTACCACTCTGTTGAGGCGATTTCTGTTTTCCATTTATAAATTAGTCTTTACTGCTAGGCACTATTTTGGTGACTTTGCGTTTGAACTTTTTGTTCTCCAAAAACTGGGAACTGTCATCGTACTTCTTTTCAGCGTCTTCTTGGTACTTCTGGAACTTCCGGTAAATAAGACTTAAGTCGTTTTCGTCCAAACTGCTTTGGGTGGAGTAAGTGTTTCTGACTCTGCTAAAAAGAGTCATGGGTAGGGTTTCTATTTTCTTGTTGACTGACTTGATGTCTCTAGACATGTCCTGTACTTTGAATTCCAGTCTTTTTATTTGCTTTTTGATTTCGTTGATTTTTCCATGCCACTTTTTAGAGTCTTCTTCTTCTCTGGAGTCTTCAACTCGGCATTCTTGCAAGTAGTCCAGTTTGTTTTTATTTCGAATCCAGAAAAGCAGAGTTTCTGTTTCAAGTATTAAAGTAGCAAATTCTTTCTGGTCAGCAATTTCCATCATGTCCGTCACTCTGTCGTAAGTGTCTCCCATAATAGCAATGATCATGTTCAGAAGCACCAAAGCGTTGAAGATCGAAGCCAACACAAAAATGAACTTTTGGTAGTCGCTGTAGTTGTCAGTGTTAAACTCTCCGTAAGCCAAAAGGTAAGAGTTCAGCAAAGAGTCTGAAAAGTCAGGGGTCTCACTTGTGGCAAAAAACACCACTGAAAAGATAAAAGTAGCTCCTGACAAAATAACTAAGAAAGGACCCATGTCTTTAACTACTTCAATCAGTAGTCTGATCAAGTAGCGTGTAGGCTTAAAAAGCCTGAAGTAGCCTATTCCTCTGATCCAAGCTAAAACAACTGCTATAGGCAAAAGAACTCTTTTAGTTGATTCGCGCCAAATCAAGTATATGAACAGCACAAGAATCTTAACAGTCTCCACTAAGTTCCAAGCGTTGGTAATGAAGAACCCTGTTGCGTAGTATATCAAAAGCATTTCTTTAACTGCAAAACAACTGTTAAAAATCAACAAAAACACGTCATACAAGAGTTTATCAGAGTCACTAACTACGTGCACTAGCAAAAAGCATATAAAACTTAAGTAAAGCAAAGCTTCTGCTGCTATGAACCATATTGCTTTGCGCCACTTGTACTTGAGCATGCTTTTTATGATTTCAGCGTCAAAAACTGCTTCGTTTTTGTTAACTATTAAAGACTGAAGGAACTCAATGCTTCTGCTGCAACCTAAGTTCAAAGGAATCCTCATTTGGGACAAGAAAAAGCTAACTTCTTCTTCTTTTTTCCACTGACTGTCTTTGATGCTTTGTTTTTCGTCCACTAAAAACCTTTTAGGTTCAATCATTTGAGTAGAAGACTTCCTCACAACTGACTCAAAGTTAAACTTGATCCTTCCAAAGTGGGGCAGGTTGGGGTCTTTAACTTTGGTGTAAGCGCACTCGTAAAGTTTGTTCAGGGACTGTATAGAGGACAAGTTGAGTTTAACTAGTAAGCTTTCAACATGTCTGTAAATAAGTGGGTTGTGCTTCACAAGGTACTTGTCTAGGTACTTAATGATCACTTCTGTGCACTGTTTGCTTTTTTTGTGGACGGATATCCAAAGAGGGTCCTCCAAAATAAACGTTTTAAAAAACTTACTTCCACTTTTAATTGCTCCGGAAAGCAAAAAGGGACTTTTGATGCTGGCAAATATGTGCAAGGAGTTAAGTCTGTTGGGGTAAATCACGTAGTCTTTCCAAGTAGGGTCGAAGACAGTCACTTTTTTCTGGTGAATGTGACTTATGAACAGTATAAATAGTGCAGAGTACTTTTTGGGCAGTATAGAAATCTGGTTTTTCACGGCAAGGAAGTTCAGGTCTTTGATTATGTGGCCAGACTTAGTTCCTATGTATATGTAACTAGAGTCACTACTAAAAGTCATGCATGAGATAGGGGACTTGCAGTTAACTGAGGACAACTCAATGTAGTCTTTTAGGGACCAAATCTTTAGGGTGCAGTCTTCGCCTCCCGACACTAAAAAGTTGTCACTGTGAAGCATCAAACAATTCACATCTCTTTTGTGGCCTTTTAAAGCAACTTGCTTATACCCAGTGGTGCCTTCCCAGACAATAATGGTGTTATCAGCACTTCCTGATATTATTAACTGAGCTTTTGAAGTAACTACTAAACTCAGTACAAAGTCCACGTGGCCTTCAAGAGTCATCAATGGAATCTCTTGGTGAATGTTCCAAACCTTAATAGTTCGGTCTTTGCTTCCAGACAAAAGTCTAGAGTCACTGTCCCAAACCAAACAAGTCACAGCCATTTGGTGCCCTTTGAGCTTTCGTTCCCTTGCAAAGGTTTCTATGTTGTAACAATGTATTGTTCCTCCGTCACTTCCAGAAATCAGTAGGTCTTCTGTAAACAATAAGCAAGTTACTTTGCGAGTGTGTGCTTTAAACTGGATGTAGAAACGACCTGAAACCACTAAATCCCCAGTTTTAAACCCAAGAGCTAGCAACTGTCTTGGGTCAGATCTACACCCTGCAGAAATGCGTGACTCCTCAATTAAGTTTTCTTCTAGCTTTTGTTGAGTTGCTAAGTCGATCTTCAAGCACCTTTCTTTCGAAAAGCACTCAATAACATCCGACTCACAATTAAAAAGTCCCAAAATCTTTTTGTCCTGAGCTTTGTAGGTTTGTGTTTCAAAAGACTTGATTTTAAGGTCCCAAATTTTCAAGCCTCCTTGTTTGTCAGAACTAAAGATGTAGTTTTCTTTGATATCAAACGACAAAGCTTTTAAGTCAGACTCTGAGTTAGAAATATTCAAGCCTTGGGACTCCTTAGCTTGCAAGCCCCAAATCTTTATGGACTCATCCATGCTCCCTGTTACAAAGAACTTGTTGTCTTTGGTCAAAAGCAAGAACTTAATTGCTGCAGAATGTCCCTGCACTCTTCTTTCTATGCTGCTTTCGGCAAGGTTCCAAACAATCACTACTCTGTCTTCGCCAGCACTAAGTAGTTTCTGGTTGGACTTCTGGTGAGTCATAGTAATAGCTTTAACAGCAGCTTCATGGCCCTCTAAGTAACTAACCAGTTCTTTAGACCCAAAACTCCACACTCGCAAAAGTCCGTCGTTAAAACCAGCAATTACGTACTTTTCTTCATGGCTTATTTTGACGCACTCCACAGCTTCCATGTTTTCGTCTTCAAGTTTGTTTTGGAAGTTCAGCCACTCTAGGTTCCAAACTAACACTTGGGAGTCATAGCCCCCTGAAACAAGGTGGTTTTCTAACAAGCTGATGCTTAAACTCCTTATTTTGCCCCTGTGGCTGTTCTCAAGTTCTTTAATGAACCTTTTGGTTTGAGCGTCCCATACTTTTATCCTACCTGAAAAAGTAGCCCCGATCAGTAAGTTTTTTGAAATGCAGAGACTCAAAACAGTTACATATTCTGATTTGCCTGCAGAAAGGTCTGAAGTAAAGGAGCTGGCTAAAGAAACTTCTTTTTCAGGAAGTTCAAACATTTCTTCGGACTCTAAGTTTACGCAAACTACCTCCCCACTCCTTAGTCCTAGAAACACTTCACTTTGGTTAGGCGAGGGACAAATGCACTCTACTATGCCTTTTATCCCAAGGTGCTTTGGTTCTATTCCTGAATAGTTTTGTTGCAGAGTGAATAGAAACTGTGAAGTAAGATTAGAGTACTCTCTTAAGAAGTACTCAGGACCATTTTCTGGGTCAACAATCATTATAATCCTGACACACTCAAAAAGACCAAAACCAGAAACTAGACACAACAACACTAGACCAACACACCCTTACGCAAACAATAAGCATAACTTAATATAAATGAAAAGAGCACTTGTAATAGGAGGAAGTGGAGGACTAGGCCGTAGCGTAGTAGAAGTTTTTAAAAGCAACTGGAGCGTAACTTCCATTGACTTCAGTGAAAACTCCTCAGCTACCACCAACATACTTTTGTCGCCTTCAAAGTCATTTTCGGCCTACGCCAACACTTGCAGAGTCAACCTTACCTCTAAGTTTGACACTATAATCTGCGTAGCAGGTGGGTTTGGAATGGGACCTATCTCGGACCCAGAAGTGTTTGAACAACTTGACAAAATGCTATCAGTGAACCTGTACCCTGCGATCCTTGCAGGCCACTTGGCTTGTAGTTTCCTGAACGAAGAAGGACTTTTAGTACTTACAGGGGCTGCTGCTGCCTTTAAAGACGTGACTCCTGGACTGCTGGCTTACGGACTTTCTAAAACAGCAACCCACTCCCTTGCTTTGAACTTAGCTAAAAGAGAAGGACTCCCTTCTAACTGCACTGTGGCTACTTTGCTTCCGGATGTGATTGACACCCCTGGAAACAGAAGTGCTATGCCTGACGCTGACTTTTCTAAGTGGACCGACCCTAACTCAGTTGCAGGGCTTCTAAAGATGTGGGCTGAAGGCTACAACAGACCAGCCAACGGGAGTTTTGCTCATTTGAAATGGGAAAATAATCAAGTAATTCCAGAATTCCTATAAAGTTTAATCATTAAGTATTCACTGAATTTACTTAATAACTACTGCAATACTCATTTGGCAGTTCCACATCCACAAGAACCCTTGCATATCTAATTAGTAAGTTATTTCCAGAGTTGAGTCGCAATTATTAATTGAAAGATATTAAAGTGTAGTTACTAGGTAGTATGTGTTCAGGATAAAAACAAAAGACACAAACACAATAATGCTCCAAGCCAAAACTTCACTAGAGTGCCAGCCTTCATAAGGGCTTTTCTGAGTAACTTGTCTCCTAGCTACCATGTGAATCAAAGGCATACTTATGAAAACCACGTAGTAAGCAGTAAGTCCAGCAAAAGCAGCAGCTTTTCCCATGTCGTAAAAGAAAAAGCTCAGAACTAAAGGCAACACCCACACTACTCCTCTCAAAAACTTTTGTTTGCAAGGAACCATCGAAGCTATGTTTTCGGATAAAGCTATTGCAGTTATGGGTCCACTAGTGAGTATGTTGAAAGCTGGAAACAGTATTACAAAGTACTCTACCAACACAGTCCAAAGAGGCCTAGGCAAAATGCCTGCAGAGTACCCACTCCAAGCCAAAGTGCTGAGACTAGGAGCTTGGTAGCCTTCAAGTGCGCTGCCTGTAACTACTCCCAAGGACCCACAAAACACAAAAATCACTGCACTAGTCAGAACTATCGAAAGGTAACTTGTAGTTGTTTTGTTCTTCATCTCTTTAGTCACAGAAGCCAAGATTGACTGGAAGCCTGTAGCGAACTTAAGCAAAGGCACTCCCATAGCTATGTTTTGGAAACTAAGTTCAGGAACCTCGTCCTTCGGCAAAGAAGGATTCAAAGGTTCCTCCATAAACAAAGCCACCAAACTCGTTATAAGCATCACTAACAAAATAAAAATCCTTGCAAAAGTCGAAAACTTTTGAATGAACTTTTGGTTTTTAAGTCCCATGAAAGTTAAAGTGGCCATGATAGCCATCACTACAAGTAACCAAACCCAGTACTTGTACCTACACTCTGTATAGAAGAACTGGTCTTCGTAGATGTTGCAGGTTTCGTAAGTTCCCAAAGGAATGTTATTCAGCATTGAGGTAACACAAAGCATCACATAAGAACACAGCACACTTTCCATACCAATAACCATAAAAGCATTATAAAGGTGCTTTCCCCAACTTCCCAGAAACATAATGTTGAGCTGACTCAGTTCAAATTTCCTCGCGCTAGTGATTTCTGGTTTGAAATCAGACTTCAGAAGGGGGTCTGACTTTCTAGGCTTGAAAACTTCCAAAAGCTTAACAGAGGAGACTTCAAAGCCTTCTTCAGTCATTCTAGCGTAAGCCTCAGCCCTGCTCATGGTTTCAACTATCATCAGAGATATCACTAAAGAAATGAATATCCACACTCCCAGCACAACCAATGCAAAGGAAAACCCCAACTGCAAAAACACCCAAGGAACTGCCAAAAACCCTGCACCCAAACTACTGTTCACTAGTATTGCTACGCAGTCCAGAACTCCTAATGACTCCATTTAACACTTATTCACAAACTCCCCTCCATATATAAATGGAAAGCGCGCAAAAACTTTCCCCCCTGGCAAAAGAGCTGTTTAGTGCACTTGTTGACCAAGTAGAAGAAATCATTGACGAAGAAAAGCAAAAAGACCATAACTCTATTTCTAGGTCTTTGCACAACTCATTTCCCGATATCTCAAAGAAACTAGGAGTTGAGCCTGAATCTTTGTCAGTACAAGTGCAGTCAGGCGGAGTTTTTGACCCTGATCTACTCACGAACAAAGACAACCTTAGTTACGATGTTGTGTTTTTGGGTTTGCGGGTTTCAGAACTAAGGTGTGTCAGGACTTTACTCATAAACCCCACTGCAGAAGTCAAGAAGTGGTACTTAGCACTGTACGACTTAGTGCAAGTTGCCCAAGAAGCCCTCCAAGCTGACGTGAGTTTAGGACAAGTCCACCAAAAAGTAGTCACTGCTTTGCAAGCTCGAGAACCCGAACTTCTAAAGTACCTGCCTTCTGTGCTAGGAGTTGGCCCAAACGGAAAAAGCATCACTGCAGACAGTTCCGACAAAGCCCAAGCAGGCGAACAGTACGAATTAACCTTTGCTTTGAACAACTTGCAAGTGCCCTCGAAATTCAAGTGCAAAAGCTCAGCAATTAGCGTAGTGATCTATGATACAGTTCAAGTCAACAAAGGAAAAAGCAGCGAACTGCTAACTGACGTTGTTCGGGAGTACTCTGAAATTTCTTACTCTTTAGAAGACGAAGAAGAACCTGAACCCAAACGCAGTAAGCCCAAAGTCGACTTAGAAGAACTCGAACATAAAGGCGTAGTAAGGAGCTCACGACTTAGGAACCAAATCAACACCCAAAACATCGAAAACGAACGCCGCCGCAAAGACAACCAAAAAGAAATCCGGGACAAAAAACTTGAGGAACTCAGACAACGGTTTTCAAACAACGAAATGGGCGAAAAAGACAAGTCAGAAGGGCAAAAGTCCCTTTCAGAAATCAGTGCTTACTCTTCTAGAGAAGCTATGCCTAATGGTGCTAGGCCCAACCAAATATACGTTGACACACGTCACGAAGCAGTACTTCTGCCCATCCACGGACAAATAGTTCCTTTCCACGTGAGCACGATAAAAAACGTGAGCAAAAACGAAGAAGGCCAGTACTTCTTTTTGCGAATTAACTTTGTGCACCCGGGAGCTGGGATAATTAAGGACGCTTCTTACACTTTGCCTGAACTCAAAGAGCCTAATTCTTTTTACATCAAAGAACTCACTTTTAGAAGCAGTAACTCAAAGAACTTAAACAGTGCTTTTAGACTGCTCAAAGAACTAATTAAAAGAGTCAAAGCTAAAGACTACGAAGAAAACGAAAAAAAGAACTTAGTTGACCAAGAAAAACTCATACTTATCAAGGGAAAGCGACCTGTACTTCCAGACGTCACAATCCGCCCCAACATTTCAGGGAAGAAAACTGAGGGGTCTTTGGAAGCCCACCAGAACGGTCTGCGCTTTGTGTCCTCCAGAGGAGAGAAGCTAGACATCATATACTCTAACATCAAACAAGCTATCTTTCAGCCTGTAGAAAACGAACTGATTGTACTGGTGCACTTTTACCTCCACAACTCCATTATGGTGGGCACTAAAAAAACACTCCACTTGCAGTTCTACGCAGAAGCTGGAATCCAGTCAGACGACCTAGACATGCGGCGCAGAAGCGGAATGGACTTAGACGAAATCCAGCAAGAACAAAGAGAACGCAAGTACAAAGAAAAGCTCAACAAAGAGTTCAAAAACTTCTGTGAGCAAGTCCAACAAGTTTCTGGGGAAAAGATTGACTTCGACATTCCTTACAGAGAACTAGGGTTTTACGGAGTGCCTTACAAAACAAACGTGTTCATTATGCCCTCAGTCAACTGCTTGCTTAGTTTAATTGAGCAACCTTTTTTCATCATAATGCTGAACGAAATTGAAATTGCGCACTTTGAACGTGTGCATTTCGGATTGAGGAACTTCGACTTAGTATTTGTATTTAAGGACTACACGAAGCCCCCCATGAGGATCTGCTCGATTCCAGCAGAGTACTTAGAGTCCATAAAGGACTGGCTTAACGACATAGACATTCTCTACAGCGAAAGCGTGAACCCCATGAACTGGGGAAACATTATGAAAGAGATCACAAAAGACCTAGAAAGCTTCATAGAAGAAGGCGGGTGGAACTTTTTGCAAGACTCAGACAGCGAAGGCCAACCCCAAGAAGACTCAGAACAAGAAGAAGACCCTGAGTTCGAAGAAGCAGAATACGAAAGCGAAGAAGAAGAAGAAAGCGAAATGAGCGAAGCCAGCGAACCAGAAAGTGAAGACAGTGCCCAAGAAAGTGAAGAAGAAGACGGACTGGACTGGGAAGAACTCGAAGAAAACGCCAGGAAAATGGACGCTAAAAAAAGAGCTGCCAAAGAAGCCAAAGCTAGCAAAAAATCGAAAAGTTAAATAAATATGTCAGACCTTAAGCGACACCGTCCCAAGTCTTCACTCACTTTGCGGCACAAACAAAAGGTTGAGGAGTACCTTAAGTTCCAAGAAACCCACAAAGAAAAGTCTGAAGAAGGTTTAGTTCCCCGGCCAGGAGAATTTTTAGTAGTCACAAAAGACCTTTCAGACTCCCCCAGTAAGTACATGGGCTTGTCAGAACTCCAGAAAAGTGGAGTTTTGTCTTCAAGGCCAAACTCAGCCCAAATGACCCGAAACACCCTCAGAACTTCTAAAAAGTTCTTTTCAAGTACCCAAGCTAAGTTTTCTCAGGACAACGCTATACTTACACGCCAGTTACGCAAAATCACAAAACCCCAAAAAACCCAGAACTTAACTTTGAGTAAGTTAGCTATGACGAACGAAAAACTCGAAACAATGGCTTCTGCTTACATAACTTCAAGGCCTTCAAGCACCAAAGCAGGAACCCACAACTGGTCTGAAGCCCGCCGGAAGGACTTTAAAGCTCCTCACAAACCTGACTACATAGTTTCCAGCAGGAAGAACCTTTTTTCAAGCTACTCCAACAGAACTCTAGTTCACAGCGAAAGCAAGTATACAAGGCTAGAAACATCAGCTTCCCACAGGTTCAAACCTTACGTGCCTCGCAAAAGAGACAAGCAAGAGAAAAACCCAGGGTTCTCAGTTACCCAGCCTATGGACTTGTTCCTTTTTGAAGCAGAAGAAGAAATGAAACACACTGAGTTCACTAAATTCCTGCCCCTAGAAACCTACGACCCCTGCATAGACACTGAGTCTCCCTACTCACTTATAAACAGCCTCAAGGACCAATACGGAAAGGCCAAAGCCTTTTCTAGGTGGTTCTTTGCAGACGGCAGCTATGAGTGGCGGGAGTGCGAAATCTTAAGCTACAACGACTCTTTGGAGAGGTACGAAGTCAAGTGGTTCAACAAGAAGCAAAAAAAGGTATCTCGTTTGAACTTAAGGCTTCCTTACGAAGACGAAGACCACTTCGAACAAAGACTAGAACTTGCCCGCAAGTACAGAGACCGCGCAGAATCCATCATGAAGTACAGGTTCCAAATCCAACAAATCCAAACACCCACTACATCCATTCCTCTGAAAGTCTTCAAAAACATTCTAAAAGCCCTTAAAGGCGAAAGGTTCAAAAAAGAGTTTCCTGGGTGTGGAAGGAACACTCCTAAGGACCCTAAGTTTTACTTGTGGGACAAAGAAACTACCCACATGGTAGACGAAACCTTTATTTGGAAAAAAAGAGGTTTTGCGAACTTAGAGCAGTTTAAAGAAAGTTACTTAGTTAGACTTAAAGAGTTCCAGCTGCTGAACCAAGTAGTGACTTACCCTAAACTAAAGCACTTGATTGCTGAAGTAGAAGACGACTTTAAATACACTCTGCACCAAATAGAATACGAAGCTGACATGCCTTACAACACTGAAAAACAAGAACTCTTCAAAGACATCCTTCCTCCTGAAAAGTTCATTTGGCCTTTTGAAGCTTTCAAACAGCCTTCAAACACCTTAGGCGTGGTGGAGAAACTCCCTTACAACTTCAACAAGGTGTTTAACTACATAAGCACTCAACTGCACCAAGCATTTTCTGAGACTTTTGAAATTCTTTACAAGCAAAACGTTCTTTTACTGGAGTTTAAAGACTTAAACTTCTTCACAAAGCACTACCGAAAACCCTGTGAACTCGAAAAGTTCTTCCAGTTCAACCAAGTCGAAACTGTTAATTGCATCCGTGAGTTAAGAAACGTTATCTTTGACGTGCAGTGTGAAATCCAAAGCTTAGTTAACGAAGAAAACGCCCAGAAGTTCAAAAGGAACCAAGAAAAACTCAAAGCAAGAGCTTACGAACAACAAGAAGTCCAACTAGAAAAAACTTTGCCTGAAGAGTTTGTAACTAGAATTAAAAGACTGCTTAACCTGTGCAACCACAGTATTGAAAGACAAGCTACTGTGTGCTTTGAAAACTCTTTGGAAGAACTCCAAAAACAACTAAGTTTACTTGAAGGCTTTTATGAAGGCGAACTAAACGAAAAAGAACTTAAACAACTCATTTACCACGAAGAGTGGAACAAAAAGAACTACTGCAGCCCAAGAATAGAGTGCACCTTAACTTACGAAAAAGAAAACGGAACTTTGAAACTAGCTATTAGTCCTTCAATCGACCAGATCACCCAGAAGTTCACAGAAATGATCCAGTTTTCAGTGGAGGAACTCCAAAAAGTCAACTCTATGGAAATCTCAGAAATCGGACGCACTAGAGAATCCAGAGTACTTAAAGTTACTAGTTCAGAAGCAGTTGAAGGTCACCTAAACAACCTACAAGCTTCATTAAGCAACTTGTGGAGGGGACCTCAGAGTCTGCTAGAAACTCTGCGTAAGTTTGAGTTTTTGTTAAACACCAGTTCTAAGTCACTTAAACAAAAGTTCCAGAAAAACTATGATTTGCACAGAATAAAAAAGAGACTTTACTTAGTTAACACTGCCAAAGAAAACTTAACTGACCTGTTGAAAAACAAGTCCGAAGTGTTTACAGGACTGTTTGTAGTCAAAGTTAAAAAGATGCAAGACTTTATGCTGCTCAAAGCTGACAAACTGCTGAAGGTGCTTGAAGAACTAGTAGTGTCTCACTTAGATTCAAGCATAACAGACTTAGAACAACTCAACACCGAAATCACCAACACTCTGAAGCACCAACCCAGCAACTTAGAAGAACTCCATGAAATCAAAACCTTTATTCAGTCCCACCTTTCAGACAGAGTCCAACTAATCAAAGAGGAGTCAGCCCGAGTCTTTGAAAACATAAGTGTTTTAGAAGAGTTCAAGCATGAAGTGGACCTTGAACTCCATTTAAGGGCTTGGCTGTGTTTTGCCTTTCCCAAAGAAATCCTTCAAACCCGGAAAAAGTGCCTGTCCACGATTTTCAAGTACGAAAAAGTCTTTGCAGAGGAACTTAAACACAGCCAAATTGAGATAGTAGACGAAATGGAAAACATTAAGTTTACTCTTTTTGACTTGAAAAAAGAATACAAGATTGAAAAGTACGAAGAAATGAGTGTTTTCATAGAAGAACTTAAGTCAAGGCTAGAAACAGCCATTGAAACTGGGAAAACCATAAACACCAGGGAAAGCATCGTGGGAGTGGAGATCACAGACACTAAACAGTTGGAAAAGTTCAGGAGGGAATTTACTCCTTTCTACAACATTTGGAGTTACATCAGGAACTTTAAGTACAACTTTCCTATGTGGACTAAAGGGTACCTCAGTGACTTAGACAGTCAAGCTGTAGCTGATGAGATTGACTTTTACATCAGTGAAATCAACAGACTCCAAAAAACCTCTTTCAAAGACTCTTCTTCAGGTCTCAAACTAACCAACGACTTAATGAACCTCATTGAAAAGTTCTCACCCTACGTGCCTTTGATTAAAAGTTTGAAAAACAAAGGACTCCAAGAAAGACACTGGCAAGCAATCCAGAAAGAAACCCAGTTAGAAATTGACCAAAGCTTAAACGTGTCACTTAACGAACTAGTTGAACAAGGAATTACTCTCTACGAAACCTTTATAATAAACGTTTCTGAAAAGGCTTCCAAAGAACTTGCACTTGAAAACGCCAAAAAGAAAATGGAAAGCCAGTGGGAAGACTTTAGTTTCACTCTAGTTGCCTACAAAGGTTCTGAAACTTACGTTGTAACTAATACTGAACCTATCTGGGAACTAATTGACGAGCACCTTATGAAAACAGTTTCTATGTTTAACTCGCCTTACATTGAGTTTATGCGCAGAGAAGTAACTGCTTGGAAGAACGGACTCTTGAAACTCCAGGACACCTTAGAAGAGTGGGAGAACTTCCAAAAGTCCTGGCAGTACTTGTTGCCTGTGTTTTCAAGTCAGGACATTGCTGAAGAACTACCTGCACTTGCAAGTAAGTTCTCTTACATTGACGAGCAGTGGAAAGCTTTGATGAAACAAGTTGAACAGAACCCTGGAGTAATTGACTGCTGCTTTGGAATTTCAGGACTTAAAGACCAACTTGCCTTTTACAACGAAACTTTGAACTTGGTCAGGAAAAGCTTAAACGACTACTTGAACGTTAAAAGGAAAGCTTTTCCTAGGTTTTATTTTTTGTCCAATGAAGAACTTTTAACTATTTTGTCAAGCAGTCGAGAAATAAGCTCTGTGCAGAGTTACATTGGGAAGTGTTTTGAAGGAATTGGCAAAATGATTCTAGACAAAGACTACCACATACTTGGAATGCAGAGTCCTGAGTCAGAAGAAGTTTACTTTTTAGAAAAAGTCCCGATTTTCAAGGACCCCAAAACACTTAAGTACGTTGAAGTTTGGATGAGTGAAGTCCAAGAAAAAATGGTTGCTTGCTTAAAAGAACTCATGAAAAGCTCAGTTGAGGACAAAAGTTCCGTTGTTGAATGGGTGAGAAAGTGGCCTTCTCAAATTGTCCAGGCTGTGAACATGGTCAACTGGACACACCAGACAGAAAAAGCAATACACACTGGACTTCTTGGGCTGAAGTCTTACCTAGAGACTGAAAAACTTCGCCTGAAAACAATAGTTGAACTTGCTAGGGAACCCCTGAGTGAACTAGAGTCGCTGACTGTAAGTACACTTGTAGTTTTGACTGTGCACACCAAAGACCTACTTGAAGACTTATCTCAAAAGCGCGTTAAAGACATCCAGGACTTTGAGTGGCAGTCCCAAATGCGTTACTACTACCAAGAACCCTCCGTAGTAGTTGAAATGATTGAAACAAGTATGAACTACGGGTTTGAGTACTTAGGAAACCAAAGCCGGCTAGTGATTACTCCACTTACTGACAGATGTTACCGAACTCTAATGAGTGCATTGAAACTAAGTTTGGGAGGAGCACCTGAAGGACCAGCAGGCACAGGGAAAACTGAAACAGTAAAAGACTTGTCAAAGTCAGTTGCTAAGAAGTGTGTTGTGTTCAACTGCTCCGACTCTTTAGACCACATTTACATGGCTAAGTTCCTTACGGGGCTGTGTTACTGTGGAGCTTGGGCTTGCTTTGATGAGTTCAACAGAATAGAGCAAGAAGTGTTGTCAGTGGTAGCTGAACAAATACTTACTATTCAAAGTGCAGTGTTTAGGAACTCAAAAAGGTTTTGGTTTGAAGGGGAAGATGTTTTACTTGACTCAAGTTGTGGAGTGTTTATTACAATGAATCCTGGGTACGTAGGAAGGAGTGAACTTCCTGATAACCTTAAGGCTCTTTTTAGGCCAGTGGCTATGATGATTCCGAACTACTCAATGATAGGAGAGATTTACCTCTACTCCTACGGGTTCACTCGAGCAAGGTTGCTTGCAGAGAAACTAGTTACTAGTTTGAGACTTGCAAGTGAACAACTCTCAACTCAGAGTCACTACGACTACGGCATGAGAGCAGTGACTACTATCATTAAAGTAGCAGGAATGCTTAAAAAAGAGTGTCCTGAGCTAGAAGAGGACCTTTGTGTGTTCGAAGCTATTAAAAAAAGCAACATGCCTAAGTTTTTGGAAGAAGACATTTTGCTTTTCAAAGGGATTTTAAGTGACTTGTTTCCTAACATAAAAGAAACTGAGAACACTAAACTTAGAGTGAAAGCAAACAACTTAACTCTAAGTAGAGACTACGAAGAAAAGGTTGTTCAGCTTTACAACATTATGAAGGTTAAACACGGAGTAATTGTGCTTGGTAACTCTGCTGAAGGCAAAACTAGTTTGATCAAAACTCTAGCAAGTACTTTGGGTGAGTTAGAAGAAGAAGTCACCACTGCTTGGATCAACCCCAAAGCTGTCCACATCGACCACCTTTACGGAGTAAGCGACTCTCTTTCTTACGACTGGATTGACGGAATCCTTTCACACCAAATTCGGAGTTACGCAGAAAGTACTACACTTAGCAAAAAGTGGGTGGTTTTCGACGGACCTGTGGACTCTAACTGGATTGAAAACATGAACACTGTGCTGGACGACAACAAAAAGCTTTGTTTGGCAAGTGGCGAAATTATAAAGCTTACCTCCGAAATGAGTGTGGTTTTTGAAACTGAAAGTTTGGACAACGCAAGTCCTGCTACTGTAAGCAGATGCGGAATGGTTTACTTGGAGTCTGTGGTTACCTGGAAAGCTATTTTTAGTAGCTGGCTGGAGAACTTGCCCTTAGCTTACCAGTTTGAGAAGTTTAGAGTGCTGATTGAAAGTTTGTTTGGGCACTTTGTGGACCCTTGTTTGGAGTTTGTGTTGCAAAGTGAAACTTCAGTAAGGGTGAGTAAAAACTGGCTTGTCCAAAGCTTGATTAAGCTACTAGAAGCAATGCTGCTTAAAAGCAGTTTTAGCAAAGCAAAGCACAACTCAGACTTTAAAAAAGCACAAAACTCTAAGGCTCAGGAGTTTGTGTTAGAAGAAAAAGCAGTAGGCAAACTCGAACAGGAAGAAGTTTTTAAGATGTTTTTGTTTTCTTTAACTTGGAGTTTGGGCGGACCCTTAAAAGAAGGGGCTAGAAACTCCTTTCTAGTGCTTCTAGAGGAACTTTACAACTCTAGTTCAGAAGACTTTGAAAAAGTTTACCAGAATCCCTTTAAAATGTTTTACAACTACCAAGCTAAGTCTTGGCAGCCCTGGAAAACTTACACTCAGAAAAACACTTTAGAGACCTATAACATTGACAGCTTGTTTGTTCCGACTGAAGACACTGCTAGTTGTGTCTTTTTAATGGAAAAACTACTCACTAAAGACTGCCATGTACTGCTAACAGGTCCTACTGGCACAGGGAAGTCACTTGTGTGCAAGAAGTTTGTCTCTGAAACCCTTGACAGTTCTAAGTTTCTGCACTATACCAGCACTTTTAGTGCACGCACTTCTGCTGAGCAGTTACAAGGTGCTATTAGTTCTAAACTCTCTAAAAGAGGCAAAACAACTTTTGGACCTGAGTTGGGAAAGAAACTAGTTATGCTAGTTGACGATATGAACTTGCCTGCTAAAGACAACTACGGAGCACAACCTCCACTTGAGTTAGTTAGGCAGGTAATTGAGCACAAACAGTGGTATGACTTAAGTAACTGCAGTGCTAAGTCTATAGAGGACTTAGTGTTTTTAGGAGTGATGAGTTCCACAAACAGTGCTTCACAAAGACTCATGCGGCACTACTTTTTAGTGAACATTAACGAGTTTTCGAACTCAGTGCTGGAAACTATATTTACAGAGTTTATGCAAATAGGGCTTTCAGAGCACTTCCATAGTGTTAAAACTAGTCTTGGGAGTTTAGTTTCTGCTAGCATAGAAATTTACAAGAACTTAGTTACTGTGTTGCCTCCTACTCCAGCAAAGTCCCATTACTTGTTTAACATTCGTGACATTAGAAACGCTTTAAGAGGAGTCATATCAGTTTCTGAGTTCCAAGAAAAAGAAACTCTCTACAGGGCTTGGATTCATGAGTCCTTAAGAGTCTTTTCGGACAGACTAGTTAACGAGCAAGACAAACTCCAGTTCAAAAACCTTCTTAAGCAAAGCTTTGAAAAGTGGACTCAAGTAAGTTTTGAAGAAACTTGTTCGAAAGAACCTTTGTTTTGCAACTTACTTAAAAACTACCAAGAAACCGAAGTTGAGTATGCAAGGAAAGCTGTAGAAAACTCAATAGAAGAGTACAACTTAACAAACCCTGAAAAGCTAAACTTAGTTTTATTTGACTTAGCAGTTCACCAAGTAAGCAGAATAGCCAGGGTGCTTTCTAGTCCCAACGGACACCTTATGCTTGTAGGCCTAGCAGGTAGCGGCCGAAGCACCCTAACTAAACTAGCAGCTTTTATGCTGAAGTGCAGTGTGTTCCAAATACATGTCCGTAAAAACTACGACTTAGAAGAATGGAAAGAAGACTTAAAAGCCGTGCTGTACAAAGCTGGAGTGGAGAACCAAAGCTGTGTCTTTTTGCTCAGAAGCAACGAAGTCCACCAAGAAGCTTTTTTCGAAGACATCAACAGCATTTTGAACTCAGGAGAAGTGCCTAACTTGCACAAAAAGGACGAAAAAGAACTTATCTTAGACACAATAAGCCAAGGTGAACAGTCTTCTGAAGAAAGGTGGGATTTCTTTGTTGGGAACTGCAAAAAGAACCTGCACATAGTACTTTTGATGACTCCAGTAGGAGAAGAACTCAGACTGAAACTCAGGCAGTTTCCTTCGCTGTTGAGTTGCTGCAACATCAACTGGTTTTCTGAGTGGCCTCCAGAAGCCCTAATAAGTGTAGCTGAGAAATCCTTACTGGAGAGTGGGTTGCCCCAAAGCTCAAGTGAACTTGAGTCTATTTGTGAAGTTTGTAAGTACTTCCACCAAACCGCTAAAGCACTCTCAACTGAGTACTACACTCAAAACAAAAAAGTTAACTACTTCACACCCACTCACTACCTACAACTCCTCCACAACATTAAAAGTTTATACGGAGAAAAGTTCCAAACCACCATAAAAAACAAACAAAAGTACCTCAACGGAATTCAAAAGCTAGACGAAACACAGGTGAAAATCCACAACTTACAAGAAACACTTACTGAGTTCAAGCCTCAACTCGAACAAAAAACTAAAGACGTTGGGGAACTCATGGAAAAACTCAAAAAAGACAACGAAATAGCTAGCGAAACTAGGAAAGTCGTTGCTAACGAACAACAAGAGTCAGCTGTGCAGGCTGAAATAGCTGAAAAAATGAAAAAAGAAAGCGAAGAAGCCTTAGAAAAAGCGCTTCCTCAACTCGAAGAAGCCAAAAAAGCCCTTAAGACACTTAAAAGAGACGATATCAACTTAGTGAAAAACATGGGCAAACCTCCAGAAGCCGTGCGCATAGTCATTGAAGCAATAGTTATAATGCACAACCAAAAGCCTTTAAAAGTCCAGAACCCCAAAGACAAGTCTAGCCAGTACAGTTACTTCGAAGCAGGCAAAAAAATGCTTGCCAATCCCAAGTTCCTCAAAAACATCCAAAAGTTCAAAAAAGAGTCACTGACTCAAGAAACCATTGACAAGGTCACTCCTTACTTAGAGAACCCCAACTTTTCACCTGAAAAAGTCAAAAGAGCTTCTAACGCTGCTGAAGGACTTTGCAAGTGGGTCAAGGCAATAGTGAACTTTTACTACATCAACCAAGACATCATTCCTAAAGAACAGACCTTAGCTGCTGCTAAAGAAACTATGGCTGAAAAGTACAGAATTTTGGAAGAAAAGCAAAAAGAACTCCAAGAAGTCGAAGACAGAATTATGGACCTTCAGAACCAATACGAAGAAAAAGAAACTGAAAAACAAAACTTAATCAGCAAAATCCAAGACTGCGAACTCAAAATGGAAAGAGCTATAAAACTGCTCAACAAAATGGGTGGAGAAAAAACTAGGTGGACTAATAGAACTAAGGAACTAGAAACAGGCATCAAAAACTTAGCAGGAGACATTTTGCTTTCTGCTGGAGTGATTTCTTACTTAGGCAACTTTACAGGCACTTTCAGAGAAAAACTCATTCATGAAAAGTGGGTTCCTTTTATACAAAGTAGAAAGGACTTAGTGTGCTCTCAGGAGTTTTCTTTTAAAGACTTTGAAGGCAACCAAGTCGAAGTCCTTAACTGGACTTTAAAAGGCTTGCCTAACGACAAAGTCAGCATTGAAAATGCTATTATTTTGCAAAAGTCGTCTTTGTGGCCCTTGATGGTTGACCCCCAGAAACAAGCCAACAAGTGGCTGAAGAAGTTAGCTTTTAAAGATGACCTCAACCTAGTAGTCACTAACCCTTTGTCTGAAGACTTCCCAGCAGTGCTGGAAAACGCACTGTTTGTTGGAGCCCACTTACTGATAGAAGAAATGCCACAAGAAATCGACCTTACTCTAGACCCTCTTTTGCTTAAGCAGTACTACACCCAAGAAGGGGTTACTATGGTTTACTTAGGAGACTCTCCTAAGCAACTCGACCCAAAGTTTAAACTCTACATGACTACTAGTTTGCCGAGCCCACACTTCAGTCCAGAAACCTCCACCAAAGTGACCTTGCTGGACTTCAGCATTACTCAAGAAGGCCTTAGCGAGCAACTGTTAGCTCTAGTGTGCCAAAAAGAACTTCCCAAAGAAACCCAAGAAAAAACTAACTCCATGGTGCAGAGTGCCACCTACATGACTAACATGCAAAAGTTCGAAGACCAGATCCTTAAAATGCTCCAGGACTCAGACGACTCTATTTTGGACAACGAAGAACTCATTAACTCACTTACAGAGTCCAAAACAATGTCTGAAACAGCCCAAAAAAAACTAGAAAGTTCCAAAAAAACCCAACAAAAGATACAAGAGTTCCAGGAAAGGTACTTGTCTGTTGCAAACCTAAGTGCAGTTCTGTACTTTTGTGTGGACGACATGAAAAACATCAACCACATGTACAACTTTTCTATGGAGTGGTTTTTGTCTTTGTTTGTTCGTTCTTTGAAACAAGCCCAGAAGTCAACTGACTTGCCCACAAGACTTGCGAACTTAATTGAAAGCTTCAGAACAGAACTCTTCAACAACATCACTATGAGCTTGTTTGAAAAGGACAAACTGCTGTTTAGTTTCTTGATGCTAGTCAGGATCCTCAAGCACCAAGGACAAGTGCCTGAAGACGAGTGGGAGTTTTTGCTCACAGGAATAGTTGGAGCTGAAAGCTCTGAAGAAAACCCTGGCTCTATTGAAGACAAGCTTTGGCAACAAGTTTGTCAGTTGTCTAAGTTAGAAGCTTTCAAAGGCTTAAGTGAACACTTCAAGCAAAACTTGGAGGTTTGGAAGGAGTTTATAGGTTCCCAGAGAACCTTTGAAAGTTTCCCAGACCCCTACAACGAGTTCACTCTGTTCAAAAAACTACTTCTTTTGAAAGCAACTAAGCCAGAGCTAATCATTCCAGCAATCAAGCAGTTCATAGAGCTTTGTCTTGGTTCTTACTACTTGCAAGCTCCTATTTCTACGCTTTCTGGAGCGTTTGAAGAGTCCACTAACTCAACTCCCCTTGTCCTAGTGCTTTCTCCAGGAAACGACCCCCAGTCCTTACTCAAAAGGTTTGCTTTCCAAAAGCAAACTTCTATTTCAAGTTTGTCTTTGGGAAAAGGCCAAGGCGACAAAGCAACTAAACTCATACTTGAAAACGCCAGAACAGGAGGCTGGGTTCTTCTGCAGAACTGCCACTTAGCTTCTTCCTGGCTGCCCAAGTTGAAAGCTATTACTGAAAAACTCAAAAACGAAGCTGAACGCAAAAAACTGCATTCTAACTTTAGACTCTGGCTTACTACTTTAAGCGACCCAGAGTTTCCAACAAGCATCCTCCAAAGCGGAGTTAAGTTTATCAACGAGCCACCTGAAAGCTTAAAGCAGAACTTACTTAGCATATATAAAGGCATAGCAAACAACAAAGAAGAACTTAACTTCTACAACAGTTCAACAAAACCAGAAGAGTGGAGGAAGTTTTTGTTTGGGCTTTCTTTTTTCCACTGTTTAGTGAGACAGAGAAGGACGTTTGGAGCTTTGGGTTGGAATGTTTTTTACGAGTTCAATGACTCAGACTTCAGACTTTCTATGAAGCAGTTAAAAATGATGCTGGATAAGTACTCACAAGTGCCTTACAAAGCCCTTATTTACTTAACCGGGGAGTGCAACTACGGAGGCCGCATAACTGATGACTGGGACAGACGCACTTTGATGAACTTGTTGTCAGATTACTACACTGACGACATACTTTACAGCCACTATAGACTTTGCAGTATAGACGAGTACAAGTGCCCCCAAAACAGCGATAACATTTCTGACTACATTGAGTTCATCCAAAACCTGCCAAACGAAGTTAGTCCTGAGGTGCTTGGACTCCACCCGAACGCAAGCGTTACATTTGCTCGCAAAGAAACTACTGAAATGGTTTCGAAGCTCCTTGACTTGCAGCCTAAGTTTTTGGACTCCACAGAAAACCAAAAACAAAAGGCCAAAGAAATCCTAGATGAGATCCAAAACTGCGTAAAGAAGAAGTTTAACATACCCCAAGTTAAAGAAAAGTACCAGTACAACAGCTCGTTAAACGTAGTGCTGATCCACGAACTAACTAGGTACAACACTCTCACCAAAATAATTAGAAAGTCTTTGAAGGAACTCAACTTAGCTTTAGAAGGAAAAATGCTTATTACAAGTGAACTCGAAAACCTTGAAAAAAGTCTTATGAACAACCAAGTTCCCAAGCACTGGGAAGCTTACTCTTACAGTTCTTGTAAGCCTTTGTTAAGTTGGGTTAGGGACCTTAAGGACAGACTTTGCTTCTTCCAAAACTGGGTGGAAAAAGGCCAGCCTGAAGTATTTTGGATTTCGGGGTTCTTTTTCACTCAAGCTTTTTTAACAGGAGTTTTGCAGACACACGCCAGAAAACACTCAATTCCTATTGACAACATAAAGTTTACCTTTGAGTTCATTGAAAGGGTCGAAAGTGCTCCAGAAGAGGGCTGCTTGATTCAAGGGCTGTTTCTAGAAGGAGCAAGTTGGGACTTCCACAATAAAGTACTGGCAGAGCCCTTGCCTAAAGTTTTATTCTGTGAAATGCCAGTGATTTGGCTGAAGCCTTGCTTAAAAGAAATAAGTGAAACTGTGGCTACTTACGAGTGCCCAGTTTACAAAACTTCTAAAAGAGCAGGAGTGCTTTCTACCACTGGCCACTCTACTAATTTCATAATGAGCATACTTCTGCCTACAAATCACGACCAAAAGCACTGGGTTAAAAGAGGGGTTGCTCTTATCACTCAACTAGATGATTAATTTAGTTCTTAATTCTTTTGATTCATTTTAGCCTGTTTTCCAGTTAACACAAATTTGTTTCTTAAGTTTAGGGAATTCTTCGGCGATTTGTACAAGTGAGTAGTTCGAAGCCTTTCGAGTCCTTTTGTAAAGAACCCTCCTCCTTTGTAAACTGAGGGTTCAAAGCTAGTAACTATTGGCTTTTTGAAAAATTGGGAATTTAACTGAGTTGACACCCACCTACCTGTCTTTGGAGTCTCATGTGCTTCGAACGACAGCCTTCTAGTGCTTAAGCGGGTTCTTATTCTTAAGTTCTCGAACTTTAGAGAACAGCTGTTTCTTCTTTTAGTTGATTTGGGCTTGAGCATTTATTAGTTTTTCCTACACATAAAAATGTTCTTAAATCTCAGAAGACTTATGTCTCAGAAGTTCCCACTCATCTTCCCCGAAAACACAGAGCAAGTCAGAATTCTAGTGCAGGACGAAATCCTCAGAGTTGCTCCTCAAGACTTAGAAAACATCCTTTTGGAGTGGTCCAAAAACAACTTGAGTTCCATGAACAGAGACCAGCTCATCCAGTTCCACAATGAAGTTCTCAGCCAAGAACCTTCCCACTTGCAAGACATTATAACAGGCAAAGTTAAGAACCCAGGAGGGGCTTACTTAGCAGAACTCACCAACTTTGTAAAGGAAAAAATCGACCCTGAAAAAACAACTAAGTAGTGTAAATAGATTACTTAATTAAGCCTTAGTTCAGTAAGTGCTTAGGAGTTTAACTACCTAAACTAAAAGAAAATGCAAGTTCTTAGTTTTGGAGTTCATGTCCAAGGTCTATTAGGAATGTTTGATTGTGTTAAGTCTTTTCTATATATGTTGTGTTTATAATGCCATTTATGTTGGGATAGTTCCGAATTATTTCATTTTTTGAAACATATTTAAAACGCATATTTAAGCTTTCAACCATTTGGGTTTATTTTTAAAGTAGTTTACCTTCGTGGCCTTTGAAAACTTTTCTCTATTTAGTTGTTTCAGTAGTTCGCTTAGTTTCGCTTCTCTGTAGCTATGTATGAGCTTTTTGGACTTAGGCTCCGACAGGTAAATCTCCCATAATTTTGTATCAAGGGAGATTCTTGAAAGTTTCCTCTTAAACTTAACTCTGTCGCTAGTGTTCGAATACACTTGGTTTTGGGTCTGAGTTCTTACCAAAGAAGGCAACTTCAATGCAAAGGTTTTTTTCTCGATTCTTTCAGCGATGGGCTCTAGTAATTTGTCCATTATTAATGATTAAAAGGCAAGTCTATTTCTAATTCATAACACAGCTGTTTCAATTGCGAAACAACGTAGGTTTTTTGCCTGGCTAAGTTTACTTTTAAAGCTTTGATTCTTGAAAACGGAAGTGAGCTTAGAAAAATTTTGATTACTTCTTCATTTAGCTCGTTTCCCCTTAAACTTAAGTAAGCTATTTGGGTCTTTGGAATAGCACTTGCTAGTGCTTTAGTTGACTTTGAAGTAAGTTTGTTGTGCCCTAAGTCAAGTGACTTTAGCTTGCAAGCTGAGTTCAACAACAACTCCGCGCCTTTGTCGGTGAACTCATTGAACTCCAAAAACAACTCAGTGAGCTTAGAGTTTGGAAGTGCTTGGGCTAAGGACTCAGCACAAAAGTCACTCATAAAGTTTTGACTTAAGTCTAAGCACTGCAACTCGTTTAAGTTTTTGCAGATGCTAGTTAGGTCTTCTATTTGGTTCTGAGAAAGGTTCAAACTAACTAAGCTAGAATTCTCAAGCAAGTGTCCTATAGTTCTGGCAGCTTCTGAATCCAAAGCATTATTACTAAGATTTAAACAACGTACTTTAAGAAGCGAAAACTCGGACACACCCTTAATTTGAACTGAGTTAAGAGACAAGTCAATGGACTTCACTCCAGAAAAAGACAAGCTTTCAAAAAGCGAATTTCCCCAGTTAATGTAAGTTCTTCTCAGAGAAAGAGTAGTTAAGTTTGAGTTTGGAAGCACTTCACACAGCATCTCAGCTGAGTGCTTAGTGAAGGTGTTATGTCCTAAAAACAGCTTTTGTAAGTTTGAGTGTTTCAACTTTTCAAGAATGCAAGTAACTTGGTTCCCCAAGTAGCAGTTTACAAGCTTCAAACTCACTAAGTTGCACTCAAGTAAAACTGCTATGCTTTCTTTCGGGAGTCTGTTGTTGGATAAGTCGAGGTAACTAACGTTTGACAGCCTAATAGCTTCAATGCACTTGCAAACAATAAAACTAGGTTCTTCTTCCAGGAAGCTTATAGGGAAGTACTGAGTTTTCACCTTTTCAAGGTCCAAAAAAGGAGGCATCTCTAAGCACTCAACACTTGAGTTAACTAGTGCTTTTCTTAAGAAACTCAAAAACTCTTCCCAAGTGTTTTCGTCGTACCACTTGTTACTGCTCACATAAATTGCAACAGACTTAAGGTTCCCATGAGTTAGAGTGTAACTAAGAAGCTTTCCACACTCTATGCACTCTTGGTCTAGCAAAAGCTTCATAGAAGTAATTTTCAAAGTTAAGTTTCCTAGGCTTGCAAAGGTACTTTCCTCAATCAGCAACTTCAGTTCTGAATTCAGAGGAATGCTTTTTAGAAGATTAGTAACTTGGCTCTTACTTAAAATATAAGTACTCAAGTCAAGTTGCAGAGGCTTGTTACTATGCAAAACAAGTAAACACAGATTCTTAACTTTACTGAACTTTTCCAACTTGTCCTGCTTAAGTCTGAGCACAACTCCAGCGTAGTTACTTACTAAGTTTCCAAAACTCTTGTTTAAGAACTTTAAAAGAACTACCTCTTCTACTTTCAAGTACTTAAAAACAACTCCAACACAACTTCCAATCTGATCAAGCATATTATTTCAATATTAAACAACTTACAAACCTCCGGAAGTGTACTTAACGCTTTGCGGAGAACCGGAGTATAGTTCTTTCAAAGCCCTCTCCGCAGCCTCTCCAATAGGGTTCAGCTCTAAGTTAATGTAACTAACGTTTGACGAAGAAAGCGCCTCCACCAAAACTCCAGCACCTTCTTCACCAATGCAGTTGGCCCTTAAGTTCAAACTGCTAACTGAACAAAGCGCCTTAGATAAAGCCTTTGCTCCTGAGTCGTCAATTTTATTGTACCCTAAGTCCACCGAGCACAAGTCTGAGTTTTTAAGTCCTTCGGCTAGGAACTCAGCTCCTTCAACTCCTATACAGTTGTGCTGCAGACTCAAGTCTTTCACCCTCGAACTGGGAAGAGCCCCAGACAAAGCTTCTGCGCCCTTGTCGCCTATACAGTTACTTCCCAAGTTAAGAAACACTACCTGGGAATTTGGAAGCGCGTTTGATAGTGCCTTCGCACCCTCTTCGCCCAACTCGTTATAAAACAAGTCAAGGTGAGTCACTTTGGAGTTAGGCAGAGTTTTGGCTAGTGCTTGTGCTCCTTCTAGTCCTATTTCGTTGTAGTACATGCTCAGGTTAGTAATTCGCGAATAGGGAAGTGCTTTAGACACAGCCAAGGCTCCATTTGCCCCTATAGAGTTGCCTTTTAAGTTCAAAGAAGTTAGTTGTGACCGAGGAAGCACCTCTGCTATAGCCCTAGCTCCTTTTGTATGAATCGAGTTAAACTCTAAATTGAGCGACTTAAGTTGAGAGCTTGGAAGAACCCTTGCTAAAGCTTCACAGCCCTCTGGCCCAACAGAGTTCAACCTTAAGTCGAGCTTCTTCAAAAAAGACTCGGAAACTGCTTGGGTTATAGTTCCAATGGCTTCCTCTGAAACCTGGTTAGTTCCTAAGTCAAGTGACTCAAGTCTAGACCTGGCAAAGGTTGCTCCAAGCAAGCTTAAGTCTTCAGCAGACAAGTAGTAACACTTTAAGTCCAGAGTTTTGACTTTAGAGGCACTTAAAGCAGTACATAAAGGCTTTAAAAAAGTCTGGGCGGTTCCTTTAGTGTTTTGGTCAAAGTCAATTTTCAAAACCAGAGAAAACACACTCGAAGAGACAAGTGCTCTGCCAAGTGCTTCTGCTCCTTTTTGGTCTTCATGACTCAGTTGAAGCTCCAAGTGCCTCAAGGCGCATTTGCCAAGTGCTTCTTCAAAATACTCTACCGAACTGGTTGTCAGGTTCATTTTCAGTGAAATAACAGTGGAACCAGTATACTCCAAAGAAGCCGCTAACAGCGAAGACTCTTGGCCACTTAACTTATACTCGCTCAAATCCAACGAAACGTGACCCTTACTCTTCCTAATCAGCTGCGCCAAGACCAGTATTAGTTCGCTTTTTAGGTGCTTCTGAAGGTGCTCTCCATGCAATCTCAAAATAGATCCCGCGCAATTAGAAACCATTCTCCCGTAAGACTTGCTTATCTTTTGCAACTGAAGGGTTTCTTCTAAGTCCAGATAAGCCAAAAGGACCTCAATAGATTGCCCAATTTTATTCAACATATTTTTATCAGGAAAGGAATTATTGTGCCTAATTAGTTAGCATGCCATTTATTTTGTGGTCTATTTTGGCCCAAGCAATTATATTAAGACTTTTTAGGAGGGTGTCTTTTCTGTAGTGTGTCAGTCATAGTTGTTAAGAAAAGCATTCCTTGGGGCTCTGTTTCGAACTTTCCAAAGAAAAACTCGTCCCAAAGGGAGTGTTTGCACATTTCCAAGCAGCCTTCGCCCGAAACTACTTGGACTACTTCTGCTTCTGAAAGGTCTTCAACTTTTGCCAGGATGTATATTAGTCCTGTTTCAAAGTTGATGTCCCTAATTATGCCTATGCCTAAGCACTCGTCAGTAACTTTGCAGAGCCCACATACTTTTCCCAGCAATCCTGGGTATAACTCTTCAAGCATTGGCTCTCCGTTCAGAACTATTTTGAGTTGGGTGTAAAACCTTGAGTAAGGAACTAGTTTTGTGTAGGTGTCAGCTATGCTTCTGCCTACCTTTCCGAAGTAAGTTTCTAAGTTGTTGGCTCTTTCAAACTTAAGGTCGCCTTTGTTTTTATCCTTGGACTTACTTACTGTGACTTTAGGAGTAACTGAGTAAAAGAATCCTTCAAGCAAACTAGAGGTTTCTTTGAGCACTTCAGGGTGTGTAACTTCGTTTTTGTAGTACTCAACTATGTGCGAAGGTTGTGTGATTCTCAGTACGTCAGCCAACAGAACTTTTCCGAAGCCTGTGCTCCAGCCATGGAAGTGCACAAGTAAGGTTTTTTCAGCAAATCTAGACTTGTAGTAGTGGTAGCACTTACTTATGCACTCTAAGTACCTAAACACTGAGTGTTTGGGGCTAAAGTAGCCAATGTAGTAAGCAAGCACCATTTGGTCTCCTTGCCACAAACTCACTAAACCAGGAGGGCCCTTGATAGGGTGGGCTAAGTCAGTTTCTAGCAAAAAGTCTTCTCTGCACGCATACTCACTTGTGCCAAAAACCAAACTTACCATTTAGTGCTTGTTTAATATTAAAACTCTATTGCAGAACCGGACTTTCTTGAAGTTAGGAGTTCCGAGTTGGGTTGAGTCAGAAGAGTTAGTTGGAAGGCAAGGAGCAGAATCTGGAGTGTCGGGGTTGACTTTTAACTCGCGGTCTTTTATTATGGACTTCGCCTTGGGCCTAGTAGACTTATTAGGAGTAGGAGAGTTGGTGAAGCTGCTTGACCTTTTGATTCTTTTAGATGTTTCTGGAGTTTGGAACAAAGAGATTTCACTGCAGTAGTCTTCTGGACTCACAGGTTCAAATAATAGTTCTTCGTCAGGGTTGAATTCAGGAGGTCTCTGTGGCAGGGCTTCTTTTTCAGACAAGTGCTTTAGAGTCAGTCCTTTCTTCTTGAGAAGAGTTTTTAAGGACGCTAAAGCAGAGTCTGAAGGATTTTGGAGCACCACAGTAGCTGACTTGGAAGGTTTTCCGTTAGTGGTTTTGCTTGTGATGTTGACTGAAACGACTTTTAAAGGCTTAAGCATATCCTCAACCAGAAATTTGGTGTAACCCACAGTAAGTCCACTAAGGACTAGGGTTTCGGAGTGGATGCTTTGAGTGGTGGTGTTAGTTTTCTGTGGTCTTTTTGAAGGAGTTGCTTGGGTTCGCTTAGTTATTTCTTTAGTGCTTCTTTTTGAACGGGACCCGGCCTAGAAGGACTTCTTTTGAGTTTTCAACGGAAAACAGAATGTTCCCTTTTTTACCGGGTTGGATTTCTGGCCTGGAAAAAGTGGAATTTTCTGGGCTTTTAATGATTTCAGAAAGACTAGTAGATATTTTAGTGGACTGAAAAATTTCTGGGAGTAACTTCTACTAAGGGAGCTCTTAGTTCCGGGAGAAACCTTTGCAAGGCGCTTAGAAGAAATTTCTTTCTCAGACTCCTGAACGACCGTACTCTGCTAGGAGTCCTAAAGCTTCTTTTTGCGTAACTTTAAATCTTGGGACTGCATTTTATATATCCTTAAATGGCATTATTGCAGAATTCTTTACTGAAATTACTTAGAAGAAATAAGTTTGTCTCGACTTTAATGATAGCTTCGACGGGTTCAGTGATCTTTTCCACCTTGCCGTGACTCTTCGTCGGTACAGCCAAGGATGCTGGCTCTTTCACTAGCAGTGTCTTCTCCCAATCTTTTTTTGTACTTTTCGATGTGGCGGAAGAACTCTTGCTTCATAACTGCTTGTTCTTTTTCTCTAGCTTCTCTAGCTTCGCGCTTGGCTTTTCTGTCTTCTTGTTCGTACTTTTCATTGTGAAGTCAATGAAGCTTCTACTTTTTTCGTCTTCTTCAGAAAGCATGCTTTTAGGACGGGGACGCCATGAAATCTGGTGAACTTTTCGTAAGCTCCAGTGTAGATCTCAACTCCTTGGCAAGTCCAAATCACAAAGCCCGAACCTTGTGTGGGTTGCGAGTGTGTGGATAGGTCTTGTTGGTAGGCTGAAAATCAAGTAACGTCCACTGGGGTCCCACTCTACGTGGTTCATGTTCATGTGGACTTTCTCGTCTATTTCGTAAACGTTGCTTTGTTTTAAGCTGTAAAAAGTAATTTTGCCCTCTGCGTTTTGCTTCATTTGTGGGTAGTTGAAGGTAATGAAGTTCCCTCCCTGAGGCGCTCCACAGTATAGACCTGTTCCGCTTCTGCTTCACCTACTTTTTTAGGTTCTCGCTTTCAATCTGGTAAACGTCAACTCGTAAGTAAGTTGGGCAATTGAGTAGTTAACAGCGAACTTATTGGAAGTTGGCTCCCAAGCTAACTGGATCACTACTGTGTTGGGGAGAGTCACTGTGTCAACAGGGATTCCTTTTTTCTTGATAAAGAAAGTCTGGAGTTGGCTGTCTTTGGGTGCAGTGGAGTTCTTGTGCTTGGTGGTGATTAAGTTCACTAAGTACTCTCCGTTGCTTTGCCAGTGCATTTTGCAACCAAGCACATCAAAAGCATTTTGTTAGGAAACTATTTCGCGAGAAGGAACTTTCATAATGCGGATACTGGCAGGTTTGGCTTCGCGTTCTTTGTGTTGAAACTTATTAAGTTTTGAGTGGGACTCCAGGCAAAGTCCACTCAGGTCTGGAACAGCAATGGGCACTTTGTTTCCGTCAGGGTCTTCCACCATGCCCATTCCAGGAGTCTCGAACAGACTTATAAACCCCTTCTCCCTTCCTTGCTATGTAGTTTCCGTCGAAGTTCCACTTAAAGACTCCCCAAGGCTCTTCACTGCCTGAAAAGTCCTTAAGTCCTCTCCTGTCATTAAGTCCCAAACTATGTACTTACTGCTGAACCCTCCACTGTAAGTAAGCAAGTACCTTTCGCAGGGAGAAAACTCTAAGTTGCTAACTCCGTTGTGTGAAAACTGCATCATTTCGAAACCTGACCTCCCCAACAACTACCCCTCTGGAGTGCAGAGTTGCTAGGTAAGTGCCCTGTGAAGACCACTTTACAAATCTGTCTGTCCAAACTCTGTCTTCTGGTCCTGCACTCACTAGTTCAGGCACTCCAGAAATCTGGTCGTTCCAAAGCACCTTAGTTTTGTTCCTCGAACCTAACCACGAACTGGTCCCTTCCCGGGAGTCAGCAAGCCAACTCTTAAGTTCACTTTGTAGAGTAAATTCTGGGGTTCTTTGTACCTGTCAGGGGTCTCCATGAGGCGCTGGAACTCTTCCAAAGACACCACTGTGACTTGGTGCTTTTTGTCAAAGTTGATTCCGTTGCATTTTTGTACGGCTGTTTTGCTTCTTCTTCGCTGGGGTAAGTGATGAACACAAACTCTGGCTGGAGTTGTCTTGCATAGGCATTTCAATAGCTTGGGTGTCAATGGGGTGTGCAGCTTTAGAGAGAACTTTAGCAATTACTTTACGAGTAAGTCTTTCTTTTCGTTGCCTACTACTGGTAAGTTTGATACAATGACGCGATTGCTCCAGTTCATCTCGAACACTGGCGGAGGTTCCTTGTAAGAATTAGACTCTCTGCAAGGGCTATTTTGCACTTGATGAGTTCTTCTAAAAGCCTTGAAGCTTCCATATTTAGGAGACTTTATTTATTCTTCCTCCTCTTTGATTTTAACTAGGTTGAGGTTGGGGTCCCACTTCAAACCAACTGATGCAAAAGCGTCGACGTCCTCGCCCTCGTTGCACTTCGTTTCACAGTTTCGTACTGCTCGCGAGTCAGTCCGTAGCTGTCCAGCCAGAGTTGTTGTATCCTTTCTCTGTAGGAGCTCCATGTTCAACCGAGTGCTTTGCTGCAATGGCCTCAATCCTGTTCCACATCTTGTAAGTTTTGCAAGAACGCAGTCTGTTCCTCAGCGAGTTTGCCGGGAGTACATGTCTACGTGGTAGAAGTACCAGTACAAAATAGCCATAAAGCCTTGGTGAAGTTAGAAATGTTATAAGGGGCTTTCAACCTTCATAGTAATGTCTTCGTTCAAACTCAAAGTCTGGGTTGCGTTCATGTTAACGATGTCGGCGTACTGGCTGAACGCTGAAGCTGGATGTAAGTCCCTGTTTGGTACTTCCTCAAGAAAGCAGCCGGATACTTTTCGAGGTACTTATAATAAGACATTTTATTACAGTCAGTCGTGACTTAAAAGCTTAAAACATGAAAAAAGTGTTTAGTTACTCTTCTGCTATAAGAAGTAATTAGGGTGTTAGGGTGTTAGGGTGTTAGGTGTTAGGGTGTTAGGGTGTTAGGTGTTAGGGTGTTAGGGTGTTAGGGTGTTAGGGTGTTAGGGTGTTAGGGTGTTAGGGTGTTAGGGTGTTAGGGTGTTAGGGTGTTAGGGTGTTAGGGTGTTAGGGTGCTAGGGTGTTAGGGTGTTAGGGTGTTAGTGTTAGGGTGTTAGGTGTTAGGGTGTTAGGGTGTTAGGGTGTTAGGGGTGTTAGGGTGTTAGGGTGTTAGGGTGTTAGGGTGTTAGGTGCTAGGGTGTTAGGGTGTTAGGGTGTTAGGGTGTTAGGGGTGTTAGGGTGTTAGGGTGTTAGGGTGTTAGGGTGTTAGGGTGTTAGGTGTTAGGTTAGGTGTTAGGGTGTTAGGGTGTTAGGTGTTAGGTGTTAGGTGTTAGGGTGTTAGGGTGTTAGGGTGTTAGGGTAAATTAGTGTTAGGTGTTAGGGTGTTAGGGTGTTAGGGTGT
>JALIHJ010000058.1:0-160591 GCA_022984795.1 Fabrea salina | reverse complement strand
ACACCCTAACACCCTAACACCCTAACACCCTAACACCCTAACACCCTAACACCCTAACACCTAAACACCCCACACCCTAACACCCTAACACCCTAACACCCTAACACCCTAACACCCTAACACCCTAACACCCTAACACCCTAACACCCTAACACCCTAACACCCTAACACCCTAACACCCTAACAATTCCCAACACCCTAACACCCTAACACCCTAACACCCCTAACACCCTAACACCCTAACACCCTAACACCCTAACACCCTAACACCCTAACACCCTAACACCCTAACACCCTAACACCCTAACACCCTAACACCCTAACACCCTAACACCCTAACACCCTAACACCCTAACACCCTAACACCCTAACACCCTAACACCCCAACACCCTAACACCCACCACCCTAACACCCTAACACCCTAACACCCTAACACCCTAACACCCTAACACCCTAACACCCTAACACCCTAACACCCTAACACCCTAACACCCTAACACCCTAACACCCTAACACCCTAACACCCTAACACCCTAACACCCCTAACACCCTAACACCCTAACACCCTAACACCCTAACACCCTAACACCCTAACACCCAACACCCTAACAATTCTAACACCCTAACAATTCCTAACACCCTAACACCCTAACACCTAACACCCTAACACCCTCAACACCCTAACACCCTAACACCCTAGAAATAACCCCTTCACAACTACCCCCACTCATTAACTTAAGTTTGTCAAAACACATCTAATAAATGGAAGCTCCTTTGTAAATTAGAACAAGCTTAATGCCTCCCTTAGACATTCAGGTTATAGTGGCAGCTCAGTGCCTCCTTCAAGTGAAGAACTTTTTAAAGTTGAAACAGAACTCCTTAAAAAGTACCAAGATCGCCAAGAAGAAATTGGACAAATGAGGCAAATGCGCAAAGAAAGAAGGGAAACCAAAGACTCAAGTACACGCAACAGAAAGTCAATGGAAATTAGACTCATCCAACAAGAACAAGAAAAAAGAAACCAAGCAAGAAAACAAAGAGAACAGGTCCAAAATGAAAGATACGCCAAAGCACAGCAGATGATGGCCTGCTGCGGACAAATAAACGATATGAAAACTGCTTTACCTAGATCCTTCCAGAACTGGGACCTCGAAAAGCACTGGCTTTCTATAGAGAGTACACGGGGGATATTCCTCAGAGCTTCTATGTTAAAACCATTCGTGTGCAGTTTGAGTTCCCAGATGGAAAGATCCTAGAGTCTGAGTTTGACCCTAACGGACTGTTGTGGCAAGTAATGCCTGTGATTTACTCCAACTTGCCAGAAAGAGAGTTCTTGGTTAGGAACTCACAATGAAATCATAAATGAAGTCATCATTGAAGAAACCATGACTCACTCGCACCTTCAAAGAGCTAAGCCCCGGTTCGGAGTTCATGACCACAATTGAGTACGCTTAACTAAATATTAAGCACTTAGTGCCTTTAATTCCACAAAGTGAAGAAATAATTTTCTGGTCTCTATGCGGAATGCGGTTGTTGTCAATTCTTAAGTAGTCTAGACTAGACTCTTGGATAGTGCTTATAAGAAACCCTTGAAGCCCCAGAACCCACTTTGTTAAAGTGCAAGTACAGACACTTCAAAGCACTATTAGCAAACTCCTAGCTATCTCTGCTGCTCCTTCGTCACTTATGTCATTGTTGGCTAAGTTTAAAACCTTCAAACTAGCAACTCTAAAGCTTCGGCTAAGTACTGAGCTCCTAAGTTGCCTATTTTATTTGATTCTAGATCTAAATGAGTGATTTTATTAATTGGGCTTTGAAAGGCTTCGTGCAACCCAGCAATTCCTATGAGTTATTTGGTTATTACCCAAGTAGAGTTCCTCAACTTTGCTATTGGGGTTCTTAAGTGCCTCTTGAGAGTTCCAGAATGTTCTCTGACTCTAAAGCATTGCACGAAAGGTTTAAGTCTCTTATCTTGTTGCGGGTGGTGGAGGCTTCACAAACTGCTAAGAGTCCTAGTGTTCCTATTTTCCTTTTGAATTCTTTTTTATTAGGGGGTCGATGCCTAAGTTCAGCCCTTTGAAAAGTTATTAGTAGGCAGTTTCAGGGCAGCTACCAAGTCTTTAATGGTTTTGTCTCCAGTTTGCTCTAGGTACGAACTAAGTTATTCGTCTCCATTATTATCCAATTTAAAACCCTATATTAATTAGTAGCGGCCTCGCATTAGATAAGAACCTGCTGGGCCAAGGACTTGAGGTTCGCTGCTTGATCGACTCCAAAGAAGTTTCCAACGTCTTTTTTGAAGTCTTGCTGGTTATTAGTCATTGCGTAGTTTATTCCAGTGATGGGGAAACTAGGCTGGACTTTTAGGGTGGGCTTTAGTGAACTCTTTCTTGCTGGAACTCTGGTGCTTTAGAGTAGTTGACAGCTACTTTGTCAGAGTTTTTAAATATGTTTCCGTAAGGTTGTACGAACTTTGCTTGTGGAAGCAAACTAAGGGCTTCGGGAAGTGTCCTAGCATTCCAGTTATAGGTTGTAACTCAGTTTAGGTTCTTTTAGTGTACATGGGTTAAGGACAAACTGACCTTAGACTCGTAGAAAGTCAAAGCGTCTTTTGGAAAGGGTTGTACTTGGGTGAGTTTTGAACGTTGTTGGGAGGAGGCAACTCGTTGACTTAGACGTCCATTTCTCTGTAGAAGTTTTCTTGTTGGTTAAGTTCTTGTTTGAGTTCGTTCAGTTTATCTAGGTGTCCTTTTGTACTCTTGTGACTTTCTGTATTGTTCTTGTCTTTCTCTGATTTCGTCTTCTTTCATTCTTCTGAGTTCTTCTAGTCGTTTGGCCTGTTCGCTTTCTTTCCGGATCCTTTCTAGGTTCTTTTGCTGTTCTTTAAGGTAAACTTGGTACTAAGCTTGCGAAGTGTCTTGAATTTGTCTTTGGTGCATTTGTTTGTCGTAGAGGTCTTTGTTGATGTGGTAGTAAATGTCTGGCTGGGTTTGGGAAGGACTTTCTTTGGGCCTTTGGCTCTAGGTTGTAGTTTTGAGGAGTTTCTCGGTGCTCTTGTCTAGGAGGTGGACTCTGGTTTCTGTCAAAATGTTCGTAAACTTGGCTTGGGTGCTGTCTTTGCTCAAACTGGCCGTAGTAAGGTTCACGGACTGCAGGCAGCTCCATTTGGGTGTAGTTCTCAACCTGGTTGTCATAGTAGTTCATGGAATGGTCTTCAAACCAGCACAGGCACAGTTTGGGTTGGGTCTGCGTAGAGCTCTTGAGGTAGTTGGCTAAACTGGCTATCGTAAGGGTTTAGAGGATGCTGCTTAGAACGTTTGGGTGGGGTTCCCATAGACTTTAGGAGGTAAGGCCTTTGAGAAGCTTCGCGGCGCTTGAAAATGTTTTCAGTGCTTTTTGAAGCGGCTGGTAGTCTTTGGGAGGGCTTGTGCTCATTGAGTTAGTGGGAGAAACAGTGAGGTTTGCATGTTTTTATGAATCCCAAATAACTTCCTGCCTGGCCTGAAGTCTCTATAGTTCTGAGTAAAGTTTACTTGTTTAGCTCTGAAAAGGCACGTTGAGTTGTCCTCTATCGTATAAAGCTTTAGGCATCATTTGCAATAATTATATAGGCAGTTATTGTATGGAATATGTTAAAGCGTTATTTTATTCGGAAAGGTTGAGTTTTCGGTATCTTCGTTTCCAGGGCTTACTATTTCTGGAGCTATTTTTGACTGGTTCCTTCTCTGGAAGAACAAGTGGTTCTGGGTTGTGTTTATTCTAGTGACTTCACTACAGTTTTTCTGTTTTCTTCCAAAACTTTTGGTATACGAAGTAGCAGATTGTAGCCAGTGACTGGAAAGCAATTACAGCTACTGTTAAGTACACTATCGAGTTTTCAATCACTGAGTCAATACTTCGGAAGTCAGTTTGCAGGAAATAGATCACTAGTAGGAGTATCAAACTAAGAACAACTTCAGTTGAGGCTGAGGCTATTGGGTCTTTGCTTCTTTGTAAGGAGCTACTTTGAATAAGAACACAGTGTACCCAACACCTAAAGCAGCATTGATACCAGCTTGGAAATATGGAAAGTCACCAAGTAGAACCAGGCTCATCGAAAAAAGCATTCTTCTTAAGATAAATACTGGGTAGGTTAAGCTGGGGTTGAAATTAGAGCTGCGCCGAACTCGTAGAAGAGTGTTCCCAGTTTGAAAGTAGAAGTTGGATTCTTCATAATTTAGAGAAGTAATCCAGTCCCTGTACTTCTTGCAGAATCCAAACAACACAAAAGGAGTTGCCACTATAGAAAGGGTAACTAAGAACCCTACTATAAAGTTATTAACAACTCCAATTGTTTTGGGTCAGGAACTGAAGACACCTGCATAAAACAAGCTTATCGACAGTTCCAGGTAACATTGAATCCAGTATCTTAAGAATGCATTGTACTTATACTCCCTCAGCACTGGCTTGAGTTTTTCCTGCAACTTTGGAATCCTGAAAGCAACTACACAATAGGCCAACTCAGAAGTATTACGGAACATAATCACAATGCTCACTCCAGCATTGAACAAAACATTTCTGAAGTTATTCCGTACTTTTGCTCGTAGTACATAGAGTCTTTCCCTGTGACTAACTCAAGTAAGTAGCCAAAAAGGTCAGAGATGTATTGGAATACATCCAGTCCTTCGAAGAAACCCCTTTATAGCGGGAGTTAGTGGGTTGCTGCTCATAACGAGGTAGGATATGAGCTGGATGTTGTTTAGCATTGACCAAATGTCTGTAGGGTTGCCGTTTATTAGTATAGACACTGCACCCATAGCTCCTCCTACTGCTCCTGCTGTTTGGGCTGTTGTCTTAGCTTTATCAAATAGAACTTTTCCCGGGTCATACTTTGATAAGCTTGTTTCTAGTTGCTCAATTCCCAAACTAAACCCAGAAGTGCTGCTTACTCTAGACAACAACTCCAAAGTAACTATTTCTCCTTCTGCTACATAAGTCTCAAAGTCCAGGTCAATCTCATACTTGGTGTTGCTTACTTCCTTTGAATGAGAAAATTTTATGCTTTCTTTGTTTTTGGAGTTGAACGGCAATGCTTTCCTTGGTGTTGAAACACTAGTTGCTCTGAAAAGGTCAGTGTAAGTAGGGTTGTCATTGTCACAAGTCAAGTTTGAGTAGAAGTTGGTACAGACCTGATCTCTTACGAATCCTTCTAAGCACTCACAAGTGTTGTTGAAACTAGTGAATCCTTTGTTGCAGGAACAAGTTTTGTCCTGGTTCATGGAAGAATGTTTCTGTACACTCCAAACACTCTGCTTGATTTTCGCAAGTTACACACAGCTCCACACAGTCCAAGCACTGAGTGTCTTCTAGGTAAGTTCCAACCTCACAAGGTCCACAAGTCTCCATCTGCAAAGGTAAGCTCCATCGCAGGATAAACACTGTTATGGTCAGAACCTGAACAAGTTTTGCAGGTAGGGTAGCACTATACACTCAGAGTCATGCAAAAAGTACCTTTCCTCACACACACAGTCTCCAGAATGGCTTCTAAAGGAATGCTCAACCTCACAGTCAACAGTGTCCAAATCCACAAAAGAGCAATTAGCAGTGCATCTTTTGCAGTTTATTCCATTTGAGTCGGTGTTGAAGTAGCCGTCTGCACAGTAGCACTTGTTGTCAATTACTTGTCTTCCCATTGAAGAAAGCACTCAACACAGCCTGCTGTTCGTCTAGTCCATAGCCTCCTCACACAAACAAGGGTTCCCAGAAGCATTGGGTTTGCACTCATTATCACCTATTTCAAAACTGTTGCAGTCCACACACAAAGAGTTTACACACAAGTTGCAAGTGTGTTGTCTAGAACACCCACTAGTGCATTCTGAGTCACACTCCACACATTCACTTCCATCCCAGAAGTCAGTGATTAGTCAGTGATTAGGCAGTTGGGCAGCACTGGTCTTGGTTGTATATAGGACAGAAGCTACAAGAGTCACAGTTAAAAGACTCCAGCAGAGTAGTAGGATTCTTGTGCGAGTTGTAGATGCGGACCTCCCAAAGGAACCCAGTGTAGAAGTTGCTGAATGTAGTTTGGTCTGAGTGCTGGGCTCCTAATGAAAACAAGTAAGAGCTTTGCAGGTCGTCTAACCACTCACCTCCCAAACTTCCAGAAATCACTTGAGTGGTGTTTAGGTATGCAATGACCTGAAACTCAGGCACTGTTGAGTTCAAGTGAATTCCAACTGCCAGGAAGTTCCAGCCTTGTTCTACTGAGTCAGTGGCTGTATGGGAACTTGAGGTTAGGTTTAAGTCTACTTGGGGCTGTGTAGAGTTAAGTGATACTTGGATTAAGGTACTTACTTCTGAAGAGTCTCTTTGTTTAGCCAGCAGAGTTCCAGAGTCAGCAGTAGGTCTTATCCACATAGCTACTGTGAATTCAGGAGCTAATGCAAGACTTGGGCTTGGAGCTAGTTGCATGTAGGCAAAACCATCAAAGTAGTAGCCTCTGTCTTTGGCGGGAATGGGATCATACAAACCAGGAGAGGGGTGGAAACTGTTGTCTTCTCCTGTGTGCACTGGAATGGAGGACTGAGTATCAGTGACAATGTCTTGAATGCCATGAGGTTGCAAGTGGAACACAAAGTCATTATCTAAGTCACATACCCCTGAGTTATTGAAGTAGCCTGAAGGACAAAAGGGATGACATACTTCTTGAACCAGGAAATAACCAGAACTGCAATCGGTGCAATCATTGAAATTTCCAGAAGAGCAAGTATTGCAATTAGCAGTACATTCAATGCATTCATCTAAATATTTAAAGTAGTCTCCTTCACATTCACAGGTTCCAGAGCTATTACTTGCATTAGGCTTGCATTCGTTGCATCCTACTCCAAAGGTATCACACTTATGACACAGTTCATCCTGGCACAAGTTACAGTGATCTGCTCTTACACAGCCTTTGGGGCATCCCTCATCACAAGTAGAACACTCTCCTGAGTCTGGAAACTGTTCAATAGAGCAGTCACTCCTCGAGCCTGAGAAGGGGTAGTCAGTGCCTGTTTTGTTAGGTGCCTGGAACACCTTTAAACTCCACAAAAACCCCTCAAAAGAGGAACTACTGCTTCCTAGTGTGAGTTGGTAAGTAGAGTCATCGTTAAAGAAAGTAGCTGCAGACGACTGAGTAGTGAACTCAGTAGAGGAGTCTATTGTGACTTTGAGCTGTGTTTCTCCAGTTCCCAGTATGTCTGAACTCACTGCAAAGTACTTCCAAGAGTCCTTTAAGTCGGTTGATCCAGACCCAGAAACCACTTCGTCTACAGTAGTCAGGTTCACTAAAATGCTTCCTCCACTGAAAGTAATGTGGAGTTTGTGGTTGGCTGAGTTGTCTCCCTTGTAAAGAAGAGTGCCTGAGTCAGAAGTGAGCTTGAACCACCCTAATACAGTGAAATTAGGAGCAATATGAAGTGATGTCTGGGCATAAGCATTAGGATGAAAGTAGTAACCTCTGTCTTTGGCTGGCCAGGGGTCGTTAGGGTCTAAGTCAGGGTAGAAGTCAGAATTAACACCGCAGCTGAAGCCGTCTAAGTCTCCTTTAATTTGATTGTGGAACTTTAAGTCTACTACTAAGTAGTTAGAAAGGTCACAAGTAGTTGAGGACCTATTATACCCAGTAGGGCAAGCTGGAACACATATCATTGAATAGAGTAAGTAATGACTCGACACACAATCTGAACAGTCATTATAATTAGAAGAAGAGCACTCACTACAGCCTGAGTAACAAGGTTGGCAGGTTCCATCTGATTTAAAGTAACCCGAAGGACAATCACAAGAATCAGTGCAGGAAATACACCCATCTTCATCAAAGCTAAGACAATTTTTACAAAAACTATCAAAGCAAGGGTTGCAGTCAGTTCCTCTTACACAGCCTTCTGGGCAGTTGTCACAAGCCACACAGTTTCCAGAATCATCTTCATACTCCTCCAGTCCACAACTTGAGAAGCAGGTACTCTTATTCCTTCCAACGCTGTAGTCAGAGGAATAGTCACTAACAGCTTCCTGCCAGATCTTAAGCATGTAGATAAACCCACTTGCCCCTTTACCTATCACCAACGGGTCACTTCCAGACTCCCTAAACACCAGATCTGCTTCTGGAAGTAAGTTTACTTCGGCATTGTCTAAGTAAGACTTCAGAGTAGAACCAGAAGAACGGAGCTCGTAAGAGTAAGCAATGTGGTACCAAGCATCCAGTCCCCCAGACACAGTTACTTCTTTTTGTTGAGTATTCCCACTCGAATCCTCCATCCTCAGAGTAATTTTATTTTCTTCGACAGTTAAGTATACTCCTTTGGTTATTATTTGCCCAGAAGAAGTAGCCCTCACCCACATACTTAAACTGAAGCTGTGGTGCAGTTCTACTTGGTGGTTTTCAAGGAACTTGCTCGAGTTATAAAACACTCCTCTGTCCTTTCAAAGGCAAAACGTCATCAGTTTCTCCTGAACTAAAGGGAAAGTAAGTGCTACTGCTGGCTCCACTCTGAAAGTTTCCATAAGGTGGGAACCCAGAGAAGTCGTAGTCCAAAGGAAGTTCTGAGGGTTTCCATCCAGCCATACTTTCGTCAATATTAGAGTTTCTGAAAAGGAGTCTGTAAAGGAACCCTGTGAAACTGTCTTCGGAGTCTATCTTGCCTATGTTCCAGACCATTGAGTTGGTGTCTATGTCGCTAGTCGCCCAGCAGTTATCAAAGTAACTGGAATCTCGTGAATATCCATCCACAAAACTCCTGAAATAACAGTAATTACTGTATGATCCCCAAAAATACCATCGAGACCATCGTGACCAATAATAATAGTTTTGGATTGTGAAGGTAATTCTATTCCAATCTCCAACGTTTTGGTTAGCTTCAGTGGTCATTATTTGGTATCCTTTTAAATCTACTTTTTCGTTTCGAAAAAGATTATGGTCTATTTCAACATTAGCATACCTGAAATCAAAGTTCCAAGTATTAGGGGAGTAACTGATTTTATAGTGAGTCTCAGCACTATCTTTCATAGTTAAAAGGTTTCCTTCGAACAAAGGCTTGACCCAAAAAATAACTGTGTGCTTTATTCCTGGAATGTAGTCCTCTGAACTGTTAAGCTGAGATAATCGATCGAAATAGAAGCCTCTTTGACTAGTAGGAATAGGAGAGGTCCTGTTCACGTTTTTGAACTGCAAAAACTCCTGAGTGTTGAAACTACCTATTGAAGAACCACTAGTCTCAGTAAACTCATAAAACTTTAGGTCAAAAACGTCTAAATTGCCAGAGGGGCAACTGCATGTTTTTACAAAGTGTTGGGCAGTTTTTCACGCATAACTTGTCTAGTGGGTGCCAGCCATTGGCGCAATTCTGACACCCTGATCCTTTATTCAGTTTTTCACACACAGCTCCATTAACTGGAAGCGTAGATAAGCCCAAAGCCAATAGTAAGCAAAGCATTCTAGATAAATGGTTTAAAAATAACTTAGACAATAGGGGTTAAATTGGCTTAGAGTTAGTTAGTTATTAGTGTGATTCTGCTAAGAAATTCTTTCTTTAAGGCTTTGCTTAAGATTTTAATTCTTGACTACTTTTTCTGAAGTTTTTAAGCTTTGTTTACTTTCTGAAGTTTAATTTATTTCTAAGCTTAGGTCCGGTTTGGTCAGTGAAGTCTTGTTGAAAAAATTATAAACATAATTATGGAGTCTATTAGGTAGCTGAATTTAACTAAGAAACACTCTCTGCTCAAAGCTCAAAGTAAAAAGCGTTATAAACTCAGTTACTTAGATAGGACTTTTTAGTACTGAAAAAATTAACTTTACAGTTATTCTTAGTAAAACATCGAGTTTTTCGTTGATTCTGCCTTCCATCTCCTTTCTAGTAGTTTCTTGGATGCTTTGAGAGTCGTCATAAAGCTTCCTGACTCTGCTTTCCCACTCTTCTTCTTGTTCTTCTCCTCCGTATTCTTGCACGAAGTGGAGGTATGTTTATTGTCCTTGGTTTCTCTTCCAAAACATGCAGTTTTCTATCTCCAGAATCAACTGCAGCTTGATTATAGTGTCTGACTCCAGTTATCTGAAATAATCGCAATTAGAAGGTTTAGCATAACTATTAAGTTCAGTACTGAGCCCAACACAAACAGAATCCAGTGAATGTTGTCAAAGTCTGAATCATCAAACTCCCCTAAAAGTAGTTTGTAGGAAGTTACAAGAGTGTCTGAAAAAGTTGAACTCAAAGTGATACCCGTTAAGCCACAGTAGGCCAGTATAAAGTAAACTAGTATCAGCAAGAAAGAAGCGGTGTCCCTGATCACTTCTTGAATAAGCCAAATGTAGTATCTGGTTGAGTCAATAACTTTGAATGCGTTGATTCCTTCTAGCCAAAACAGAAAACTTGTAATCAGTGTCAAGTAGTTGGGTGAGTTCAGGTCATCGAATTCAGATGTTAAAGACAGTACTCCCAAACATATCCCAAGACTATTCTTGCAATGTTCTTAAGTGACTTGAAGTACTCCCCACTTCCTATCTCGAAAAACTTAAGCACAGTAAAAAGGAAGTTCAGGAACAAAAAGCAAGCAATAAGTACTTGCCTTGTTGTACTTTCAGTCCCCATAATGAGTGCCACACTTGCTAGGTTGAGTAGGCCTGAACTTCAAGAACTTGTAGTCTGCTAAAGCTTGCATAAAGTCACTACGCAAGGCGTAGGCTGTCGTGGGAACCTTCTTCGGAGTTAAACTTAAACTGAGTACTGCCTACTTTAACGTTCTTGTACTCACCTGTCTTTTCTATGTAAGCATTGAATGGCACTTGATCCTTGAAGTATTGAGGTAGCTTCCCTACTTTGATAGGCCTAACTGCAGTAGAAGCGACAGAACCACATATGGAAGTGACCTAGGAGAAGTTTCCTTCTAGAGTCTTGGAATGTCTTCACTTATTAGGGAAAGAATGAATGACTTTCTTGGACAGTCTTCTAACTCTGAAATGTATTTAAGGATCACTTCAGTGTAGTTTTTGTTTCCAGCTTCGAGTGACATTGTTAGAGGAGTGTTTCCTTTTGCAGAAGGTTGACGTCTTGGGAGTTGATTCTTAGGTTGTTCATGCTTCTGTCGTACTGAGAGGACCTAGAGTCAACAATTGCTTCCTGGAGAGTCTTTGTACCCAGAGGATAGTTTTGTGACTTTGACTATCGCACTCATAGACCCCGAAAAGAGGTACTTGACCCATAATTGCAGAAAGAAGGCGTATTCAATGGAGCTAGTTAGTGTTGTAACTTCTTCTAATGTTATCAGGCTCCGACTGTTCCGTCTTAAGATACTGAAAAAAGGTATTTGCCCATACTTCTACAAGAAAACAAGCTTCAATTAACAAGGTAGAACTAGTGTCATTTGAATTGCTTGTTCTAGCATTCACTTTTCAAAGTGAATCTGTTTCTACAGACTTGATTAAACTAGTTTCGCCAGTGCAAATATCCTAACTCAAAAAAGATAGTTTAATATAATCTATTATTCTCTACGGAAATCAGAGCTACCTAAGAAACTTGGGCTATTGTACTCTGCCTCGCAGTTGCAAACTTGAAACCCTCCTTCTTCTGGTTTAAGAGTCAACCCACTGTTCTGTTCGCTTAAGTTAATCACACTGTTTGACTTAATTCTCTTGTTCTTGCAACAGTTGTATACTTTCAGAGCTACTTTTACTACTGCTCCTAAACACTGAACTCCTACTAGTCCATTTGACAAGTAAAGTATTGCAGTCTCTACTCCACTTGCTCTTTCTTCTTGCAAGTAGTAAATCACCAACCCAAACACCAGAGTTATCCCCACTTCCACTACACACAGAGTTACTTGGGTGACTTTATCTTTGTAAGGCCTAACTACTACCATAAAAACTGAGAACCCCAGCATGAGTAAGCAGTTAAAGACCCCCTGCAAGTAGGGTAACTCACTTAAAAGTATCAAACTCCCTGCAAACAGTAGTCTTTTGAGAACAAACACTGGGTAAGTCAAAGCAGCTTTTGAGGTTGGACTAAACTCCTCGAAAAGACTTCCCCAGGTTTTATAGAACTCAGTGTCGTTTGATTGTATTTGGTCCTTCTTGGTTTTGCAGAGTATAAACGGAAATAAGGGTGCAGATAACACCAAAGCAAAGAAAAAGCACCCAAGCAAGAAACTTGAGACTACCTCTATTTTAATGAGAGGTGCTGAAGTGAACTGTATCAAGCACACTATTGCAAGATCTAGGTAAGACTGAATCAAATACCTAATGAACACGTTGAACCTGTACTGACTAAGCAGGTGGGTGCATAGCTTGTTCAAACAACTAACTTTAGAAATAAGCCAAATTACAGGCCACAGTACCAGAACGAGTAATAGAATAGCTATGTTTGAACCTGCGTTTGCTAAAAACAAGTTTGAACTAAATCCATATTCTCTGGAGTAGTAGTGAGTGTTAGTGGTGTCTGAAGAGTAGCTTATTGGCTCAGAAACCACTTGGAAAAGGTTAAGTCCTTTGAAGTAGCCTTTAAGAGTAGGAGTCAATGGATTGCTGCTGATAGGAATGTAGGTAAGGATTTGAATAGTGTTGAGTACTTGCCAAATTCCTGAGGGATCCATGTTTAGTGCTGCTGCTACTCCTGAAACTCCCACTGCAACGTAAGTTGAAGTCTCTCCAATTCCACGTGCTTGTTTAGTGAGCTCTTCATCCGGGTTAAAGAAACTGAGTTGAGTTTGCAGAGTTTGAGACTCAAGTAGGAAGTTAGAATCACTCAGTAGTTGGGACCTAAACTTCAGAAGTATGACTTCTCCCTCCGTCACGTAGGAGTTCAAGTCTAGGTTGAGTTCATACTTAGCGGTGTTTAAAGTATTCATGGTGAACTCAAACCCAATGGACTTGTTCTGAGCGTAAAGGTTGAAGTCACTCAGTTTTAGGGTTTGGTTGAGATCCTCTGAGAATTCCAGTGTAAGAGTGTTGTCTTCATTGCTGAGGCTAGCAGAGAATGTTCCTCTGTTGCAGAACCCTTGGTCTTCAATGTATCCTTGGTTGCACTCACAAGTGTCCAAAGAAGCGTTTTCAACGCAACTAGTGCATACTTGGAATGACTCGCAAGTTAAGCAAAGCTTAGGACAAGCTAAGCAACTGCCAGAATCCAGGTAGGTTCCCATGGGACAACTAGTGCAGACTTCTGCCGACTTACAGGTTATGCAGAGTTCAGAGCAAATTAAGCAACTCCCAGACTCAAAGTAGGTTCCTTCAGCACAAAAAATACAGTTCCCTTCAAACAGATTGTAGCCCAAATTGCACTCTAAGCACTCGTCTAAAAAGCATCTCAAGCAGTTATCAGGACAGGTTATGCAGGATCCATCGCAAGGCTTACAAGTACTAGTAGAGGCTTGGTACTCTCCTTCTGGGCATTTTGACTCGCATTTACCTGAAGCCGTTAGCAGGCTTCCAGAGTTGCACTCAGTGCATTCATTAGCAGAGGGTCCATTGCACTTTGAGCAGGATCCATCGCAAGGCTCACAAGTACCAGTAGAGGTTCTGTACTTTCCGTCTGGGCATTTTGACTCGCATTCACCTGAAGTCGTTAATAGGTCTCCAGAGTTGCACTCAGTGCATTCATTAGCAGAGGGTCCATTGCACTTTGAGCAGGATCCATTGCATTTACTGCAGGTATTTGAAGTAGTAAGTTTAAAATACCCATCTGTGCATTTACACACACCACTTGCATCTTCAGCATTAGCTTTGCATTTCAAACACCCATTCTCAAAATTACTGCATTCTGCGCAGAGTTGGTCGTTACATAGGTTGCAATCACCTTCCCTAACACATCCCATTGAGCAAGAGCCATCACAGTTCTGGCAGTTGCTTCCGTCCCAGTACTGGTCATGGTTGCAGTCCCATAAACAACTTCCAGCAAAAGAATCACTGCATATGTCGTCGTCTCCGATTGTAGTGGTGTCAACTTCTTGAAGGATCCTGATTTTGTAAACAAGGCCTGAAAAGCCTCCTAGCTTAACCTTTCCTTGTGCTTGAGGTCTGAATATTCTATCAGGATCAGAGTCAGTTTCCTTTTCCACTACATTCCCAATGTACCTTTTCAGGGTGGTTCCAGAGGCACTTGAAAACTCACACGTGAATGCAGCATAGTGCCATTTTTCGGTATCAAAAGTAAAACTTAGAGTCTTATCGGCTTCTTTTAGACTGCTGTCTTCCAGTTTAAGTTTCAGTCCTGTTCTAGTGTCTAGGGATAAGTAATTCCCTCTTTGTAAAAGCAGTCCATTGGTTTCTACTCTGAACCAGAGACTGATCGTAAAATCATAGTGGAAGTCGAAGTTGTCTGATGACTCAAGGAACCTAGTTGAGTCTAAGTACATCCCTCTTTCCTTCATTGGTAGTGGGTCGTCAGCATCTCCAGTATTGAAAGGGAAGTAAGTACTTGCGTCCGCTCCAGTTTGAAAGTGAGTTGGATTGAAGCTTTTGAAAGTTTCTTTTAAAATGACTCCACTCACAGGACTACAGGAACCGAACCCAGTAGGACAGTAACGCATACATATACCTTTTAACCGAATTTCACCGTCACACGATGTGTCGTCTTGGCACTCCCAAGGATCGGTTTGGCATCCACCAGTGCATAACTGGTCACAGGTTCCGCAGGTTTCACCAAGGCCACAATCTGGAAGGTTGTAAGTATCAGAAATTAGCTTATCGTCGTTGTTGAGTACCAGTCTGTATAAGAAACCTTCAAAATTCGCTCCTATCACCCAGGTCCCGGATGATCCGTCTCTAGACCATCTGTCAGCGAATTCTTTAGTAGAGTCCTGCTGCAAATCATCTTTGTAAGCTTGTATTTTAACAATATTATAATCAGTGCAAGTGCTTGCACAAGAACCTTCATCACTGCAACTGACTCTGCAGCCATGAGTAGAGTCGCAAATGTGTGTGCAAACACCACTATTATTGCTGCAATCTTCTTCACAGGAATTACCATCACCGTCACGACCCCTTTGTCTGGTCGTTTTAAAAGTAATTTTTCTCCAGGTATTTAGGTCCTGAGTCACTTCTACTTGTTGTTCTTCAGTAGTCCCACTGGAAGAATCAACAAGTTTTATTTTGTAAATCCATTTGTCTGAATTACACTCTATTGTTAGCCAGGTTTCGTGTTCCATAAAGTCTCCAGTAGTGCAGGACTCAAGCCTTACCCAAAAAACTAAGACATGGCTTAAGCCATATCTGTAGTTGCAGTGCAGGACAATTGAGTTTGGCTGTTCCATCAAAATACGAACCTCTTTCGCCTTTATTTTGTAAAGAAAGTCCGGAGTGAAGGTTCCTTGGGATGACGCACTTAAATCAAACACTGTTGTTGTATGTGAGGTACTGCAATCACACCAATCATAACCTGGTACACTGCAACCACTATGGCATTGTTCCTGGCAGCTACTTGGACATTCTGGAGTGCAAACTCCATCATGTACTTTTACTCCACTATTACACTTGATACAATGTCCGCCTTTACTTTCAGAGCAATCAAGTAAACCAGTTGACAAAGTTCTAGAAGCTATAAGAATTACTAGGAGTATTTTCATTTTATTACATCATCACAAAGAATTAATCCTTATTTGTTTAAATTTAAATCTAGTGCTTACACTTGCTTAAGTTCCATTGCAGAGAGAAAAACCCGCTTTTCTTATCTTCAATTGAATAGTAATCGGTCATTTTAACTTAAAAAAGTTTCTGACCCAAAGCCACCAGAATTACTACACTAACTAGAGAATAACGATGCCCTAAAATTCAACTTAGAAGTCTAGATGAGTCAAACTGCTTCTGCATGCTTTTAATTTGTTATCTAGTTAATGGTTTACCTCGTATGGTAACATTTTAGCCCTCCTTGCGTTTCCATGAGTATATTCATGCTTGGGACTCCGAAACTGAACCCAAAGAGAAGCGTTGTGAATAATTATTATTTAAGCTATTAATGGGAGACTTGAGGGACCTCTGAATCCCGCGCACGCTGTGCTGCCATATATGCTATGAGGGCAAGGAACACCGAGGGCTACGAAGGGTCTCTTCGGAGATAGGGCTAAGACAGCTGACCTTCCGATCGGTAACAAGATTTAATAATAATAATAATAATTTAAGCTATTAATCTTCCTGGGCTTAGTTTTTGGGACGGGCATAAATGGGTTGGTTTGAACTCAGAATCCAGCCTGGACTTTGAACGCTGCTTTGATTGGTTTCAAAGACTGTGACTTCTTGGCGGACTTGAGTGACTTTGTTCTTCTTTCGTTGGTAGCATTCGTGGATCTTGAATCCTAACTTTATGATCATGCCCAGCATCCTCAAGCAGGTGACTCCAAATGCTCCAAACATTATTGCACTCTCCATCAGTTCCTCATGGTCTTTGGGGCCACTTTCCAGAAAGTAAATGACTTCTAAGAATATAAGGAAAGTCCCAAATTCCACAAAGATAGAAATAAAGCGGTTAGTTCTGTCTTGGTAGGGCCTCACTCCTGCAACAAAGCCTGCAAACAAAAGCATCACTCCGCAGCTTATGCAAGCTTGTAAGTAGGGGTAGTTTCCTAGAAATACTAAGCTTGCAGAGAATAAGAGTCTCTGCAGAGTGAAGAAGACGTAGGTGAAGCAGGCTTTGAAATTGCTTTGGTACCTCAGTTCATAGAACAGAGTCCCGTACTTCTTGTAAGTAAGAGAGTCTTCAGACATGGATTCTAGTTGGTTTTTTTTTCGGTAGAAAAAAGTAGCTATTGATATAGGAGTAGCTACAAGTAGAGCAGCAGCAAGCATAGCAGCAATAATATTGTTGACTACTACTCTTTTGATGCTTGAAAATGAGGATAGTTGGATGAAGCAAGCTATTGCTACATCCAAGTAGCTCTGAATCCAAAATCTGATTAGAAGGGCAAACTTGTACTTTTGTAGGAGTGAGTTAGACATCTTGTGGACGCAAGAAACTCTGCACCTCGAAAGCATCCAGATAAAAGGCCACATGATCAAAAGCAAGCAGAAGATCATTATGGTGAAGCCAGCGTTTATCAGGAACAGTTCAGACTTGAACCCGTATTCGTTGGACTGTTGCTCAGTGTTGGGGCTTTCGTTCTCTTCGATTAAGGTATCAAATATGCTTGGAATTTGAATAGCTAAGTTGAGGCCTTTGAAGAAACCTCTTAGACCTGGAGTAAGTGGGTTACTTGAAAGGGGAATGTAGGCAAGTAGCTGGATAGTGTTAAGCATGATCCAAAGACCTGATGGGTTTGAACTTAAAACTGAAATCCCTATTCCAGCTACTAAAGTTCCACCTGCTACTTGTTGACCTGTAGTTTCAGTTTCTTCACTTAATTCTGGAGTGGGTTCAGGACTAGGTTCTTCTGCTGATTCTTCTGGGCTTTGGGGCTCTTCTGATTCTTCTGGGCTTTGTGGCTCTTCTGATTCTTCTGGTTCTTGGGGCTCTTCTGCTGTTTCTTCTGGTTCTTGGGGCTCTTCTTCTGGTTCTTCTGGCTCTTGAACACTTGGTTGGAACTTGTTCAGCTCAGCTTCAAGTGTGCTGCTGCTCAAAGTGTGGTTCAAGTTGCTTAGAATGCTGGAAGTGAACTTTACTTCAACCACCTCTCCCTCCGAGACAAATGACTTGAAGGTTAGACTGACCCTGTAGCTGCTGAGACTAAGTTCTTCCAAAGAGTAACTGTACTCAATAGTCTCATTCTGCAGCACCACTTCAAAGTCATCTTCTCTAAGGGATGCTTTTAGGTCCTCTGAGAAGCTGAGTTGCAGTGAGTTGTCTGCCTGAGTTGTGAGACTAGCTTCGAAAGTTAAGTCTGGGTCTACACAGCCTTTGTCCTCTTCGGAATTGCAGTTTTCACAGATGTACCCGTTCCAAAAGTGCTCTATTGGACAGATTGATAAGCACTCATCAGAGTTGTCAATAGGGCAGTGGTCACAGGTTTTGCAGTTCGAGGACTGCACCAGAGTGCTGGGGTCTTTTTGAGCATTGTAAAGTCTGGCTTCCCAAATGAACCCAGAAAAGAAGTTGCTGAATGTGTCAGTTCCACTCAAAGCTGCACCTATCACTAAGTAGTAGTTGTCTTGAGAGTCCTGTAACCAGTTAGTTCCCAAACTTACTGAGTCAGTGCATGTGGTGTTTACTTGAACTTGGAGTTTGAACTGTGGAGTAGAGTCAATGCTTGTTGAGATTACCAGGAAGTTCCAGTCTTGGTTCAGGGTGCAGGTAGTTGTATAAGGTGTGTAGCCTGAAACGTTTAAATGGATTTTAGGGCTGTTGGAGTCAAGTTCCACTGCAATTGACTTGGTGTACGGAGTAGTATTCTTCTGTTTGGAGAACAGAGTGCCAGAACTCGATGTTGGCTTGATCCACATACTCAAAGTAAACTTAGGCGAGACCACTAGAGTAGGACTGCAGCCTGCTTGACACTCATACTGCATGTGGGAGGTTCCGCTGAAGAAGTAACCTCTTCCTTGAGTTGGGTAAGGGTCTTCCTGGTCAGAGTCAGGGTAAAAGGAAGAGTCTGTACCAGTTGATAAAGGGATGGAAGACTTGGAGTCAGTCACCACGTCTTGTATTGAGTGAGGCTGAAAGTGGAATACAAAGTCATCAGACAAGTCACAGACTCCAGAGTTAGGCGAATAACCAGAAGGACAGTAAGGGTGACATACTTCGTTGACTAAGTAGTAGTTAGTTGAGCACTGAGTGCAGTGGTTGAATGCTGAGGTGGTGCAAAAGTTACAGTTGGAGGTACACTGCTCGCAGGCTTCAGAATTAGAGTTCCAGAAGTAATGGTTGTTGCACTCACAGTCTGAGGTATTAGAGGCATTTTCAATACAATCTTGGCAGCTAGAAAAGTCTTCACAAGTCTTGCACAGTTGATTGTCACAAAGGTTGCAGGAGGAGTCATCTCTAACACAACCAACTTCTTGGCAGTCAGTATGGCAAAGCTTGCATGAGGTAGTTGAGTCATCCCAGTACTCACTTATATCGCAAGTAGGCAAGCACTGGCCTGAGTTGTTGGTTGGGCAGTAGCTACAGCCTCCGAAACCCGAGCAGCCAGAGGACTGTAAGAGACTTGAAGGATCATAGTCAGTGTTGTAGATTCTCAATTCCCACAAAAAGCCATGGAAAGTAGGTATTATTGAAGAATGTTGGTATCGAGCTCCAATCACGCAGATATAGTTGCTGTTGATGTCTTGATGGAACTCATTTGCTAAGTCTTTGACTTTTGGAGTATTTCCATTGAGTGAGACAGCAATTTTGTAATTGGAAGACTCTACGTAAGACCTGAAAGTTAAGAAGTTCCATTGGTCACTTGCAAGAGAGCCATCTCCATCTAAATTACTCATCGAGTCTGAGTTCTTTCTAACTCCTCCTCTTAATTTTTCATCTGCTACACGAAAACTAGAATAAGCTTTGGAACCATCGATATTTTCTTTCCGGAAGAAATGAAAACCTTCCTCATCTGATTTAGGCCTAGCCCAAGCCGCAAAAGTGAACTTGGGAGCCAAAACTAGTTCTTTGCCTCCATCGCCAGCTTCAAAAGACATGTAAGAATCCCCGTCAAAGTAATACCCTCTTCCCCCTGCAGCTATTGGGTCACTTGGATCGTAGTTGGGGTAGAAACTGTTGTCTTTTCCTGTAAGCACTGGGATGGAGTTCTTTTGGTCGTTTACAACGTCAAGGATCACATTGTCTAGGCTTAAGTGGAAAGCAAAAGTGTCAGAAGGATCACAGACTCCTGAGTTCTCTGTGAACCCAGTGGGGCAAAAAGGAATGCACATGCCTTGGGTTAGGTAGTAACCTGTTGAGCAAGCTGTGCAACTGTCTACCCCTGTTCCACAAGTGTCACAGTTCGCGGGGCACCCCAAAACAACCTGCATGAGCATTAAAATCAAAAACAACTTAACCATAATTATTCACCTAAATACTCACTAACAATAATGCTTTTAAGTATAAGATTTACCTATGAAAAGAACTGCTTCATCTCGGTACCATTCAGACCTTTTTCAAGTGTGATTCAGATAAGCGACTCTAAAAGCACTTACTACTTAGGGTGGTCAGGAAGAATAAGCGAAAAAGAAGTAGAACTGAGCTATTCACTAGCTAGCAAACTGAACCTGGCAGAAGACTCACTAGTCCAAGTCAAGCAGGTAGAAGAACTTCCAGTGTCTAGAGTAGAAGTAGAACCAGAAGACGAGGACTCATGGGAAATCATCAGTGCAAACGCTGGATACTTAGAAGAGCATTTGCTGTCCCAAGTCAACGTTGTGTTCAAAGACATGGTTTTTCCAGTCTGGGTCCGCAACAACCAAGTCACTGTAAGAGTAAAGAACCTCAAGCAAGACTGGGCAGTGCTTAAAAACCAATCCGAAGTCATCGTCAAGCCTAAAGAACGCCAAAAGAAACCTACCAAAAGGGTATTTAGAGGAGTGCCGGGTGGAATAAAAGTAATCTGCAACGAGTACAACGAAGGAGCAGTGGTTGTTTGCCGAAAGCACAACAAGTTCGTAGTAGGACTAGTTAAGAACGAAGCACTCAAAGAAAACCATATAAAAAGTGACTTAGTTGGAGACTTTGAAATGTATGAAGTCACTCAGTTGTTAACTTTCCAAAGAAACACTAAGTGCTGGATCAACAAAAACACTTTGGAGGTCCGCAAAGCAGAGTTTGAAATAGAAGTGACTGCAGATATTTCAGAGTTCAAAGAGTACTTGCTGCTCAACGACCTTATTGTCTTTGACGGGTTCCAGAGTCAAGAACCCTGCATCCAAGTGTCCATAAAGAACCAAGTAGTTAGCAAAGATGACTGGGTAGGGTTTGTCTACCTTACAAATGAGTCACTCCCAAACATCACTTTTCTCGAACCCAAGCCTAATTGTCTCCTGAAGCAGTTTGACTCCTGGCAAAACACTTTACACAAAATAACCAAAAGTAACTCTTCAGCAGTGCTCTACGGTCCTTCAGGCTCAGGCAAGTCTTCTTTAGTGAGTTTGCTTGAAAAGCCACTTGCTCAGGAACTAGTTGCCACTCAAGTAGTAAGTTGCAGAGACCTCAACAAAAAAGACATGCAGCACTTAGAGTCCATACAAGAAGCAGTCAGGTCAGCCCAGCGCAAACAGCCCTGCTTACTTGTGCTAGATGACTTAGAAAGCATCTGTGCAGACGAAGAAACTCTAGAACAAGGAGTAGATGCTAAACTTGTGCACTGCAGAACTTCAGTGTACTTACTTGACTTGCTTGACAAGTTCAAGTCCCAAGAAGTAAGAGTCTTAGCTACTTGCAGTGACTTCCAGTTACTTAACAAGCTCCTTTTAACTTCTTCACACTTCAAAAAGAAGCTAGAAGTTCCTTCTCTCAGCCTAGAAGACTCCTCTGAAGTCTTACTTAGTTACTTTCCAGATGCTTCTATCTCCTCTGAAGTGTCCAACAAACTAAAGTCCTTCCAAGTCTCAGACTTGTTTTGCTTTGCCAAAAATACACTCATCAAACTAGGAACTAACTCCCAAGGTTTGCTAGAAGAACTCAATAACTTTATTCCTGAGTCTTTAGAACAGAACTCCACACAGCAAAAAGGACCTTCCTGGGAAGAAGTTGCTGGAATGTTTCAGACTAAAGCCCACATCGAAAAAAACCTGTACCTGCCTATTAAGTTCCAAACCCTCTATCAAAACTACCCCCTCAAACAAAGAAGTGGCTTGCTCCTTTACGGCCCGCCTGGCTGTGGCAAGACTTACATAGCCACAGCTATTCCCCAACTGTGCAACATGAACTTCATTTCCATTAAAGGACCTGAACTCCTCAACAAGTACATAGGAGCTTCTGAACAAGCAGTAAGGGACGTGTTCCAAAAGGCCAAAAGAGCAGCTCCAAGTATTTTGTTTTTCGACGAATTCGAAGCAATTGCTCCTAAGCGCGGCACCAGCAACACAGGAGTCAGTGACCGAGTAGTGAACCAGTTCTTGTGTGAACTAGATGGAGTTGAGTCTAGAGAAAACGTTTATGTGGTAGCGGCAACTGCTTCCCCCGATATGATAGACACTGCACTTCTCAGACCAGGCAGGTTGGACTTCCACATATACTGCCCTTTTCCCGACTTTGAGGAAAGAAAAGCTATATTTGAAGAAATCCTTGGAAGACTGGGTTTTGGTTTAGACGCAAGTGAAGCTTCTGGGTTAACTGAGGGGTTCACTGCTGCAGACATCCAAGGAGTTATTAACGACTTGCAAATTCAGTTAGCTCACAAAGACATAGAGTGCATAGACCCTCCTGTTTTAGCTAAAACAGTCCAGAACCACAGTCCTAGTTTCAGTCAAAAACAAATGCAAGCCTATGAAGTTAAGTACAGCAACTTCAAAACAGGCAAAGTTGAAAATGTAGGTCAGAAGTTATCTTTGATGTAATAATTAAGTTATTTCAAATAAAGACTTAGTTTCTTGCTGGTTAGCTTTGACTAGTCTGACCACGTTAACGGGTAACTCCAGGGTTTCAGCTACTTGCTGAACTGAGTGGGTTTTGAGCAGGTCCAATATAAGTTGTTTGATTCTGGCGAACAGCCTGACAGAACTAAGGTCTTTTTCGAGCAAGTCCAATTCAAGTCTCTCTCCAGTCCAAATGACGTTTTCGCTAACAAGGTTCTTGCCTCCCAAAACTAGCAAAGCCAAACAAGCCTCAGATGAAAACTCAGAGTTAAGCATTAGGGGGTATTAATATTTCAATTAAGCAAAGTCGTCCTTTTCTTTAGTGAACTTTCTGCAGATGTTAGTGAAGATGTTGTTGACTTCTTTGTAGTGAGACTTTATTAAGTACAAGCCTGTTTTGGAACTTGTAGTTGACTTGATCACAGAAAGTCTGTTTCTTTGTTCAGCGAGTTCTTCTAAGTTTTGCTTGATCATATGTTTTTCTTGGTTGAGTTCTTTGTTTTCCCTTTCAAAGGTTTCAATTATGTCTCTTAAAGAGTTGATTTCTTGTTCTTTGACGTTGTGCTCTTTGGAAGCTACTTCTATTTGATTGGCAATGTCGTCTTTGACTTGAGTGAGTTCGCGGATTCTTTTGAGGAGGGTTTCTTTTTCGGTCTGCATTTGTTGGTTGAGTTCTTTTAGGTCTTTGGTTTCGGAAGCGTAGTTTCTGTTGTCGTTGTAAAGTTTGGTTTTTTCTCTAACTAACTCGGAGAGCTTCTCGGACTTGGAGTTGATTTTCTCAGTGAGGGTTTGGTTTTCTTTGGTGAGTTTTTGAGTTTCTTGTTTTTGGAAAGTTAGTTCTTGAGTTAGTTGTTGAATTGTTTCTTCTTTATGTTCGATTTGTGAGTAGTGGTGGTTCTGGTGTTCTTGGTTGGTTTTTTTGAGGTTGATGATTTCTTCTTCTTTGTAGTTGTTGCTTTCTTGGAGGTCTTTGATGATTTTGTTGTAGCGGGTGATTTTTTCTTTCATTTGGGACTTTTCTTGTTCTGTTTGGGAGTTTGTTTTATCTAGGTTGGCTTTGAGGTCTTGGATTTCTTCTTTTTGGCGCTTGATGAGTTCGTTCAAGGCTTTGTTGATGGAGTTCTTTTGGTCAAGGTTCTTCCTTTCTGAGTCTATTGAGGATTGGAGGTCTTGGATTTCTTGTTGGTGGTCGTTTGTGAGTTGGGTTAGTTTGTATTGCAGGTCTTGGATTTGGGAGTCTTTGAGTTGGAGTTTTGAGTTTAGGGTGTTTAATTCATTTACATTATTTTGGTTGTTTGACTTCAGACTATCCATTTCAGAGTCCTTAGCTTCAATTTGTTTCAAGAGTTCAGATTCTTTAGTTCTTAACTCAGTTATTTGTTTCTCTGTGCTTTGAATTTGTTTCAAGAAGTCACTTTCTTTGGATTGGATCTCAGAGTCTCTGGCTTGGCTCTTTGAATTCAAGTCACTTAGTTGCTTTGCTTTAGCCTGAACCTCTGACTTCAAGTTCTCAACCTCAAAGTTCTTATCTTCAACTTGCTTGAGAAGCTCACTTTCCTTAGATTTAAACTTCTCTGCCATAGCTTGGTTCTGGGCCTTTAAGTTTTGAATCTGAGACTCAGCATTAGAGCACTTAAGTTCTAAGTCACCAAAACTACTTTTAAGCTTCTTGGAATTCACTATTAGACTTTTCAACAGAGTCTTTAAGAGCTTTGATCTCTTCTTGTTGGTTGTGCTTAACCTTCCGCATAGCGTTAATTTTAGACCTTTGTTTAACTATGAATTCTTTCATTTGTTTCAACTCTTCATCGTTTTTCTTTTGACTAGAAACAGACTCTTCTAACTTTTGGTTTAAAACAGACACCTGGGCGCTGTAGTCTTGGTCTCTTTGTGCAATTTCTTTTTCTAGCTCCAAACACACCTCTTCCTTTTCTTTCTGGAGCATTTGGACTTCGTAGTTGAGTTCACAGATCCTGTTTTCTCTGTCAGTTTTTTCGTGTTCAAGTTCATCTTGTGAAGTTTTGAGTTTTGACTGTAAGTTTTTGTTTTTGGCCCTTAAATTGTGAAGTTCGGACTTCATGTGCTCAATGTCTCGTTCTTGTTCTGACATCAAGTTGTCTATTTCTCCCAAGAACTTTTTGTGTTCTTCTTCTTGTTTTTGGAACTTAGCTTTGTAGTGGGCTTGGACTTTTTGGATTTCTTTTTTGAGTTTTTGCTCAGATAAGCCTTGTGGACCTGCTCCTGACTTTTTAAGTTCTTCAAGAGTAAACTCAAGTTCTTCTTTTTCACTAGTTACTCTTTCTAGCTCAGCTTTTAAGTTGTTTATTTCTTCTAACAAGGTGCCTCTTTCTATGTAGACTTCGTTGTTTCCGTCATTCAGCTTGTCGAGTTCAGCTTGTAGCTGTGCACAAAGGGCTTTGTAGTCTACTTTTTTGTTGATTTCAGGTCTGTTTTCTACCTTCATAGCTCTGCTGCCGAACATCAACGAAGAAAGAGTTTCGTTTACGTTGTGCGAAGAAGGACCTACTGTGACTACTAAGGAAGTTTTTGAATTCCCTCCTAATGAGTCTTCTAGCAGCCTAGTTAACTTAGAGTCCCTAAAAGGCACGAACTTCACCTTTTTTTCACTTAAAGCTTGAATGCAGTTGCCCAGGGCTAGCAAAGCAAGATTTATGTTTTTGGCCTCGTCAAACCTAGCTCCTCTAGCTTTGGACTTCTTGACTCGCTCACTGCCTGCTAAGTCCACTAAGTGCAGAATGCTCCGAGTCATAGTTTGGTCTGGAGCTTGGCCTTGGGCTTGCATGCTTTCTAACTGCTCAGCCGAGTACTTCTTCCTCCTTTCTAACTTAACCATGTACACTGCGTGGGACCGACTTGAAGTAGAGTTCATTTTGGTAAAAGCTGTGCTTCGGTTACGATCTCCACAGTGAAGCAGCTCTATGCAAGTCTGCAAGTTCTTAGCAGTCACCCAAGTGACTCCTTGCAAGTAAACGCCTTCTCCGGTGCCTTCGCGTACCATAATGTTCTTTTTGTTATCAGGACGCAAAAGGTCCTGGAACATTTCCATGTAAAGTTGGACAAAACCTACCTCGACTTCATAGGTGTGCTCCAAGTCGTTGTTGATGAACTCAAAGATCTCCCTTACACACCGAGGAATTATTCCTAAGTCCCTTCCAGAGCCTATCATGGTGTGGGTTTTGCCTGTGCCAGTTTGCCCGTAGGCAAAAATAGTTCCGTTGTAACCTTGGAGCACTGAGCACACTACAGGTTTAGCCATGCGTTCGTAAACAGTTTCTTGGTTAGTGTTGGTTTCGAAAACGTTATCAAACACAAAGGTTTTTTTGTCGTAGTCCTTTTTGACGAGTATAAGTCCTTTAGCGGGGTCAATGGAGTCTATGCAGGTTTCTCGGGTGTGTTTGGTTTGTTCTTCTTCGTTGAAAGGCCTGACTCTGACGTGCACCATGACTCTTTCGACTTTCTTTTTCTTGTCTTCAAGCATTAAAATATTATTTAGTTGCATAGATATTTGAATTCTTATTTGAACATCAATAATAATTTCTAAATATGAAAATCGGTGAAATGAGCGATAAGCACGTTGAAGGACTCAGTCAGTGGGTGGAGGACCTCAAAGATCTTAGCGAAGAAGAACTCGTCAAGAGCTTAGCTCAGCTTAGCGAATGGAATTGGGAAAAAATTGAAGACTTAAGTCCAATTGCTTCTGTTCTTGACCGAATTGATGACTTGCTTCAAAAAGGTTTGCAAAGCAAAGACTACGAATTGCTGGTTTTTGCTCTGTCAAAAACTTACATCCTCATCGAGCACACCGCTTACAAAGACTTGTACAACTCAGTAGAGGAACTCACCCAGTGCCTTGAATTAAGCAACTGGCAGGTGGTCTTCGAAGCTTTAAAAGTTATCAACTTACTAGTTATTAGAGTCTCTCCCAGCAACAGAAACTCTAAAGCCCACCGGAACCCTGCACTGGCTGAAAAGTTGTACTGTTTAGGAATGCAAAACAAGCTTAGTAAGTTCGTAGAACTCAACACTCAGTCTTTGCAGACAGAAGTTGAATGCGAGTTGCTTGCACTCAGTGCCGTGGTCCAAATGTGGGGCGAAAAACAAGAAGAAGTCAAAGCTAGCCTACCTGAAGTGTGGCTGCTCCCCAACCTTTCTAAAGTCCTCAGGGCCCCAGAACCTTCTATGCAAACTGTAGCTTTAGTCCTCACTGGAGGCATTCTTAGACTCCCAGAGGCTGGGCAGCTGGTAGGAGCCACCAACTCAATGTTGGCGCCTTGGCAACAACACGGCCTCTTCCAGTCACTTTTAAGAGAACTGGGCACTCCTAAGCCCTCTCCTTTCATAAGTGCTCTTTTGGACTTAGCTACTATTTACGCAGACTATAACTTCCGAATGGACTCTTCCCACGTTGCCGGAATGACAGCTTCACTATTGCAGATGCTCAGTCAACCCCACACTGCGTTTTCTATAGCTAGAGGCCTCAGGATTCTGTCCTTGCTGGTTTCTCACTCGATTGACATGTTTAAAGAACTTGACGGACTCTCTACAGTCATCAGTCTCACTATAAAAGAACTAGACGCTTACAACTCAGACCCACGCACAGTTTACCTGCTAAAGTCTGCATTGAGACTCATCAGAATCTCCTTAAACAAGTGGGAGCAAACTCCAAGCATCCCCTCAGAACAAGTAAGAACACTCTTCGACTCTGGACTTTTGAGGTCTATTAAGGCCAGCTTTGCTAAAAAGAAATTTGAAATATTTGAGCCTGCACTTCACCTGTTGATAACCCTCATTAACGACCAGCCAGGACTGATTCCTGAACTAATTAACGAAGGAGTGGTAATTGAAGCTGTAAATGCAATAGAAGGAGAAGTTCCAGGAGACGCAAAGCTAGTAGGGGTGATTCTTAAGTTCTTGGTAGGAGTGTCTCTCCACAGAGAAGGAGTAGATGTACTTGAGAACTCTAGCTGTGTAGGTTGTGCACTTCAAGCTTTAGGAACAGTTCAAGACTCCATCATTTCAAACGAACTTGCCATCAGCATTGGCGAAAACCTTCAAGAACTCATGGGCCAAGTGCCTGGCATCCGCGAAAAGGCTGTCCAAGGGTGCATCACTCTCATCAACAAACTCCAGTCAGAAACTCCTAGTTCCAAACAAGTGTTTTTCACACAACTCAACAATATTGGAAGGCTGCTGTCTATGATATTTAACTTTTCAAACGAGCTCATAAGGGGCTTCTTGGACTCTGGAGGCATCGACTCCTTTTTGGCACTTTTCAAGCTTCCAATACTGCCTTTGACTTATAGTAACGAGTACCACTCAGTGCTGAGTTGTTTCAAGTCAATTCCAGTCAACCTCACCTCGTTAGTTCTCACAAAAGTTTTGGAAGCACTCAACCAGCAACTTGCTATCTTAGAAGACATTACAGGACAAGCCCAAGACTTTTCCCAAGTGCCCCAAGACCTCCACGAGCGTCTTCTGCACATTCTGACTTCCACAGACTCCTTTGTGGAAATGACTCGTTTAGTGCTTCAATACGGAACAGGCATTTCACAGAACGTGGACGAACTCTGCGCTACACTAGCACACCTTCCAGGATACATGAAGTTGCTTATAGCAGACCAAGCTAGACTGTCTTCGTTCTCGAAACCCAGCACAAAGACTGCCCAGAACTTCAACATCCCTATTGACATCCAAGACATCGAAAACGCAGAACTCAAAACTTTCGAAGAAAACTTTTACTTCACTTGCCAACTCAGCGTGAGGAGGTTGTTTAGGTTCGCCACAAGGATGGCAGGGGGAAGGGGCCGACAAGGACTCAAAGAAGAAGAAGGAGTCAAAGTAAGCAGAACTATGGGTGAAGTTTTAACTGAGCTCATCAAAGTTGTGAAGCTAGAAAACTTTGACCAAGCAAAGGCGTACCACTTTTGCCTGCAGCTTTCAGACATCCTTAAGATTCTTTTGCACGAGCAAGGTTGCAGCTTAGCTACTATTTACTGCTTTTCGCAGGCTGGAGGACTCCAGCACTTGCTTGAGTTCATAACTCAGCTGAAAGACTTGTCCTTTGAGTACTGTTCTCGAAAGGACCTTCCTTACGACTTTGTGAACTCTTTGCAGATTCTTTGGAGCTTAGCAGGTAAGTGCTTAGAAGGACTGGCTTCGGGCAAGTACGCTTCTGGTGCAGCTAGTTCTTTGCGAGAAGTGCTGAGGCGTTTGGGAGCGCCTTCTTCCAAAGAAATAGTTAAAGACATCCAGAACCAAGTGCTAGAGTTAATTTCCCAAATCAACTACCTAGAGTGCGGAATCGTGTCTACTACTTTTGCTAAGTCTGTGATGGAAGTCCTTAAACAACTAGCCGTTAAGGAACAAGTAGACCCTTCTTCGCTCCAGCAAGTAATGGAAATGGGTTTTCCCGAACACGTAGCTAGACACGCAATCCTTAACGTGGGTCCAAGTGTTGAAATGGCTACTGAGTGGATTCTAAGTCGTCCAGAGCTTTTGGAGTCTATGCCCAACGAAGAACCCCAGTCAGCTTCAGTAGGGAGTTTGCATTCGATACTGCTTTCTCAAATCAGAGCAGTTCCAAGTTTACAGTCTGTTTTAGCAGAACTCCTTCTTAAGATTTCTGACAAGTCAGAAGCTCCACACACAGAAATAGCTGACATGCTTCTGAGAGAAGTTATCAGTTTAGGCAACTGCCTTTTCGAAGGAGCTGAAGACTTTTCTGAGTTGAAGCATACTACTCCTTCTTTTGAGCACCTCCGCACTGCACTTGCTTTGCTGTCAACTCTTTCTTCGAAATCAGCAGACATCTTTAGTGCTTTGGAGATCGACACACTTACTTCAACCTGCATCAACTTTTTAAAAGCACTGATTGACAACCCTTCAGTGTGCGGAAACAACTTAGAGTGGGTGGCTTCGCTGTTTTCTATGATGAACTGTTTAGTGAAGTACGCTGAAGTAGGCACTGAAGAGATGATTAACCTGCTTTCGCAACTCATCAAACAAAACCAAGAAACTTGCATTCTAGCTGACCAAGACCACTCACTTTTGCAACTCTTAATTTCTCTGACAAAAAAGCCTGAACAAGCAAAACTTTTCTTAGAAAAAGAAGCCCTAAAGCCTTTACTTTTGATGAAAACCAACAAGCCTGAACTAAGACTTAAAGGAATGATTAGCAGTTTCTTTGCTTTACTCAAGCAGCTTTGTGAAGACCCCTACATCATCCAAGCTAACTTCGAAACAGACTTGCTAAGTAAACTTACTTCTCCCCAACCAATGAACTCCTTCGTTCAGGGATTCAAAAAACAACTTAAAAGAAGCAACTCTATTTTTGAAACAAGCTTGAAAAGTGTGTGCAGGGTTGTTCAAAGAGAAGAAGGAGTCTTTGTAGAACCTAAGACTGAAAAAGACACTAACGAAGGCGAACGCTGGGAAGTAGTCCCAGTTATAGCTCACGCACTTGCTAGTGCTTTTGAGTGCGAGCAAACAGCTCAGGTTACACTTATGCTTCAAACAGAACACTTACTGTCACTTTTGGCAGACCTTTTGCAGATCTACCCAGTTTTGGTTCCTCAGTTGTTGCAAACTTCAGTGGTGACTTACGATTTGGCTTCTCAGTCCAGTCAAACCAACAAGTTCCTAAGTCACTTTTTCAAGAACTTTGCTCCTTTTAGGTACACTTTGAAAATCCAACAGGATAAAATAATTTTCACTGTTCCTCAAACCCAAGAAACTGTGTCTGCTGAAACTTATCAGAGTTGGATGAAAGTAATCATAAAGTTCCTCAAACCAATCTGCTTCAAACAAACCCACAAAGACCCTGAGTCCCACGCAGGCAAACGGTACACTCAATCAATACTTGGAAACAACACTTGCGCTGTTAACACCCGCAAAAGAATCATAAGGTGCATTAAAGAACTTCTAAGTGAACAACTCAAAAAAGACTGGTTTTGGGACGAAAAAAGCATGAGTATTGTAAGGTGTTTATGCATTACTTTGATGCAGTTACTAAGAGAGCCTCCGAAAGGTACCTTTACAAGTGGAAACTCAGGAGAAATAGCTAAGATCTGTGAACAGCAGTCATACTCCAAGTTGCTTTCAGAACTAGCCAAAGGAGTTGACTTAAGCTTCAAAAAAGCCCCTTCGATGCTAAACTTGATTTTGGCTCCTTTACAGCTGCTAATTCACTACAACATCACTTCAGCCCTGCACCAGAAAAACGCCTCTGCTTCCAGCATTAACCTTCAAGAAAGTTTTGACTCTGAAGAACAACAAGAAATGCAACAACTTGACGAAGAAGACGAAGAAATGCTAGAGGACCAAGAAAGTGAAGTTATGGAAGAAGAAAACGAAATGGGAGAAATCATGATTGAGCCACGAAGCACTGAAGCTTTGTGGGCTGAAGACTTAGAACTCGAAGAAATCGACCGAGAAAGGCAAATCGTACAGCACCCTGTCAGGAATGAAAACTTAGAAAGAAACCTAATCCATCAAGCAGAAGAGCCTGCTTTTATCTTTCGTGCAAGAGAGTTCGGAAGAGGGTTCTTGGAAAACATTGAAGACCCTTCAATTATGCAACTGATCCGTGACATGGACCCTTACGTTGGTGAAGAGTTTTTGCAAAGACGCCGCAGAGAAGCTCCCGCAAGGAATCCACCCGTTGCACCTGAGTTCTCCAACTTCGAAGACTTAGTAGCTAACCTCTCAGCTAGTGCTGTACTCCCTATTGTTGAAGAACCTGTGGAACCTCAAGAACCTTTAGAGTCTATGGAACCTGTGGAACCTATTGAAGGTATTGAACCTATGGAACCCATGGAGCCTATGGAAGTTGAAGAACCCCAGCCGGACCAAGAACACCCCCAAGAAGAAGAAAAGATGCAAGTCGAAGAAGAAAGGAAAGAAATACCTGAAGGAATAGACCCCTCTGTGCTTGAAGAACTCCCTGAGGAAATCAGAAACGAAATCCTTGCGCAGTACCAACCACCCCAACCAAGTGACCAAATAGCTGAGGACTTTTTAGAAGCACTTCCTCCAGACATCAGAGCTGAGTTAGAGTCCTCGCAGAGAAGAGCCACTGGAGAAGACATAGACAATGCTACCTTCATAGCATCACTCACTCCAGAACTGCGCCGAGAAATACTAATGACAGCCAGTGATGAACTCTTAGCTTCGCTTCCGCCTGAACTAGTAGCTGAAGCCAGGGAACTCCAAGACATTGCTATGCAGCAACGCCACCAGGTTTTGATGGAGCGCGCACAACCTCACCAGCGACACCTCCCCACTTCTATAGCAGAGGTGGTTATTGACGACAAGCTGGCTGAAAGCTTGATACAACTTGACGAGGCCTTTTTGAACTTTTTATTCAGTGTGATGCACTTGAGTCTTAACAGAGACATACTGACTTCATTGTTTCTGGACTTAAGTGTTCAGCCGTTTAACCGCCGAAGGATCCTAGAAGGACTGGTTGGGATTCTCCAAGAAGACCTTCCTATTCAGAGTTATGCTTTGACTTCAGGCAGAGTTTTAGACACCCTTCAGCACCTTTGCAGCTTTAATCCTAAAGTAGCACCAGACATAGCTAGTTTGAACTTAAACAACTTAATAGGTCTCATAGACCACCACCTGTATCGCATAAGTACCTCTCACTTGACTCCTTTGATATCTCTTTTAGCAGAAATCATAGAAAAAGCACCCCAAGTTCCAGACTTAGAACCCCAAACTATCATTCAGATCTGCAGTCTTCTCAACTTCCAAAGCTTAAACGAAGACACCGTTAAAACAGTTGTGACTCTTTTAGCTAAACTTGCTGAAAACGACCAGAACAAGCTTGTAGAACAAAAAGCCTTAACAGAAGAAGTCAGAACTTTAGAAGTAGACATTGCAGAGTCGCTTAGAAGCATGCAGGCTTCTTTAACTGGCGAAAAAGAAGTCCAGCTTTTAAGAGTTTGCAAAGTCATAAAAAGTATTTCAAACGAACCTATGGAACTGGACTCGCTTTGGGTGCCTTTAACTGAAGCTTTGAACTCAATCACTCAAACAGAAACAGACTTGGCCAGTACCACAAGTCCCACTTTGAGTAAGTTGCTTCCAGTGATTGAAACCTTTTTTATCTGCCACACTGACTGTCCTTCTAAAGACTCTTTCCAAGCTTTTTGTGACAGAAACCGCAAAGTCTTGAACTTACTTGTCAAGCAAAACCCAAGTCTCCTCAAAGACACGTTTAACTCCCTTGTGACCAAGTTCCCTTCTTTGCTGGACTTTGAAAACAAGCGCAAGTACTTCCGCACCGAAATCAGGAGTTTACGACCTCAAAGAGGCTACGACTCTATAAGACTCAACGTAAGACGCCACGAAGTCTTTATGGACTCCTTCCACCAACTCAAAGTGAGAAGTGCCGAAGAAATGCACGGCAAGTTGCGGGTGAGCTTTTTAGGCGAAGAAGGAGTAGACGCAGGAGGCCTTACAAGGGAGTGGTACGGACTGTTATCTAGGGAAATGTTTAACCCTAACTATGCTCTTTTCGTGCCTTCAGCCAACGGAGTGTCTTTCCAGCCTAACTCCAAAAGCTACATTAACCCTGACCACCTTTCCTTCTTCAAGTTTGTAGGACGCATCATAGGCAAGGCTCTTTGTGACAACGTAGCTTTAGACGTCTACTTCACCAGAAGTTTCTACAAGCACATTCTAGGCCAAGAAGTAAGTCACCACGACATGGAAGACTTGGACCCTGACTTTTACAGGAACCTTCAAATGCTCACTGAAATCAACTTAAACGAAAGCGACCTGCACGAGTACTACTTTGCTTACGAAGAAGAAGAGTTCGGCCAAATGATAGTGAAAGAACTGGTGCCAGGAGGCAAGGATATAAGAGTTACTGAAGAAAACAAAATGGAGTACGTCAAAAACATCTGCCACATGAAGATGACTAGAGACATCCAGGCCCAGATAGACAGTTTCTTGGAGGGCCTTTACGAAATAGTTCCTAAAGAACTCTTAGGAGTCTTTGACAGCAAAGAGCTCGAACTGTTAATAGCAGGCCTGCCTGACTTCGATATAGAAGACCTCAAGAACAACACTGACTTGCACAACTACTCCAGAGATTCCTCTGTGATTCTTTGGCTTTGGGAGATCCTAAGTGAGTTCACTCATGAAGAACGAGCAGAGTTCCTTCAGTTCGTAACTGGCTCAGCCAAGATTCCTCTAGAAGGATTCAAAGCTCTTCAAGGAATGGGCGGAGTTCAGAAGTTCCAGATCCACAAAAGCTTTGCAGGAGTGGACAGACTCCCTTCAGCCCACACTTGCATGAACCAACTAGACCTCCCTGAGTACCCCTCTAAAGAAGTTCTTTACCAAAGACTAAAACTAGCTCTCAGTGAAGGCAAAGAAGGCTTTGGGTTTATGTAGTTAAGTAATTATTTTACTAAAGGTTTTTGTTTCTTCCTGTCGTTCCAGTGCAAGATGTTATTAAGCCGACTAAGCCAGTCCGCTATGTCTTTTTTAAGGGATATGTGAGGCACCGGATAGTTAGAGATGCAAATCTCGATTGAACTTCCTTTTGACAACTTGAACTTGCTATGTCCGTCAATGCCAACCCAAGCAGGAATTCTTGCTTGTTTAGGAACTACAATGGTCAAAGTAACTGAGTCTGGGAGAATAATAGGTCTGAAGGACAAAGAGTGCGGACAAATAGGCGTTAGTAAAATAGCAGGCACTTCGTGGTGGACCACTGAACCTCCAGCTGACAAAGAGTAAGCTGTTGACCCACAAGGAGTGGCTACCAACACTCCGTCACCTACGGCAGTTGTGCAGAACTCCCCGTTGAGGTAAATGTCTAGTTCTACTACAGTTACACTCGCCCCTCGGTCTATGCATATTTCATTGGCAGCTTGGCCTAGTTCCCTAACTTCTTCGCTTTCATTCAAGCGACACGAAAGCCGGGACATAAGTTCGATTGGCAGTTCAGAGGATTCGAACACAGAATGCATTACTTCGTCCATAGTTTCCACACTGTAAGAAGTCATGAAGCCCAGACTTCCCATGTTGAAAGCCAGCAAAGGAGGCATACTGCCTTGTTTGAAAAGACTGATGGCCCAAACCACAGTTCCGTCGCCTCCGAGAGTCACTACAAGGTTAATGATTTCACAGTGACTTGCATTGAATTTTCTGACTGACTGAAGGATTCCTTTAGCTTGGTCAGACTCAACAAAAACGTTGCAGTTGTAGTCAATTAGTCGTTGAATAACTCTAACAAAGGTACTTTGGATTTCTTGGTCTTCACCTACTCTGCGCACTACAAGAACGTTGGTGTTGGGAGGCAGCGAAACCTTAAAGTAGTCAGAAGACTTGGGGTTAACACGGAAGACTCCTTTTTCAAGGCTGCTTGTCATGGCTTCATCTGTTTTAAAGTACTCTATCCTAGTAGGTGAGGAGTTGAATTCATTCGTAGAGTCATTCCTTAAGTTGATGTCTAAGATTCCGTAAGTAGCAAATTCCTTTCCGTTGAATAAAAACAGTTGGTTTTCGTGTGCAAACACAGGCTTGTCAATCTTGATTCTTTTGTGGACAGAAGGCTGGATGGATATTGACTCCTGACAAGAGTTCACCAGCCAAACACAGTAGTTAGGGTTCTCATCCTCATCAACTCCTCCAAGCAACAAAAGAGTGTTATGAGAAATGCTGTAAACTCCTAAGTTGTAAAGAGGCACTGGCAAAGACAACTCGCATAAGTTCCACGTTCCTTTGTGTAAGTCAAATCTTTCTATTGAAGTAGTTCTGCAGCCTCCAAACAAGTAAATGTTTTCATGAACCACTTCGCACGAAGCGTTTCTCCGAGTGAAGTGCATCTGTGGGAGTTGTTTCCATGTATGAGCAGTGATGCTCATTGCTTCAGCTGAAGCTAGGGGTTCTTTGGACTCTTCGTTGTAGCCTCCAAACACAAACAGCTGGTTGTGGTACACTAGCCCACAACAGTCAGCCCTTCCTGTAATCAGACGTGTGGACTTTTTAAACTCAGACCCTTGCAACTTAAGAACCCTTGTTAGGGTTTTGAGTTTGTAGCCTCCAACTAAGTAAGGCCCTGTTGAGCTTGGAACTATGCAGAACCTTGTTCCAAACCCTTCAGTGTAGTTGACCTCGAGTTTTTCCCATTTTTCTTCTTCAAAATTGAAAATATACCCCTCTGTTCCTTCAAAGTGGTAAGACATCTTTATTCTGCTACTCAAACAGTAAGTGTGTTATTTAGTTACAGTTTAATTCCTTTTAAAATATACTCTATTTGGTGCTTTTCCATGTTTTTAGCTGGCAAGTAACTACCTAGTACAGAAGTAGTTACTGCAAACACAAGCATCAAACAAAACATTAACCAAGGAAACTCAAAGTCAAAAGGCAGTTCAACAAGCATATTGAACTGCACACTAAGCAGAACTGCCACTACTACTCCAACCACAGTTCCAAGCAAAGCGGCTGCTAGTGTAATACTAACAGCTTCGTATATGTACAACTTCACGCACTGGTTCGAGTTAAGTCCTACAGCCCTAAGCACTCCGTACTCCCAAGAGTTCTCTTCAACGTTAGCAGTGAACGCACTCCACAACAAAAAGAAAGCTAGCACAAACGCTATACACCCTACCAGTATAAACAGCATCTCACTAACTACCACAGTGAGTTCTGCGCTTTCTTTCAAAGTTTTTGTGTCTAAAATTCTGGTTCCTTCTGAAGTCAGAAAAGTGCGGATTCCGTTAGCTAAGATTTCTCTGTCTTCTTTGGTGAGGGATGGGCTAGTTTTAACTATTAGTGATTCTTTTTTAGGTTCTTTAGGTAGGTTTTCAGGCCACTTGTTTGTGTACACTGCTTCCAGCATTTGTTGGTACTGAGGAATAGAAACCAAAGCAGTGTGGGAATTCTTCGCTTGTCTGTACCCTGAAAAGGAGAACCCTGGGACTTTTTGGGCCATGCCTCGGATGACGCCTCGGAACAGTGCGTACCTGTTATAGGAGTCGTAAAACACTCTGAAACTAATAGGTGTGTTAGAGCTCAAAGACATGGGTTCTCTTACTCCTTCTTCAATGAGTGCTTTCACAGGCAACATGTCTGAAGAGGTTATGTTTCTCTGGATTCCAGGCGCGTTTCCGGTTAGTACTTGGTAGTAGTCCCCCTTTCCTTCGTAAGACTGCAAGTTTCCGTCTTCGTAAAGTCCGTGTACAAGGTCTACTTTGCCACTTTCTAGTTCTGGATAACTGAGTGACTCAGAGAACTCCGTAGGCATGTAAAATTCTTGGTCAACAGCTTCTAAGTAGTTCTTTTCAACTCCAAAAACACTAGTTGAAACTGAAGGGTAACCGCAGTTGTTGGAAAAAAGCACATAGTCTATGTCAGGCATGTCTTTCATGTTATAAGTCAGAAAGGTGTAGGCTTGAATGTTTCCGGCGTTCTCAGGGATGTACACATTTTGGATCCAGTCCCGAATGCTTGCTTCAGGGAGTCCTTCTTCGTTGGTAGTTGTGACGTAGATGTCCCCTCCTAAAGCAACTTGAAGGGTTTTTTTGGCAACCGAGCCCTGCAAGTTGAAACTCACTCCTGAAAAGATAACAAAGCTCAGTGCCATACAAAACATCAGCGAAGTTTTCCAGTTGCGTCTTAAGTGGCCTTTTAGGTTCTTAGTAACAATCTTTTTAAGGTTTTGGTCAAAGTTACTTAAAACAGTTTTAGCAATAAGCTTTTCCAGTTTAGGCTGAATCAGTTGAACTAGAAAAGCAAACCCCAAAATAGTTAAAAGTAGTATTGCGTTCATCAGGTACAAAAACAGCTCAAATTCTTCTAACTGGAAGGTAAGTGGAACTAAGTAGTAAGTAAGGAACCCCAGAACAGACAACAAAACTGCAGCTACTAAGCAAGGAGGCGATAGTCCTAGCTTTTTTAACTTGAGAATTTTAACACTCACGTCAGAAACTACTCTGTGGTAAGCGTCTAAAGAATCAGTAATTGCTTTAGAAAGTGCCCTTTTAATTGGAATGTACACTGAAGCTAAGGGAATCAAAGTACCTGTAAGAATTCCCATGCCAACTGAAGCTCCTTGTAAAGAAGCTTGTACAGGCAGCCCTGTAAACCATGCAAGCACAAACTCGTAAGCCACATTTAACACAAAACTCAAGTAGATCCCTAAAGCAAAGCCTACCACTGAAAAAACAACAGCCTGAACTACCAAAAGCACTCTGAGGTCCCTGTGCCTTAAACCTAAGGCCCTTAGCATTCCTAGTTCGTAAGTTTTTTCATCCACGTTGCCCATCATCAGTGAATACACCAAAAGAACTGACAAAATGCCTAAAAACAATAAAACTGCCATAAATATGTTGCTTAGGTAAGCTACCATGACCTGGGAACTTTCTATCTGGTTTGCAAGCAAAATTTCGGGTCTGGAAGGGTGCCCAAGGCCTAAGTTTTTGTAGATTTTGTTTGTGATTCTGGTGAGTTTTAGCTTCATAGTTTCCACACTCGAAGTGTAAATTTGGACTCTGTCTTTAAGCATGATGTTGGCGTTTAAAGCATACTCAAACAAGTCAATTTCTTCCAAAGGATCAGTAACGTTTTTAATGACTTGGTCGTCACCTAGCCAACTGAGTTGGTTGTACAAAGACTCCTCCACCGCTTTAAACAGTTGTTTTTGCACATAGTTAGCGTCTACAAAGACAACGTTTCCTAAACTCTTAGGCCACTTGCCTTTAGGTTCCTCAACAGGGCTAACTATACTGAAAGGGAGTTCCATCTGGTTAACTTCCAGGAAAGACTCCACTACTAAGTCTTTGGCGTCTTCACTTTTAAGAGTTAAGTCTGGCACAGGCAGTCCCCCTGTGTCAAAGTTCTCTTCAATCTGTTCAGAGGTAAAAGTCACGTCTCCAATTCCGTCCAACACGCCAAAGTAGTTTAAAAAGCTCCTCACTGCTTCTTCGTCTGTTTGATTTTGGCTCCCTGTTACTCCTGATTGGCGCAAGCTTTTAGCAATGTTCATGTAAAGGAAAAGTTGCTTTCCTTGGAACTCCTCCAGTCCTAAGACCCTTAGAATCGAAGAAGTCACTATTGCTTCTCCGTAACCCAGTACTCTTTGGTTGAAGTTCCTTCCTAAGCCTATGTTGCGTTCTAAAAGTGTGTCAGCCATTACAAGGAAAGCTGTAGTGTTGACTTCGGACTCTTCAGTGTACACGTAGCCTGGAAGTATCCACCTAGGAGCTACTCCTTCTACTTCAGTTAGGTTTCCAAGTGCTTCTTGGATTCTGTAGAAGTTAAGCAGTTCGGTTGTTTCTGACTGGGTGTTGTTTGAGTTTTGTGGAAAACTCGAAGGCTCTGGAACTAAGCGTATGTCAGCTTCGCCTTGCTCGTCCTCTGAGAGTTTTAAGTACACCACTGGGGTGGACAAAAGCATGTTAAACAAAAGGCTTAAAAATCCTACTACCACAAATATCGAAAACAAGCCTATTTGGAACGACCTTGGCTTTTTCTGGATGTCTGATGCCAAGTAGTTAAGTAAGACTCTTGAAGTTTTTTTCCAGGTTTGCTTTGTTTCTTGGTTTTCATAATACGAATGGTTTGAGCTTTCAGTGTCACTGTGCTCCATCTAGTAATAATAATTAGAGTTACTTATCAAATTACTGCTAATTAGCCAGTCTATCTATTTCTTGGAACTGGCAGTCCCAGGTAGTTCTATACAAGATAGGCCGCATGTCGTACCGGTTGTCGTCAGCACTGTAGTTTTCAATGTGCACAGAAGGAGTAATTACGGTCATTTTGTGCCTGTTCCTTGCATACCTTCTGTAAAAGTTTTTGACCTTTTCAGCTATTTGTTTTTTCGAAAGGTGTTTCCAGTAGGAGCACAGCTTCTTAAAGGTGTACAGTGGGCCTAGGTTTTGGGTCTTCCTCATCCTTCCTAAAGTGGACATTTCAATGTAAGTCAGCCCGATTTCTTCTTCGTCAGTTTGAGTGAAGGTTTTACTGAGGCCCAAAGGCTGTAGTTCAGCTGTAGGCGCAGCCAGTGCTATTTTTTCAAGCGTAGAGAAGCCTTTGTTCTCACTAGCCCACATTAAAAAGTTCTTAAGGTCTATTTTGGAGATCCCTCCAATGGGGTTCAAATCCGCACTTGAACAGTCGTACTTAGTCATGTAACCTGTTAAGCCTTCTTCAAGGTTGCCCGAACCAACTATCAAGTATTGACCCTTTTTGCCTGTTAAAGAAGGCAACATCTGTCCTAGAAAGTAAGTCATCACCATTCGGCTTCTAGCTTGGATGTTTTGCAAAGCCAAGTCTTCTGTGTAAGTTCCTCCTTGAGACTTGAATTTAGGATTGGGGCACTTAGTCACTTTGATAAAGTTAGAAATGCAACTTTTGATAACAGAGTCCATGTTGATCTCAAAGTGCCTTGACCCAGTTTCTTCAGCTAGCAACTTAGCTCTTTGCTTGGTCTCTTCAGAGCTGTTTTCAGTGCCTAAGTAGACAGTATTCATTATTTCAAACATCAGTTCTTTACTTGAAGAAGGCAAATTCCCAGCTATTCTGGACACTTCTTCTTTAAGGCACTCCAAGTTATACCCTTCCTCGTTCTGAAGGCTTCGGCAAACCATTTCACACATCACTGCAATTATAGTTAAGGAACTTGCAGAGTCAGCTCCTCCTGATAGTGGAAGAACGAAACCATTTGCCCTCGACCTTCTTAAGTAGTCCCAAAGCCAACACCCTGAAGCGTAAGCAATCTGCTCGTCAACTGAAGGCATAACTCTGTCCAAAATAGGCATTGTTAGAGCTTTAGGGTTGCTAGTCAGCAACTCAAACTTCGGAATGCTAATGATAGGGAACCCTGACTGAACTGACTCAATGGCTTGCAAAGCTCGAGAGTTAGCAGGGGCTCTAAAGCACTCTAGTTCGTTTAAGTCAACAGTGGCACTGGTAACTTCGACTTCTTTAGTTGAAAACTGGGAAGCCACTGCTAGTACTTTCCCGTTCATAGCAATCATAGAAGCTCCGTCAAAGTAAAGTCTGCTTCCGTCACAGCCTCTGTTGTTGCTGTACAAGTAAACTCCGCCTGTTTTAAGAGTAGCTGACTTTATAAGGTCTTCTCTCCTGTCTAACTTTCTAAGGTGGAAGTGGGACCCAGACATGTTCATCACTATGTGAGCTCCTTGCAAAAACAAACTTGTGGACGACTGCAGAGGTGCCCACATTTCTTCACAGCACTCAGACCCAAGCAAGTAGCCCTCTTCGCTGCGGACCATTGCGTTTCCGAACAAAACAGACTTCTGCCCTGTGATTTTGGCAATGTTGGGAGGCAAGGTGAAGTCTATAACTTGCGGACCACCTACCCAAGGAGTGAACCACCTACTTTCTCTGTAGTTTCCGTCGTCTGCCAGTACAAGTTTAGGCTTAATCAGAATTAGCTGTCCGTTGAAAGAATACACTCCACAGTTGTATATCACGCCTCTGCAGTTAACTGCCATTCCGAACTGGCAAAGCATGTCGTTGTAGGGGTACTGCGAGGTAAACTTCAGAAGCTCACTCAGCACTTCCCAAGAGTGCAGCATAGTTTCTGGCTCAATAAAGTGGTCTTCACAAGAGTACCCACAAATCTCAAGCTCGGAGCCTAGTCTGATTTTGGCGCCGTGCTTGAGTTTGGCCTCTTTTATGGATTCTAAGATCCTTTCTAAGTTGCCCGAAAAGTCCAAAGCCCACTGGTTAAGTGTGCAAACAGCCACAGTCGTAGGTTCCATTAATAAATGAACTCCCTAAGGCCAAGCAGGCTATTCTCTTCGCTGCAAACTTTAATTGAACAAAGACTAAAGCAAAAACTTAACCCAGCAGAACTCAGAATAGTCAATGAAAGCTGGATGCATAAAAAGGGTTCTGAAACTCATTTTAAGGCTGTTATTGTAAGTGACAGCTTCAAAGACAAGTTGCCAGTCCAAAGACAAAGGATGGTTTACAAAGAACTAACAGACGTGTGGAGCAAAGGCCTGCATTCGCTGTCTGTAGTTGCCAAAACAACTCAAGAATGGAGCACTTCTAAAGAGGTGCTTGAATCACCTTCTTGCAGAGGCAATAAAGCTTAGTTATGCAATCTCAACTATATAAATCATTATAATAATGTCAGAAATGGAAAAAAGAGTTGACGCGGCACGTAAATACCTTACACTAGTTAGAGCGAAGTGCGGAGATAACAGCAGCAAATACGACGAGTTTTTAAATATCATGAAAGCTTTTAAAGAACAAAGAATGGACACAGAAACTGTTTGTCGGAAAGTCCAAGATCTGTTTAGAGGACACCGCAAGTTGCTTACTGAATTCAATAAGTTAATTCCAACTCACTACCGAGTTCAGGTGGAACCCCGTCCCCAGTACAACGAAGCTATTGAGTACATGCGGCGCGTCCGTGAAGAAACCAAAGAAGACGCCACTATTTATGAAAGGTTCATGAATATTTTAAAGCTGTACCAGAACAAAAACCTCAGTTTGGACCAAGTCAACACAGCTGTGAGGGAACTGCTCCAAGGGTACCCAGAACTTATGGAGAGCTTCAAAGCTTTTCTACCAGAAACATATGAAGAAAGCCAAGAAGAGGAAGAAATCCAAATCAGACCCCTTTCTATATCTGTGCAGCCTTACCCTGTAGAGACTCTTGTTGTCGACGAAATAAGGGACCCTATTAACAAGAACGAAGTCATGTTTTTCAAGGACTTAGAAAGAGTTTTGGAACTCAACTCCCAAGAAAACACTGACTACTACTTAGAAGTGATCCAGTGCTTGGAACTCTACACTGAGTGCGTCATTACAAAAAAAGAACTCAGTGAAATGGTCCAAGACCTGTTCAAGGCAACTGAACCCCTTAACTTTTTGGCTTCCTCAGCACAGGGCAGGAGACTTCACAAAGACAACTCCCGAGAACTCCAAAGCTTCGTGCAAACTAAACTTGACGAGTACTTCAAAAACTTCATGACAATAGTTACTTCAAGGGAAAGCAACAGAAGGAAACTAGGGTGGTTCTTCAGACCGCTTTCTGAGTTCGACACTAAGCAAGTAAAGCGTCATGGTCACAGTTACTTAGAAATCCAAAGACCCAGAATCAAGAAGTCAAAAGAACCAGAGCTAGTTAACAGCCAGTGGGTGTCTGTTCCTTACGGCTCAGAAGACTTTTCTTTCAAGAACTTCAGAAAGAACATGTTTGAAGACGCACTTTTCAAGTGTGAAGACGAACGGTATGAAACTGACATGAACGTTGAAACAACAGCTTACACTCTGGAGTTACTTATGGAGGCAAAAAACAAAGCTTTCGAGTTGCCTCCTGACCAACAGAAACACTTCCAACTTGACGAAAGCATCATTAACAACTTCAGGTTGAAACCAATCAAGTCTATTTACGCAGAACACTGGGAAAGGTTTGCTGAAAAACTCAAGTCCAACCCCGTAAAAGCACTCCCAGTCATCATCAGCAGAGTCGAGCAAAAACTTGAGTCAATGCGCAGAATAAGCAAACCTGCAAGTGAAAGAGTTTGGGACGAAACCATTGAAAAGAACTTTACTAAGTCCTTAGACCACAGAAGCTTTTACTTTAAGCAAAACGAAAAGAAAATGACCAACTCCAAAAACTTCATACAAGAAGCCAAACAACGCTTCAGCAACAGACACCAAAACAAACAAAGACTCAAAGCCCACTTACTCTCCCGACCAATTCCTGACGACTTTGAGTTCTTAGGAGGCTCTAAAAGAAGGTACTTCTTCAACAGCTTCTCTGGTCTTTCAGTGGCAATCTGCCACAAAGTTCCTTTAGACTTCCAAGACAAGATGCTGGAGCAGTTTTCAGAACTTAGTCACCAAGAACCCTCACACTGCTTTTTAGCAGAACACTGCACCACTCCCCACTTCCGGTTACTGCTTAACTGCATTCCTGTGCTGCACGATTCTTTGCGAGTTTTAGTGTACGCAATAGAAAAATCAAACATCTCAGAAAAAGAAAAACTCAACAAGTGGGTAGTTTCTTTCTTCCAAGACTTCATGAAGATCCAACTGCCTTCAGACATCATCCACCACAAAGTAGAAGTGTTTTTCGAAAACATTCCAGAAACCGAAATCCCAGAAAACCCCCAACAAGAACAAGACGTAGAAAGAACCCGCAGAATAATCACTCGCTGGATCGACAACGAAGGCAACTCAGAACCTGAGCCTGACGACAACCTTAGCATTCCTGAACTCGCTCAGGACCCTATTGTGCTGCGTAAAGACCAAAGCTTTTCAGCATTTTTGCCTTTGTTAGAAAACAACCAAGTAATGTACTGCTCTAACGCTCTTTACTGCTTCATTCGGTTCTTTTACGCCATTTACGAACGCTTGTTGAAAGTAAAGATGATACTCAACGGCTCTGAAAAAGAAGAAGAAAAAGGCCCTTTGGACTACGGAGACTACTTGTTCAACAACGAAGTGGAAACTGAATACTTAGGTTTCCTCAAAACAGTCTGCATGGTTTTAAAAAGCACCTACGACAACACTAAGTTCGAAGACAAGTGCCGCTCTTTGTTAGGAAACGAAGCTTACGTACTGTTTACTTTTGACAAGCTAGTTAACTACTCAGTTAAGTCACTTCAATCCTTAGCAAACGAAGACTTTTCCAGTAAGTGCCTTTCGCTGTACAACAAGTTTTCAAGGCACAGACTTAACGAAGAAATGTACTTTTCTGAGTTCCTTTCTTTGCCTGTTAACAACAACCAACTGTTCAGACTCCACTCAGACTCCAAAAACAACATTTTGTCAGTCACCTACATAGAGTCGCCTTCTGAACGAATGCAAGAGTCAGTCATTCGCAGTGCTCAAAAGTACTCTAAGAAACTGCTGAGTTTCAGCACTAGGGTTCCTCTCAGTTCTGAAATCGAAATCCTCCAAAAAAGACTAGATGACTTCTACTCCACCTACAACATCACTCCTTCAAGTTTTTCAGAGCAAGTCTTTGTTTCCAACCAAATACCTATGGGCCTCACAGAAAACACCTATAAACTGAACTTCTTGCCTAACAAAGAAGACTTACTCATCAACAAGAGTTTTTACCTCAACCAAATTCAAACTTCAAGTAACAAAGACAGCTTTATTTGCCGAGACAAAAACTCTTTCATACAAAAAGTCATTGAAAACTCAGAAGAAAACTTCCAAAAGTTAAGACAAGACCTTTTAAGCCTTAGTTAAATGGATTACTATTCTGAAACTTGGAGTTCCACCCAGTCAGTGTATTGAACTATAGCGTAAGCAGTTACATCAGTCAACAAAGGAAACTCAAGTATTCTTTGCTCGGCTTCTTCCAGTCCTTTCTTACAGAAGTAAAAGAAACTCCCTATCTTTAAGCTCCACCTAAACAAGAAACCTAGCTTGTTCACTGGATAAACTCTGTCTATCAGCAGAAAAGAAACACACCCCGTTGCAAAAGGTAACCAGGTGGCACTCCACAAAGCTTTTTTGCAAAACTTCATGTAGTCTTTTTCGAGTTCACTCATGTTTTCGTCCCTTGCATAAGCTTTTTTAACTATTAAGTGTGTGGCTTTCCAGGCATCAGCCTTTTCTTCTTGTGTGTAGTCCCCACTTAGTCCTTTTTTGTACCTTCTAAGCATTTATTATGAGGTTAATTACCTAATTTTTTGAGAAAAAGACCTGTTAGCGCCGTACACAGACTTGGTAGTTCTTCTTCTGAGCCTAGAAGTAATGGCATGGTCTGCGTCTTTGCTTGAGACGGGCTCTTCAGAAAGCTTGAAGCAAGCAAAAAGCTTATCAGGAAGCAGTCTTACTAACAACCCAAACACAATTCCACCTACTCCTATAAGAATGCAATATAAGTGCTGGTCCCAGGTTAAAGGCGAAAGGCGCAAAGCTTCTCCTCCAAAGCTGACGAGGAATATCTGCACAACTACAGTGAGACCCACTATGAATATAAACAAGTAGTTGTTGAAGAAGTTTTTGAAAACGTTGAATTCATTTGACCTGACTTTTCTGCAGTTAATTTCGTTGAACACCTGCAAGAACACAAAAGTGTTGAAAAAAATAGTTAAGTGCACGTAGCCTTCTTCGCTCCACTCTGTTTTTCCCCAACTCGACTCTACTCCAAACAAACTAGGTCCTAAAAACAGTATCACTAACAACCAAACTATTTGGTAGAAACTCTGTCCTATGATGAGTTTCATCATTGTAGTTGTCACTATTGTATCTGAGTGCTTTACAGGGTCCCTGTCCAGCAGTGACTGGTTCGGAGGTTCAGTTGCCAAAGCAAGTGCTGCAAAGGTGTCCATGATCAAGTTCACCCAAAGCATTTGCACTGCTGTTAAAGGCGCTTCTTTAAGCACACAAGCTCCGATGAAACTTAGAATCAAAGCTACTATGTTCACTGTAAGTTGAAACTGAATGAACTTAGCAATGCAGTCGTAAATGTTTCTGCCCCACAAAGCTGCTGTAACTATTGAAGCAAAGTTGTCATCCAGCAAAATAATATCAGAGGCTTCTTGGGCAAGCTGAGTGCCTGAAATATGCATGGAAAACCCTACATTGGCTTTTTTCAAAGCAGGTGCGTCATTGGACCCATCTCCCGTGACAGCTACGACTTGGTTGAGTTGTCTGAGTCCTGTGACTAGGATGAACTTGTCTTCAGGAGAAGACCTAGCGAGCACTCTAAGACCTTTAATGATTTTTTCAAACTCTTCCAAGTCTCCTACACAGCTTTTGTCTTCTTTCAGGCCTTTTACTCTACTTCTGAATTCTTCACCCAGCATTACTTCTTTTTTGTCCTCACTGTACTGGTAGTCCCCTGGCAAAATGTGGCACCTACGGGCTATTGCAGTGGCTGTTAAAGGATTATCCCCTGTAACCATCCTAACTGATATTCCTGCACTCATGCACCTTTCCACAGCACTAGGTACTTCTGGTCTTATGGGGTCTTCAATTCCACAGACTGCCAAAAGAACTAAGTCTTTTTCAAGGTCTTCCATGTTTACTTCTCTGTTTTCGTTTTTGAGTTCGAAGTCCGAGTCAACCTTTTTGTAAGCAAGAGTGAGGGTTCTGAGTGCCCGGCTGGCAAATTCAGGTATAATTTCTTGTTTGATTTTGCTGAGTTCTTCCGAAGACAAGTCTTCAACTTCACCGTTTTCGTTGATTACACTAGTGCACATGTCAAGTACAACTTCAGTAGCTCCTTTTACCATAACTAGAATGCCTTCTTCGTAGTTAACTGCAGTTTCCATTCTTTTGATGGTTGAAGAAAAAGGAACTCTAGCAAGGATCTTCTCTGGGTCTCTAACTTCTTCGTACTTATAGCCGAGTTGTTTAGCTAATTCCAAAAGAGCCAGTTCAGTCCTACTTCCTGTAAAGGTTTTTTTCTGCTTTTTGTAGGTGATGCTGGCTTCTGTGTTATGACAGCAACTCAAGCCAAGGATTTCTCTAACTTTTTCGTCGAATTTTAAGTCTTTGACTTCTTCCTGTTTCTTTCCTCCGATGTACATTGCAGTGACTTCCATATCGTTCTTAGTCAAAGTTCCAGTTTTGTCTGAGCAAATGCAAGTAGCCTGGCCCATTGTTTCAGAAGCTTCTAGGTTTCTGACCAAGTTGTTTTGCTTCTTCATTTGGTTCACTGAAAAAGCCAAGCTAAGGGTAACAGCCAGGGGAAGTCCTTCAGGCACAGCCACTACAATTATAGTGACTCCAATTATAAAGGCAGAAATCAAATCTTCCCAGCTTTTCGTTCCCCAGCCTTCAGAAGCTGCGTCAATGATTATGTAAATCAACAACACCAAAAAGGTAATCACTGCCACTAACAAGCCCAGTTTGCCTATTCCTTCTGTGATTCTGTTAAGTTTGCGCTGCAAAGGCGTGTCTGAGTCTTCTACGTTCACAAGAGCTCCAATGGTGCCCTGTGAGCTCTTTTTTCCCACAGCACAAACTAGCATGCGACCTGTTCCTTCAGCTAAAAGTGACCCTGATATTAAAAACATTGACTCGTTAGGCCCGAAGCCTTTCTTCTGAGGGTCTGCTTCTCCGGTAAGGGAACTTTCATCAGCTACCAAAGACTCTGAGAACACAACTATTCCGTCTGCAGGGATTACATCTCCACTGGACAGCCTAACAATGTCGCCTACCAAAAGTTTTTTGAAAGACTTGTGTCTTTCCTCTCCGTCTCTGATGACATTTACTTTGTGTTCCTTTGCTTCTGCACTTAACTTGCGGAACTGGAGTTCTTTTCCGTAGTCATTGATTGCAGTTACTAACACAACGATAGCAACAGCAATCAGGATAGCTACGCCTTCCATCCACCCTTCTTCGGGATTCTCAATGACTCCTACAACCAAAGAAATCAAAGCTGCGCAGATCAGTATTATTAAAGTTGTGTCTTCCAATGCGTCAAGCATTAACTGGAAGAAACTTTTGCTTTCCTTTTCTACGGGCTTGTTGTCCCCAAAAACCTTTTCGCGCTCTTTCTTTTCGTGCTTGTCGGTAGAAATGCCTTTGGTTTTGCTACTTTTGAGGAGCTGACACATTCCGTCGATCCCACCCATTTCGTCTAGGGTGGACTTACTTTTTCCTGATCTGATGTCGTCAGGCACAAAAAGTTTGCTGATTTGAGGTTACCATAGAGTTTCTGAGTCGGTTCCAAAAGAGAGTCCGTGGTCGTTATCCAACAGCTTGTCCCTCAGTCCATTATCGCCTTCCATCTTTTATAGTGAGGCATTACTAGGACTTGTAATTAATACAACTTATTCATAAACCTAAAGCTGCTTCTTTTGGTATGCAGGTAAAGAGTCTTTAGTTGTTGCTAGTAATTATAACTTTAAAAAACACCTGGACTTGGGATCCTCGCTAGACCTTTCCATTCAACTTAGTATAACCAACAGGCACCCTTTAAATATTGCTGAATTCAAGCCTGGAAACGGCTATAATAAAATATGTATTGGTCAGCTCTAAAACAAAAAGCAGGAAGAAGGATAGTGATTACAGGCATGGGGTCTATTACGCCTCTAGGTTACACTCCCCAAGAAGTTTTTGATAATTTGCTTGCAGGCAAGTCAGCTCTGATTAAAATACCCAAAGAACGTTTCCCTGAAATAGATCAAATTCCTGTGAAAATCGGAGGGTTGCTGCTAGACTTTGACTTAGAAAAGTGGTACAAGATGATGCCTTACGCACCTACACAGCAAAGCTCCCACGGATTCGCAGCAGCTGTAAAAGCTATGGAAGACTCAGGGTACCAACCCTCATCTGAGGAGGAAAAAGACCTTTTTGGAGTAATTGGAGGCACTGGAACCTCTTCAGGCAGAGAAGTGTTTGACATGTACGATAAATTTTACCGCTCAGGCGAAGACTTAAGCATCGTGCCAAGCAACTACATTGAAAACACAGACATCCACGGAATGACTGCTTCAGTGAGCAAGTACTTCCAAGCCAGAGGTCCTTCTTCCACAGTAACTGCTGCTTGTGCTACAGGCCAGTCAGTGATCATGGAAGCCTACCGCAACATTCTTTTAGGAGAAGCTAAAGTTATGTTGGCTTTCTCTGCAGAAAACGTGGTGATTCCCTACGGAATGAGGGGATTTGCCAGTTTAGGAGCAATTAACACCAAAGGAAACGACGACCCAGTTGGTGCAGCAAGGCCCATGGACGAAAGCAGAGAAGGACTAGTGGCCTCTGACGGAGGAAACGCAGTTGTACTGGAGGACCTTGAACACGCCTTGAAAAGAGGAGCTACCATCTACGGCGAAGTAAAAGGCTTCAGCCAGAACTGCGACGGGTACCACTTAACCCGACCTACTGCTGAAGGACAAGGGATCTACAGAACTATGTCTAATTCGCTAGAAATGGCAGATGTGGACCCCAAAGACGTTCAGCTCGTGCACGCACACGCTGCTGGAACTAAAGAGGGCGACAAGGCTGAGATGAAAGCAATTGACAGGGTTTTTGGAAACCACATGCCTTACATAACAGGTTGCAAAGGAAACACAGGCCACATGATGTGCACTGTGGGGACTTTCCACTGCATAGAGTCTCTTCTCAGCATCCAGCAGTCAGTAATTCCTCCAGTTAAAAACCTCAAAAACCCCATAAAGGTTGAAGGAAAACTACTGAACTACGTTATGGAGCCAACTAAAGTAGAAGTCAATAACGCAATCATGAACAATGTAGGATTTGGTGGAATTAACAGTACGCTGGTAGTTTCCAAGTACGTATCGTAATAAATTAACCATTAAGCTTCAATTACTTGTTTTTTTGGCTTCTTTGCGACTTCTGGAACTGGTTCGTTTACAGGGAGGGGCTTGTTGGGCACTTCAGGTATTTCTTGGGCATCTAGTTGTTCGAATTCTTCCAAAACGTCTTCGTTTTCTATTCCTTGCTGTGCAAGAATCCGGCCTATTTCTTGCTGGTACTCTATACCTTCAGCAGTTTCTTCCATAAGCTTTTCTGCATCTTCGATGGTGAGTTGTTCGTTGAGTTGCTTTAAGAACTCGTTGCCTTGTTTCATGGCTTGGACAATGTTTTGGTTCATCTGAGCAGACTCCACGTCGTTGATTAGTTGTTCTAGGTTTAAGAGCTGCTTTCTTCCGTTTTCTAGGTTCTTTTCGACGTACTTTTTCTTTCTGAGAGCAAGTAGTGCTTTTTCTTTTTCCTTGTTTTTAACGTAATGTTTAACTACGGACTGGCATGAGTCTATGTTGGACTCTAGTTTCTTCAGGTAGCGGTTCACTTTGTCGCGAGTTACTTTTAACTGGGCAATTTCTTTGTCTTGCTCGTTGACTTTGGACTTCTCAGGCTTAGACCCGCCTGTGTTTTTACCCAAGAGACAACCCATTTTAATCTTATAACTTAGTTGCTATTACTTTGTTGCCTCCGAACTTCTGGGACACTCCAGACCACTTGTCGTAAAACTCCCTTCCTCCCAAGCGCTCCATCAGCAAAGGGAACTTTTGAGACTGCTCTTCATAAGTCATTTCTAAGTTGTGGTAGGCTTTAGTAACTTTGAAAAGGGCCCAGCTTGTCCAGTGCTCCCACCACTCTTCTCCGAAGTTAGACTTCATTTGGCTTTCTTTTTGGAGGAAGCCCTCGCCTCTTGAGTAGATGTACCTTGCCCAGTGGGTTGTGTTATCTTCATAAACGTCTACTCTGAACCCAAAACTTTCCAAGAGTTCCACATACTTGTTTTGGGTTAATCTGTGCAAGAAGCCCAGCTCTTTGGCAGCTGTTTCTTCTTCTTCAGTCATAGGTTCTTCTGTTTGCAACACCCAGTCTTCAATATAGAGTTTGCCACCAGGTTTAAGTGCGTTGGCTAACTTAGTAAACAAAGATGGCTTGTCACAAATCATGTAAAATACCTGGATAGAAAACACTATGTCGCAGTTTCCATTGCACCCTAAAGCATCCAGATCCATTTCTAAGGCATCTCCTGTCTCAACCTTAATGCTAGGGATTCCTCCACACATTTCGTTTATTCTGTTGTGGACGTCAGTGTAGCCTTGTAAGTAGTCTAGTGCTACTACTTCAGCTCCAAAATCCAGTGCAGCTATTCTTGAACCCCCTCCTATTCCTGAGCCTACTTCTAAGCACTTAAGTGCGTCCTTGCTTTGCTGGGCAAAGAATTCTTTAAGCCAGTCATGCCCACAATAGTGCAAAGCATCGAAGTGCGAAAAGTCTTCTTTAGTGTACCTTTCTTTGTTTTGGTCTTTAAGTATCTCGCACTCTTTGTGCATCTTCTTAACCATAACGTCAGTGTAAAGAGCAAAATTTGTCCAGTCACTATCTGACATTTATATCCGTTTACTTCATATTGTATTAAAAGTTATGGAATCTGGCAAAAAACTTCTATTCATGTCCCCCAGTGTAGCAAAGGGCCAAGAAGCAGAGTTTAAAGTTAGTGACTTTGAAAGCTTATCTAGAAAAGCTATAGGCCAAGGAGCTTTTGGCAAAGTATACAAAGTGCGTCACAAAACCACTGGAAACTTGTATGCTATTAAAGTAATTCCTAAAGACAGAATACTTGCAACTAACATGATCCAGCAACTTCGCAAAGAAGTCCGCATCATGTACAGTTTGCATCACGAAAACATCATAAGACTTTTCAACCACTTTGAAGACAAGTCTTCCTTTTACTTGATTTTAGAACTTGCTGAAAACGGTGCACTTTTCACAAAACTCAGAAAACTAGGTAGTTTTGACGAAGCTACAGGTGCTCAGTACTTGCGAGAAGTTGCACTGGCAGTTCAGTACCTACACTGCAAAGACCCGCCTATAATTCATAGGGACATTAAGCCCGAAAACATATTCCTTGACAGAGAAGGCAAAGCTAAACTAGGAGACTTTGGGTGGTCTAACTTCTCTGAAGAAACCAGGTCAACTTACTGCGGAACCCTAGAGTACTTAGCTCCTGAAATGATCAACCGAACTGGACATGACACTCGTTTGGACTTGTGGAACTTAGGAATCCTTTTGTTTGAGTTGCTGACTGGAAGGGCTCCTTTTAGGTCAAGCAACCAAGCTGAACTGCTTAACAAAATTAAAGCTGCCAAAGTGGGTTTTCCCAAAAATTTTCCAGTTGCAGCAAAAGACTTAGTTAGGAAGTTACTTAATCCTAACCCCAGAGAAAGACTTTCTATAGAAGAACTACTGGATCACCCTTGGATGCAACAGCATGCGCCCCTCAGACCTACAGCTAGTTTAACTACAGTCAGGGAATCACTTCCTGACGAGTCAGAGGACCTAGCTCAAAACGAATACCAAGTCATATCTGCTAAACCTAAACCCGAAGAACTCTTACAACAAGAAGTTTCCCTTAGAGCACGACTTCGGAAAAAGAACCTTGAAATCAAAGAAAAACTATGCCAGTCCCAACTAGAACTAAAAAACTTAGAAGAAAAACAACATAAACTTATAGTATCTAACCAGTGCCTCACTAACAGCATTGGCGAACTCAAAACCCAAGTCATGCAGTCCCAACTAGAGCCAGAGTTCGGCAAAGCTTACGACCCAGAAAAGATGCAGTCCTCTATTGAAACTTATCAAAGTTCTTTAAAAGACCAAGAAACTCAACACTTAAATAAAGAAAAAGCACTGGAAAGTTTAAAGTCTTGGTACCAAGACTTAGAACTGCAAACTCAAACACTTGACAACACACTTCGTGTTTTAAAAACCAAGTCTAGGGCTTTTAAGTGGTTTTCACCAATGTCCAACCTTATGCACAAACTTCAAGAACTCAAAAGAATCATTCCTGTACTTGACGACGAAGACTCTAGGTTCATTGCTAAGCCTGTTCTAGAGAACTTAAACGTACAACTTAGAATCAAACCTGAAATTGAAAAGTTCATTGAGTCCCAACAAGAAGACATCCACCAGAAACGAAACATGATATCAGAACTTCAAGAAGAATCTGAACAGTTAAAAAAAGTCCAGCAACTCAAAGCTTGCATCCAACTACTTACTTACCCCGTTAAGTCTTAATTTAAAAATGCCAATTTCTTATGAGTTCGTCAAACACACCAAACGCAAAGCACAGTTGGAGTCCACCTCTCCTGAGGTTGCTGAAGATAAAACTGCTGAAACAAGCATAGCACTAGGTCCTTTGGGCTCTTCTAGTTTGTATTTGTCGGATGTTTCAGAGCACCCTAAAGTTAAATTAGCTAAGTCTGAATTCAACCAAATCACTCAAAACCTACAAAAAATACTTCCGGAAAGACTCAGTGTGCCTTTTGACCCTAAGTGCATAAAACTGACAGCTGATGGAAAGTACTTAGTAGCTGGGGGTAGGTACGGCAGTGTTGGTGTGTGGAACACCTCAACTAACAGACTGAGTTGCAAAACGGAACTTGAAAAGTCAGACATCCAAACCTTAGCTTTATACCAGAACGGTAAGTTTTTGGCAACAGGTGGATCTGGAGGAACCATAGGAATTTACTTGTTTGAAACAATGGAGAAGCTTTTCCAGCTAGAGGGTCACTCTGGCTCGGTTTACTCTTTATTGGTTTCTCCTGAAGGCAAGTGGCTTTATTCAGCTTCTTACGACAGAACAATTCGGGCCTGGAACTTGGAGGATAACTCCGAGTCTAGTGTGCTGTGTACAGTCAGAAGGGGAGTCAGTGCTATGGACTTGAGCTATGACGGAGAATTGCTAGCTTTGGCTGAAAAGGACAAAATAAACGTGTTCCACTTGGAAACCGGAGAAAGGACTGCGGTTCTTAAGTACCACCCTGCCAGTGCTGAGCTGATTTTGTGCATAAAGTTTTCTAACTCTAAGGAGTTTCTAGCTGTTGGGGGCTCTAAAGGCGTTACGGTTTGGCACCAAGGCACTTGGGAAGAGTATCTGGAGATCGACAACGACTTGTGCTACGCAGAGTGTTTAGAGTTTAGTTCAGAGAACTGCTTTTTGGTAGCTGGGTTTTCAGAGGGACTTGTTAAAGTTTGGGACTTACAAGGAATACTGCACCAAAAAGAAATATTGCTGGGAGACTTGGGAAGCCAAGTCACTGCTGTGTGTACTACTAAAGCTGAGAACCAGTTAGTAGTATACGCACTTGGGGAAAACAACATATTTTCCACAAAACTTAGTTTCCAAACAAGTTCTTTTAGGTTTTTAGGGAACTCGCCAGTGAAAAAGCTTCTTTTTTCAAACTCTAATTTGTTGTTTTGCAACAACTTGTATGGAGACATTGCAGTTTACGACTTAAAAAGGTGCGAAAGGTTCAGAAAACTTTCTGTAGAAAGAACTTTAAGGTCTATGTCGTTTGCTGAAACTTCACTTGTATCTTATGTTAACTGGACTTCAAAAATAGTTAAGTGGGACTTAGAATCCTTTGAAAAGAAAGTTTTAGACTACAACGAGCACAGAAGCATCACAGCAATGACAGCTTCACCTGAATTCATAGTAACTGGGCACAGCCGCGACAACCAAGTGACTGTTTGGAACGCACAAGACATGACTACAAAGCGCATTTTCAGAAGCTCCGAAGGAAAAGTTAAGTCTTTGGCCTTGTTGAAAGAACTAGTGTTTGCAGGAAGCAGTGATGGAAAAATAAGAGTGTACAACATATTTCTGGACTCAGAAATTAAGCAGCTTGAAGGACACCAATCTACAGTTACTCACCTTTCAGTGTCATCTGAAGTGCTGCTGTCGGGGTCGCAGGACTCAAGCATAAAAGCTTGGAGCATTCCTAACAAGCTGCTTTTAGTGTCCCTAGAAACCCACATAGAAGCTATTACTGGACTTGTAATTAACTTGTCTAGTTCTCACTTTATTTCTTCTTCGAAAGACGGCAAAGTTTACTTTTGGAACATGCTTGACTACTCTATTTGTGGCGAACTTAACTTTTCAGGCTGTTCAGCTTTGTGCCTGTCAAGTGATGACAAATTGATAGCTGTGGGAGAAGAAACCAGCGTTATTGTGCTTGAAAACCCTTTAAACACTCAAAAGTTCGGAGCAGTAGGACCTAACAACGACTCAGAAGCTTTTTTGGCTTACTTAAGAAGCATAATATCTGGAAGCATCCCTGAGCACAACCCTGAAATGGACAAGTGGGTGGTTGTTCCCTACTTGTTGAGCTCCACACACTTTTATGCTTACTTTAACCTGCACAAGCACCTTGAGTTAGCTCTTAAAAACCAAGCTTTATACTTCCCCTCTAAACTAGGAAAGACTCCACTTAACTACGCTTTAGAACGTGAACTTAAGAAGTGTGCCAAAATCATTGTTTCTAACTTAAAGAAAAAAGCCAAAAGCAACAAGTTAGCCCTAATTCACCTAGAAAAATCTTTAGTGACACTTAACAAAAAAAGCATTGGAGGTCTAGAAGGCCTCTACCAGTGCTTGTTTAAAAAAACCAAAAACTCCAACCTTCCGAAGTTCTGCAAAGAACAACTTAAAATGCCTATAATCATAGAGTCCAGCAGTTTGATCCTGCAGCCTGAAAACTTTCTTACAAAAGAAGACTTAAAAGCTGGAGGCCAAGCTATTGACTTTTGGCAAAGTTTAGTCAGAGTTAGTTTGACTCCAGGTTCCAAAGACTCTTTGAAGTTTTTGAACTCTTTGCTAGACTGCACTAACCAAGACATATTCCGAACTCGTTTTATACAAACTTACCTCAACTATAAGTGGAAAAAGGTTCAGTGGTTACTTCGCATCCAAGCTCTGGTTTACCTAGTTTACCTTGTGTTGCTTTCAATTGACTTGGTAGAGCAGTCGTCTAAGTACTTAGTAGGTATTTTTTTGATTAACTTCGGAATGTTTGTTTACGAAGTATTTCACGTTTTGGTAGCTCGGAGTATTTTTTTTGAAGACATGTGGAACTTTATAGAGTTAGTTCGGTCAGTGTTTTTGAGTGTGTACTGTTTGTGTGTGTGGGCAGAAGCAAAAGAACTAGTTACTCTTAACTTGTTGGTAGGAGTTACTTTTTTGTCCTGGGTGAGAGGAGTCATGTTTTTTAGACTCTTTGAAGGAACTAGGTATATAATTAACTTGCTAGTAGAGGTTATCAAAGATATGGGTTCTTTTTTGTTTCTACTTATTTACTCTACTTTGGGCTTTGCTTTTATATTTATTTCTATTGACTACAACAACTCCAAAGGGAGCTTTGAAAGCTTTGTAGGGATGTCTTGGACCCTTGCTTTGGGGGAGTTTGACACAGAAGGCTTTTCGGTTCTTCAGTATGTTTGCTTCTTCATAGCTACAATAGTGAACCCACTTATCATGCTGAATTTGTTAATTTCAATCATGGGGGATACTTACGACCGAGTGCAAGAAAGTGTAGTGGTAGCTGACAAAAAAGAACTAGTAGGACTTATTTTGGCAGGAGAAACTCTGTTATACTGGCGGAGGAACAGGTGCAAGTTAGAGTTTTTGCAGATGTGTGAAATCGAAGAAACCAGGGAAGAAGGCAACTCTTGGCTGGGAAAAGTAAGAGAACTCAAAACTAGGATTACAGGAACCCAAAAAGCTTTAGACTCGAAACTTGACCTAGTGGTTAAGGAACTCAGAGAACTTAAGGGTTGTCAAGAAGACTTAATTGAAAGAGTTCAAAAACTTCAGCCAGCTGAAAATAATTAGTTTAAAACATATTTTTTTATAGTTTCAAGTACTTCGCTGAGTTCATTAGTTCTGAGTTGGAACCTTCCTTTCATCAACTGAACAAAAGCTTTTATTTCGTGTGTAGTTAAAAAAAGGTTGTCAATTTTGTTTTTGAAGTCAGATTTTATTTCAAAGAGTGATTTGAAGTAGCTGAACAAACTGCAGTGGTCTAGGATTTCTTGGAGGTCGGTGCTGTGGAAGTCAAGAGCTTTGCTGATTTCAGCAAGTAAAGAAGGAACGTCTAAAAAGTTATGGACTTTAGAGTATATGCTGGAAAGTGCAGAGGAGTAGTTTTCAGGAAATTCTTCTTTAAAGATTTTGCTGTAAATCTCTCTAATGAAGTGCTCAATTTGTGAAACTTTACTACAGATGTTTTCAACATCTGAGTTTTTTTGGGAGTCTTTGTAGTTTTGGATTGAGTCAGTTAGGGCTGAGTTCTGAAGTTCTAGTTTTTCTTTGACCAGCGTTAGTTTTTGGATTTCACTTTTGGCCTTTTGGTTTTCTTCTTGCAGACTGAACAGTCGGTCTTTGAGGTCACTTACTTCTTGTTCAGCTAAGAGTTTGTTGCTTACAGACTTAACACTGGTTTTTTGTTTGAGGATTTTAATTCTTTCTTCGTACATAGTGATTAAACCCATCACTTTTACATCAGTGTGGCTTCTAGAGTCAAATTGCTTTTCAAAGAACTTTCCAAATATTTTTTCTTCTTTAGAGGGGTAACTGGTTTTTAGGAACCCTGCTCTAGGAGAGTTGAATCCCTCTGAAAAGGATGACACGAAAGACCTAGGTGAGCATTTGTTAGGGAAGTAAGGTTTATCTTCAAGTACTTCAATAAAGGCATCTAGAAGCCCCTGGTAGTCTCCTTCTTTAAGAAGGGGGTAGCCATTTCTTTGGAGGATTGGGTTTACTCTAGCCCACTTGTTTTTCAGTGCATCAGACTCCTGAAGAAAAGGTTTGTTTAAGTCACTTACGATCCTAGTCTTCTTCTGAGGGCTTCTGAAAATAGAACTAAGCTTGAAAAGTTCTTTTTGGATCTCACTTGAGTTCTTGAAGAAGTCGTCCACCATAGTTTGGTCTGTGCTGAACTCAGAGTTAAAAACCCTCGTGTAAGAAGGAGACGAAGAAGTAGTTATGCACATGTTCTTCGTTAAAGGGCTTTTCGCACCAAAAGTCTTTTTTGAATCCGACGCCATTTATACAATATGTTCCAAGGAGGAGTCCAATCTCTGCTCAAAGAAGGGTCCCGGACATTTTCTGGGCTAGAAGAAGCCATTCTCAAAAACATCGACGCTTGCAAACAGCTTTCCCAAATGACCCGCACTTCTTTAGGGCCTTACGGAATGAACAAACTAGTGGTTAACAACCTTGAAAAGCTCTTCGTGACTACAGACGCAGCCACCATCATGCAAGAACTCGACATACAACACCCTGCAGGCAAACTCATAGTCCAAGCTGCCAAAATGCAAGAGTCAGAAAACGGAGACGCCACTAACTTAGTGGTCATTCTTGCCGGGGAACTCCTTCGCTTTGCTGAAGAACTCATCCAAACTGGACTTCACCCCAGTGAAATCCTCAATGGCTACGAACGCTCTAGCAAAAAACTCGAAGAAATCCTTCCTGAACTAGTCACACAAACCATTTCTGACTTCAAAGACAAAGACCTCGTCGAAAAGTGCCTCCGCCCCACCATTGCCAGCAAGATTTACGGATACGAAAAGCACCTAGCCAAGTGCGTCGCTCAGGCTTGCATGATTGTGACTGAGGGAGACCAGAAGTTCGACATGGATAACGTGCGTGTGGTGAAGATTCAGGGAGGCAACTTAGCCATGACAGAAGCTTTTAGAGGAATGGTAATTAACAGAGACTGCGAAGGTTCCGTGAAGGAAGCCCATGACGCCAAAGTGGCAGTGTTCAACTGCCCACTAGACCCACAGTACTCAGACACCAAAGGCACAGTTCTCATCCACAACGCCCAAGAACTCATGGACTACAACAAAGGCGAAGAACAACTAGCCAAGAACTTAGTGGACGAAATTGCTGACGCAGGAGTGAAAGTAGTTGTTTCCGGGGGCTCAATAGCTGAAATGTGCATGCACTACCTAGAACAAAGAGGAATTATGGTCCTCAAAATCGCTTCTAAGTTTGAGATCAGGCGCATTTCAAGCATGTTGGGAGCAACTACACTAGTCAGACTGGGAGCTCCTACTCCTGAAGAAATGGGTCATGCTGACGAAGTAGTTGTTGAAGAAATTGCTAGCAAACGAGTTACTGTCTTCAAAAGAGAAAGCGAAAACTCTAAGGTCTCCACAATAGTGCTAAGGGCTTCCACCCAAAACATGCTTGACGATGCTGAACGTGCTATTGACGACGCCTTAAACACTTTTAGAATTCTGAGAAAGGACGGAAGATTGGTTCCTGGGGCAGGGGCCACTGAAGCTGAAATTGCCAAGCGCATCAAAGACTTTGCTGCTACACAACCAGGCCTAGACCAGTATGCCATCATCAGGTACGCCCAAGCCTTTGAGGCCATTCCTAAAATACTTGCAGAAAACGCAGGACACGGTGCTAATGAAATGCTTTCCAAGATTTACGCTGAAAGCAACCCTAAAGTAGGCATTGACGTGGACGAAGGAAGTGTGAGGGACATCAGTGAGGAGATTCTGGACGCTTTCAGAGCTAAGTCTTGGGGAGTCAAGTTGGCAACTGACGTGGCTTTGACAGTTCTGAGAGTGGACCAAATCATTATGTCCAAGCCTTCTGGAGGCCCCAACCCTAATAAAAGACCCCCTATGGAAGAGGATTAATATAAGTCTATTTTTAGTAATCAAATGGGAGAAATGGATGAAATGGGAGTGAGCCAGCACAAAACTGAGGGTGAAAGGGCAGGGCTTTATGTGATTTTGGTGCTTTACACTATCTTGTTGCTTATATGCTTATTGAGGGTTTCTATGTTTTACAGACAAGAAGGAAGTTCACTCACTAGATCTAAGTTGTTTGTATTCATTCTCTCAACAATTCTTTTAAGTAAGTTTTATACAGTGAGGATAGTCTGGATACTAGACATGTTTTTCAGGTACCCTTCAACTTTGTACTACCTCCTGGATTACCTGCCTTCTGCGACTCTTTTTCTGTTAGGAAGCACTTTTTTTTTAATATGGTCGCAGATATACATTTCAACAACTCAAACTATAAGTCCTTCGAGGAAGAAAGTTTACTTAACTTGCTTTGTGGTTTTTTACTTTGTTTTCAATTTCTTGAACTACTTCTTCCACATTATGGTGGTGATTAGTTACTCCGATGGAAAGAGCTTATTGATTTCAGGAAGTTCTTTTTTAACTTTAGTAGTGACTAACGCAGTGTTTTCGTTTATAACGGCTTCACTGCTGTACTTCTCAGCAAGGACTTTGTGGATCCATATACAAATGATCTTTTCAGGGGAGACTGGCTATTCTATAGCTAAAAGGATCAAAGTGATTTCTTTGGTATCTGGAGTGTCCTTTTTGCTCAAGTCTGTACTGCCGCTAGCACTGCTTCCTTTGAATGATAACTTTACAGGGACTTTTTCGTTTGATATCTTTTTTGTGCTGTTTTACTACGGAGTTATGGAAGTGCTTCCGGTGGGGGCGGTTCTTTTGATCGTAAAAGCCAAAAGACCTATGGAAGAGGAAGAAGAAGTACACGAGTCTATATTCTCGCACAACAAAAGCGCTTATAGTAGCATTGTAGACTCACAAGAAAAATACGAATTAAGAAGAAGACTCATTAAAATGGGCGACGAACCTGTAACTCTGACACTCACAGAAACTTATTTATACGCTAGAAATAACTCTGTTATTTAATAATGGAAAACTCTCCTTTAAAGGGTTTTAAAGTACTTGAAAAACTAGGCAACGGAAGTTATGGAACTGTGTATAAAGTTGAGTGTCCCCAAAGAGGAAAGGCAGTTCTTAAGATCATTGACTTAGCTCACTTACCACTTAAGAAACAACAAGAAGCCCTAAAAGAAGTGCAGATTCTTCAGAACCTCAACCATCCTCACGTGATTTCTTACTACTACAGCTGTGTGAGCAACAAGCAACTCTACATCTTAATGGAATATGCTGAAGCAGGCGACCTGCAGTCCTTAATTTCTTCCCAAAAAGCCAAAAGAATGTATTTAGGAGAAAAAACAATCTGGGAAATCGCTTACCAAGTTTGCTTAGGCGTAGACTACTTGCATTCCAAAAGAATCCTCCACAGAGACTTAAAGTGCATGAACGTGCTTTTAAACTCAGAAAACAAAGTTAAGCTTGCTGACTTAGGAGTTTCCAAACTCTTAGATAACAGCAAAGTGAATTCCCAGGTAGGAACTCCTCTGTACTTAAGTCCAGAAATAGTCCAAAACAAACCTTACAACTTCAAAGCAGACTCCTGGGCAGTAGGGTGCATTTTGTACAACCTAGCTAGTCTCCAACCCCCTTTCAGTGGAGATAACCTTGTAACTCTAGCTAGAAACATAGTCAAGTCCAAACCAAATAGCATCCCTCAATGCTATTCTCCTAAACTAAACAATTTCATCCTCAAGTTCCTCATCAAAAACCCACCAAAGCGTATCGAACTAAAAGACACCTTTGAGTTGTTTCCTAAGTTCATAAAAGACCAGTACTTCCCGCCTCAAACTCCAGCAGTGCAAGTAACCAAAAAGAAAACTACAGTTAGTTACACTGAAGAAAGTCAAGAAACCCCCCTCCACAAACCTGTTTGGTGGCCCAAGCACAAACGCAGAAGTGCCTCAGTCAATAAGAACGCCAAAGTATTCAAAGAATACCTTATGACAAACAACAGATTGGCCTCTAGTCGGAGTTTGTGGATGAAGCCTATGCAGAACTCCAAAAAGCGCCCTAGCACCGCTGTTCCCAAAACTAGAACTACTTTGCCCCTAAGGCCTAATACAGCCCACTTGCGCGCTATTAACATAAATGGATATAACTGAGGAAGAACTCCAGCAGGCCCAGGACTTTTTGAACTCTATTCTTGACGAAACTCGAACCCAAGCAATTCACGCCTTAATCCACAAATTAAGGCAAAACAAGTGCCAAAGCGCCCTTACAATCAGGTACTTAGAGCGCCTTGCCAAAGAAAATGATAAAACTTAAATAATGGAACAGTTCATTTCCCCCGAGCTTTTAAACAATATTTTTTCAGACTCTTCTTTTGAAAAGCTGTACAACTCAGCCAAGTTAGTTAGGAAACTAGTAGCTAAGCAAAGCGTTTTTCAAATTTCAAGGTACCAAAAACTCTACCAAGAATCCCAAGGAAGTTTAGACTGCTTCAAACTAGGAATCATAGGTTTAGGCCAAGTAGGCACTTGTGTACTAGAAGAAGTACTTGACTTAGAGTTAGTTCCAAGTTCTCAAATCATGGTTTCAACTAGATCGCCTGAAAACTACAGTCAGTTTCTTGAACGCGGAATTCAGATTTTTTGGGATAACAGTAGAGTTGCTAAAGAGTGTGACTATATAGTTCTGAGTGTTTTGCCTCACCAAGCAGAGTCAGTGTGTGAAGACATAGGTCCAGTTTTGAAATCCAAAAGCAAAAGCATCTTTAGTTACACACAAGAACAACAAGTTCCTGGAACTGTGCTTTTTTCTACCTTAGCTGCCACCACAGTCCAGAAGCTCAAACAACTCACTTACAACTACCCTTTTGTTCTAAGGAGTGTGTTGGATGCCCAAGTTGTCAATTCTTTAGGGTCTAAAAACCCTTTAGAAGAAGCTTTTAGTCAGTTAACAACTGTAATGCCCTTTTCTGAAGAAGACTTTGAAACGCTTTTAAGCACCTACAAAAACTTAGTTACTTGCGAAGTCCAAATAGAAGAGCTGTTTTTTGAAGGCCCTACTCAAGAAAAACCCTTCGAAACTCTTTCAGAAGAATTTGCAAACAAGTTTTTAAGTTTTTTAACTAGTATAGGTGCTAAGAATTAATATGGACCCCCGCACACAGAACCTTGTTGGAAGAACTGTAAACTCAGTTTCTAAGATCTGTTTAAAAGTATGCTACAAAGACACCGAACCTTCTTCAGAGTGCCTGAACAACTGTGTGTCAAGTTATAGTCAAGCTACGAACATTGTAGTAGAAACTCTCAAGGAACTCAGCTAGTTACTGTTTTAAGAAAATTAGATATTTGCAAACTGACTTCTTGGGGTTTTTCGATGTGTAAGAAGTGGGCGGTTTCTTCAATCATACGCACTTCAACTTCAGGAAAGTGCTGTGTGAAAAAACTTTTCAAAGAAAGATCCTTTAGCAAGGGTGACTTGCAAGTGTGAGTAGAGTTGGATCCACACAGTGCTATGCAGGGTCCTTCAAACTTTTCAGAAACACTAGGCCAGTCCGCTACTGTTTCTAAGCCTTGTTCTAGGTTGTCTATGTCCACCCTCCACTCGTGAGTGTTGTGTGCAACAGCTCTGAGGTTAGAAAGTATGAGGGCAACGTGCATGGGGTCTTCAAAGTGCAAGTAAGAGTACTTTTCTATGTGGGGTCTTGGCTGGTTCAAGTCTAAATGCTTCATAAAGTTTAAAATGCTTCTGAGTTCTTGGTAGTGAGTGTCTAGTGCTTCCCGGAAGTCGATTGGAGCTATGTCTAGAAGACACACGCTTTCAAACCTTTGAGGTTCTTTGCAGGCTGCCCAAGTTGCAGTTTTTCCGCCCATAGAATGGCCTATAACACTGCACTTTTCAATAGAATACTGGTCCATGAACCTGAAAAGGTCCTCTGCCATAGCTTTGTAACTCATGTCCCAGTCGTGGAAGCTCCTTCCATGGTTTCTGGCGTCTATTAAGTAGTGTTCTCCTTCTATAGACTTTGCTAGTGACTTAAAGTTCAAAGCGTTTCCCAAAAACCCGTGCAGCCACAGTACAGGCTTTCCTTTGCCAAAGTTAAAACTGTGCAGCATTTTTGCTGTAATGGCTCTTAAAGAAGTTGAAATCATTAATAAGGATGCTTTTCCAGAGCTTTCAAACCATACTGCTGTTTATGTGAACGAGAAAGTGTATGTTTTTGGAGGATTTGACGGATACAGCTGTAGAGACTCTTTGTGTGTTTTAGATATAAAAAAGCACTTATGGGAAGAAGTAGTTGAACTTAGCAAGTCTAAAAAACCAAGTCCAAGACAACTCCACTCGATGGAATTGCTTTCAGATTCTACCATTGTCATATTTGGCGGTAAGGATGAAATTAACTACTTCAACGACACTTACATTCTGCATACTAGCACATTCAGGTGGGAAAAAATTAACTCAAAAGGACCCTCTGAAAGGTTCGGAATGGGATCTGCAGTTTCGAAAGAGACTTTGGTGGTTGTAGGTGGGTTTGGGACTTTAAAAGGACTTAACAAAGAGCTTGAAGATATTTGGGCATTTGACAACCAAACTAGACGCTGGAGAAGCATTAAGGCTTTTGGAGAAGAGGTCCCTAAAGGCCTTAACTTAAAGTGCTGGGGTAATTCCAAAGGGGTTGCTTGTCTTTCTGAAGAGATGTCGAAGGTGTTTTTTTTAGACTTAGCCAGTGAAGAGTGGACAGTTTATAACTGCGTAGGAAAGATTCCACAACTAAGTAAGTACAGCTTGGTAGGGTTTAGCGACTGCTGTTACGTACTTGGAGGCACAGAAGAAACAACTGTTCTGAAACTAGAGTGCCAGTCTGAAAGTTACTTTTGGAATGAAGTTGAGTGCAAAGGCTACAAAGGCCCAGGGGTGCACTCACACAGCTCAGTAAAGATAGGTGAGTCATTTGTTACACTAGGAGGCATCAGTGATTACCGACCCACAAATAGAGTACTTTTGTTCAAGCCTCAACTAGAAGTGGACTTGGAAAACCTAGGAGCAAAAGGCTACTGTCCCAGTCCAAGAGTAGGTCAAGCCACTTGCTACAGCAACCTACTCAACTCAATAATAATCCACGGCGGAGACTCTTACGGAGAACCTTCAAACGATTTCTTCTTATTTACTCAAGAAAGAACTTGGAAAAAGCTTTATATCAAAGGAACAGCTCCTTACCTTGTGCATCACTCAATGGTTTATGACTCTGAAACTGACAAAGCTTACATTTTTGGAGGAGGTAACCTAAAGCAGTGCTTCAGTGACCTTTACGAAGTAGACATAAAGTCCCAAAAAATCAAACTCAAAAGCACCAAAGAAACAGTAAAGCCTAGAGCTGGTCACTCAGCTTTTATTTTCCAGAAAAGAATGGTTGTGATTGGAGGGTTTGTTCCAAAGACAGGGTTTAGTATAGAAGTGTGTGTTTTAGACTTAAAAAGTTTGGTTTGGACCCAAGTAAACCCCAGAGCAAAAGAAGAAGTATTTCCTAAAGGCAGAAGTGCAATGTCCTGCAACTTTTTAAATAACTGTGCTTTTATAATTGGAGGCATAAATAGCCAAGAAATACTTAGTGACACTTGGAAACTCGATTTAGAAACTTGGCAGTGGGAGCAAATCAAGCTGCCAGGCATCTCTCCAGAACCTTTGTACGGACATGCTGCTGAGTTCTTGGGTAACAAACTGTACTTGTTTTGCCCAGAGTCTCATGATCACTTGGGCAGGCACACAAAAGTCCCTAGAAATGTAACTCTTTGGAGCTTAAACAGCATTACTCATGAGTGGTGCAAAGAAATCAAAGGCATTCCTTCTAAAAGGTTTTTTTCAGCCTTAAAGTTCCAAAACTCTATTTGGGTATATGGCGGAGGACCTGACCCTAATACCTACCTTTTGACTAAGAAATTCATTGAAAAAGCCACTATTTGCACAAACCTGTATGAAGAAGTTTTTCCAGAAAGTCCTGTTATTCCAGAAGAGTCTAAGTTGGAGTCGCCTGATATCAGCGTTATAAAGCCTGAAGGACATGAACGGAAATCTTTTTCAATAGGCACTAACGACTACTCTGACGACGAAACACTAACTTTAGAAACTTCACGCAAATACTCTGACAGCCAAAGCAGCGTTAAGTCCAAAACTCAAGAAATCATAAGCAAAATCAAAAAATCAATGCTTTCCAAAATGAAGCTAAAAAAGAAATAAGTTAATACTAAATGGATTTACTCGAACTCGAACACACAGAAGATAAATGCAAAATAACTGTAGAGTACCTAGGAGAGCAATATATGGTTTCTTGGTACAGAGGAATGGACTCTAGCGATGTTCGGGAAGCTATTATGTGCGCATGCGACTGTATAGTAGATGCGGGATTTAAACTAATTGACTCGGGAGGGTTTCCAGTACCCATTGAAGCTTTGCAAGAAGGAGAGACTTACACAATTCAGCCTGGAGAAGAAATCAAAGGCTTCGAAAAGGTACTGGGGGACAGGTGGCGCAGAGTAAATGTTGAAATTGACCCTTTGCAGCACTCTGAAGCTAACTGCGCAATTGAACTCATGAAACAAGGAGCTAACTTACTTAAGCACACTAAAAACTCCATGCCTCACATTAGACTTTTCCAACTCACAAACGACTTAAAGTACCTTATTTGGTATACTTCAAATAAAACTAACCAAGAAGCTAGTGTACCTCTGAAAGACATCAACTCTGTCCAAACAGGCCAATCCACTGAAAACTTTAAGCGCTACCCAATCGAAACTTTAAGTCACCTGTCTTTTTCAGTACTCTACAAAGGAAAAACCCTAGACGTCACTTGCCGTGATGAAAAAGAATTTGACTTCTGGGTAGCAGGACTCAAAGCTCTCATGTTCCACTACAAAGGTTTGCAAGTTTCCAAACAAATCCTTTTGAGCCACTCCAGACGCTTTTTAGAGTACCTGCGTCGCAACCAAATAAACGAAGCTACAAATGTAATCTACCAAGAACCCAACTCTAAAAAACTCGAAGACGCTATCATCAGGAAACCACTGACCAGAGAGCAAGTCTGCGACAAACTAGTCAGAAACCGCCAAAGAATCGAGAACCTTTTTGAAGAGTTCAGAAACCTACCAAGTTGTGACTCTCCAGAGATGCTAAGTGTACTCAGTTCTAAAAAAAGTGCTTATGGAGGAGAATACGTAGAAGTGCTGTTGGACGAAGAAGACCAAGATGAACTGTATGCAACGCAAGACCAAAGACTAGAAGACATTTTGGAGTCTTGCAAACTCAAACTTGAACAACTTGAAACAGCTGACCCTAACTCTTCTCTCGAAAGCGAACTCTGGAAACTCGAAATAGACATTGAAAACGCTTCTGACATCATTAAAAGAATCTCTAGCATGGCTGAACCTAAATGGTCAGAAAAACTAAAAGGCTGGTTTAAAAAGCTTTTTTAACTGAGTTTAGAAACGATCATGTCAGCAGCTTTGACAATAGGAGTGCCAGGTCCGAACACAAAGTCCACTCCTGCTTCATGCAAAGCCTCGTAGTCTTTTTGAGGAATTACTCCTCCACAAACCACCAACACGTCTTTCATGCCCTTTTCTTTCAAAGCTTCAACCAGAGCTGGAACTAAAGTAAGGTGCCCAGCTGCTAAGGAGCTAACTCCTACTACATGTACATCTGAGTCAAGTGCTTGTAAAGCTACTTCTTCTGGAGTTGAAAACAAAGGCCCAATGTCTACGTCAAACCCCATGTCTGAGAACCCACTTGCCACTACGTTGGCGCCTCGGTCGTGTCCGTCTTGGCCCATTTTGGCTACTAAGATTCTTGGTCTCCTGCCTTCTTTCTTTTCGAAGTTAACTATTTTCTCTTGGACTTGTTTGAACTCTTCTGTCATTATTGAGGAGTAAGCTCCTTGAACCAAGTTTTCTGTAGAAACAAACCTTCCAAAGTGCTCTTCTAAGGCTGAAGAAATTTCTCCTACTGTGGCTCTTGCACGGGCTGCTTCCACAGACAACTCAAGTAAGTTGCCTTTGCCACTTTTAGCAGCTTCTTTAAGGTTGTTGAGGGCTTGCTCAAGTTTGGCTGGGTCTCTTGTTGACTTGACCTTGTTGAGTCTTTCCATTTGTTTCCTCATTACTTCAGTGTTGTCAATTGACCTTACGTCGATTTCTTCTTCTTTCTGAAGTCTGTACTTGTTTACTCCTACAATTACTTCTTCTCCTGAGTCAATTTTGGCCTGGCGTTTAGCAGCAGCTTCTAGGATTTTGCGTTTAGGCATTCCTTCTTCAATAGCTTTGGCCATGCCTCCGAGTTCTTCTACTTCGTTAATTACTTTCAAAGCCATCTGGGACAGTTCGTGTGTAAGGTTTTCCATGAAGTAAGAGCCTCCCCAAGGATCAACTACTTTAGTCATGTGGGTTTCTTCTTGAATGATCAGTTGGGTGTTTCTAGAGATCCTAGCACTAGTTTCAGTAGGGAGTCCTATTGCTTCGTCAAAGGAGTTGGTGTGCAGGGACTGAGTTCCCCCAAACACAGCTGCCATAGCTTCAATAGTAGTGCGGATAACGTTGTTGAGGGGGTCTTGTTCAGTCAAACTCCAACCTGAAGTTTGGCAGTGAGTCCTCAGCATCATGGACTTATTGTCTTTAGGGTTGAAGTTATCTTTGATGAGTTGAGCCCAAAGCAAACGAGCAGCTCTTAACTTAGCAACTTCCATGTAAAAGTTCATTCCAATCCCAAAGAAAAAGCTGAACCTAGGAGCTATTTGGTCAATAGTTAGCCCGCGCGAAATAGCAGCTCGGCAGTACTCCAACCCGTCTGCCAAAGTAAAAGCCAGTTCCAGTGCAGCGTCTGCCCCTGCTTCTTGCATGTGGTAGCCTGAAATCGAAATAGAGTTGAACTTAGGCATGTTCTTGCAAGTGTACTCAATCACGTCTGCAACAATTCTCATAGAAGGCTCTGGTGGGTAGATAAAAGTGTTCCTGACCATGAATTCTTTCAAAATATCGTTTTGGATTGTCCCGCTGAGTTTCTTGGGGTCGACTCCTTGTTCTTGGCCAGCTACAATGTAGTAAGCCATTATAGGCAGTACAGCTCCGTTCATAGTCATCGAAACACTAATGTCTCCTAAAGGAATTCCGTCGAACAAAGCTTTCATGTCCTCCACTGAGTCTATGGCCACTCCAGACATGCCTACGTCTCCCTTAACTCGAGGGTGGTCTGAGTCGTAGCCTCTGTGAGTTGCTAAGTCAAAAGCCACACTTAGCCCCTGCTGTCCAGCTGCCAAGTTGGCCTTGTAAAAGGCATTAGACTCTTCTACAGTGCTGAACCCAGCATACTGACGAATCGTCCAGGGTCTTCCTGTGTACATAGTTGCATAAGGACCCCTTAAGAAAGGGAACTCACCTGGCATGTCAGGGATTTGTCTTGCGTCGTCTGAGAAATAGATAGGCTTTATTTCGAGTTCTTCTGAAGTTTTCCAGATCAACTTCTCCCAGGCATTTTCTTTTTTGAGTTGCTTGTCACAGGCTTTTTTCCAGGTTTCGAATTTACTGAATCGGCGATTCACGATCTTTCTGAGCATTTTTATACCAAGAACAAATATGAATATTTTTTGAGATTCTATTTCATTTAAGTAATAAATGTTGTCAGAAATATCTTTCCAAATAGACAAATCTGACTCTGAAGAAGAAAAGTTGAAGAAAAAAAAGTCCCAAACGCAAGACCCTGAGTTTGGGTTGAAGAAAAAAGAACTTATAAAGTCTTTGCGGATCAAACACTCCAAAAGAAAACTCATTGTAAGTAGCATTCCTTTAGACACTACTGAAGAAGAATTGCTTTGCTTGTTCAACACAGCTTTGCAAGCCTTCCACCCTTCAGAAGAGTCCCCAGTTACCAGCTGCAGTATTTCAGAAGACAAAACACACGCAGTTCTAGAATTCAAGGACAAGCAACATATTAAGACCTGTCTTAACTTAGACGGCACAGAACTAAGGTCAAGGGCTTTGCGCGTCCAGAAGCACAAGTCGTACCTAAGCCACCGTTTGGCTGAGATGAAAAAAGAAATCCGCGAAAAAGAAAAGCGAGAAAGAGAAACAGAAGCTATTATGAGTTGCAACATTTTTCCTACCCAAGAAAACAGAGTCTTCATGGGGAACCTTCCTACTTCTCTGCCTGAAGAAGAAATCAGAAAGATGCTTGAAAGTTTTGGACGCCTTAAAAGTTTCAGCTTAGTGAAAACTACAGCTGTTGGAGGCTCTTCAAGGGGGTTTTGCTTCTTTGAGTACTGGGACTCCAAAGTCACTGACAAAGCTATTGAACAACTAAATCAACTCGAAATAGGCGACAAACGAATCAAGGTCCAAAGGGCTTCTCAAAGCAAGTCCTCCATGCCTGCACTTCCTGGAGCAAAGGGCTCCCACAAGAAAAGGTTCAGTGAGCCCCTTTTCAAAAACGGACCATCAGGCAGTTTAAGTGAGTTGCAGCCCCACCAACTCCAAGCAGTCCAAGCAGCTTTGGCAGTTCCAGTGCATGCCTATACTCCTTCAAGGTGCTTGTTAGTTCTGAACATAGTAGTGGCGCAAGACTTAGTGGACGAGTTGGAGTACCAAGAGATCTACGAAGATATTTGGCAGGAAGCCTGCCGGCACGGAGCAGTAGAAACAATTTCAATTCCAAGGCCCAGTTTAGAAACTTACGAGGTACCTCCTAATGTAGGCAAAGTCTATATAAAGTTTTCTGAAGTTTTGTCAGCAAAGAGAATGAAGTACTATGCTTCTGGCAAAACCTTCAATAGAAGGACTGCTGTTATTTCTTTTTATCCTGAAAAGTGGTTTAATCTTGGCGAGTTTGTTTAGTAACTATTTTTTGTAAATGGGAAATAAACAACCTAAGGCAGATAGTACTTGTACTTTGTACTGTGGACTGACTAGCTTATGCAACTTTGACTTGGTCAGACAAGAGTACCCTCAAGAAAACTACTTAGCGAACCAAACTGCTTACTTAGAACAATGGGCAAAACAGCAGTCTGAGATTTATAAAGACTACCCTCAAAACCTAGACCAACTCTACCAAAACAAAGTTAAAAAACGCCTTAAAAGGTACATAAGACTGTAAGGCATAAGCAGAGGAGTCCCTGACTCTTTGAAAAAAGACCTAGTAACTTCACTTTTGCAGTTGAAGCAACTAGACTTGTCTTACAAGAGTGCTTTACTAGACGTGTTTTCAGTAACTCATAAACAGAACAAAGTGCCTTCCTGCTTTTCTGTAGTTCCAACTTTCACTGAGCAAACTGACCCTTTGCAAGTGCTTCAGAAACACTACCTCAATCACGAAGGAGTACTAGCTTGGAAAAGAGTACTGTGGGTAGTTTCGCAGTTCCACTCTTTTATCAAATACTGTCCTCAAATAGTTTCTGTTGTAAGTTTGCTTTTGCTTTACTTAGAAGAGGACCAAACCTACTTAGTTGTATCCAGACTTTTGAGTTTTTCTAAGAAGCACAATGAATTCATTAGGTGGCACTTTACACTGGACAAAAAACACAACCTTAAGATTGCCCAAGCCACTGCAGACATCATCCAAAGAAACTCTAAATCACTTACAAAGGCTTTAGCTAATGCCAACTTAGTTAGTTTAGTTGAGAACATGCTAGATTCCTTTTTAGTAGGGTACTTCCCACTGTCTTTTTTGGAGAGATTAGTTTTTTGCTTTATAAGTGAAGGAATTAAGGTACTAGTAAGGGCCACTTATACCTTGTTTTACTTGTACAAGCCAACAATAAGAAAGGAACCCTTTGAAGAAACTAAGTTTAAAGAGTTCTGCAACAGTCTCCAGAATGTGGACGAGTTCTTCAGTATTGCTTTTAGAGCCAGAATCACTCACAAAAACAACACTTACTCTTCACAGTCAGTAGACAGCTCGAACACTGACCACTTTTTGCAGCTTTACCGACCTTCAATTGAGTTCAAGTCCAGCATTGTGAACGACTTAGACATTGAGTTGATTTGGTCCAAACTAAGTCCTTTGCACAACACCAAAACCCCTAAACTCATATACACCAGTCAGAAGCACGGGTTTTCACTCAGCAGTTTGTTGAACAAAACTTCAAGGTTCCCTCCTTCCTCTCCAATGCTTCTACTTGTAAGTTGTGACCCAGAAGCTGTGGTGGGTGTGTTTATAGACTGCAGCTTTCAAGTAAGCAAAACTTACAAAGGCAGCTCTGAAAGCTTTTTATTTAGACTTAGACCTAACACAGAGTTTTGGAGTTCTTCAGGAGAGAACGAAATGTACGCTCACATTTCTAAGGACACTTTGGTTTTTGGAGGAGGCGGAGAAGGTCCTTCACTTATGCTCGACTCTGAACTGGTTAACTGTACTAGTTACTCAAGTGCAACTTTCAAAAACTCTTCTTTGAATTCTAGCTTTTTCCAGTGTAAAACTATTGAGTTAATTGCGCTTAAGTAATTTTAAGTTTTTACTATTTTAATATCAAACGACTGCTTAGACCTGAGTTTGCCGTTGGTTTTAGAAATGGATAACTTTTTACTGATTCTGATAGGAATGTAGTTGCTTTCAATGAGGGTTTTGTAGTTTGACCATTTACTGAAAACTTTGTAGAGCAGCTTTTGTCTATGCTTTTTTTGGGCTTTCAAAATCCTTTTGTTGTGGTTCTTTTTGGCATCTAGAGTTAACTTCATGGCTCTAAAAGCTTTTTTAACGGCTTTTGTGTACCAAGTTAAGTACCCCTGGACTCTTGAGTGCTTTTTAGTAACAACATAGTTTTTAAAAGCACAGAAACTCCTTTTAAGCTTTTTACTACAAAGTGCAGACTGTGCTTTCCGGTCACTCACTAAGAACTTCCATTCTCCAAGACAACTTTTTGCTTTGCGAACTAGCATTTGCTTCCTTACCTCTTCAATCCACTTTTTATGCGCTCTGCACACAAACCGCATTCCTGAAAGAGCCATGTAAAGTTTAACTAGCCCCCACCTGTGCTTAAAAGCATCAACAGACTTAGTTCTTTGAATTTTAGTGTTTTTGGAGTAACTACTCCAGCCCCCAAGTGCCTTGTCTATTAAAGTGAACTCGTACTTAGCTCTGGCTACTCTTTGGTTGTGGACTTTGCGTTGTTTTCTTTTTCCGAAACTTAAAACATTGTAGAACCCCAAACAAACGTTAGTAGCCATAAGTCCAATGCTGCACTTGTCAAGTACTTCAAAAAGCTTTTCTAGGTTCTGTGAAAAGTTCGCCTTTTGCAGTTCAGGTTCTTCAGATATTGAAAAGTCTTTTAAGTTCGTAAAAGAAGTAAACAGTTCTTGACAGATTTCGCCTGTTGAAGAGGGTCTTGACACTAGGTCTTCAATTAAATAGTTTTGAGACTTAGCGCTTCTGTTTGAGGTTTCTCTTTCTGTAACTAAAACTGGAGTTTTGGACTTTTTAGTTGCAAATTTAGGCTGGATTTTGGGTTCTCTTAGTGAGTGAGACTCAGAGATGTTAAGTTCTGAAGGAGGAGAAGGGACTATTTCGGCAGAATGTGGCTTTCCCTCGAAGCCACTTTGTATCTTTTTAAAGTAGTTTTTTTGTTCTTGGCTTTTGTAAGTTTCTATAAAGTCTTCTAAGCTTTTTTCAGTTAGTTTTGGAATCTCTTGAGTGAACTTGCTGAGTCTGACTTGTCGGAGACTCTGGGGAGAGAAGTACTCTGCTTTAGGGATTTCTATAGAGCACTTAGGGGTTTCTGGAGGGTTTAGTTCGAAAGACTCATCTACAAGTCGTTTGTCTAGTTCTTGCTTAAGGTACTTAATGTCTTCAGTGGTGTTTTCAATGTCGGACTCTTCCATGCCAAGGTAGTAAGGTTTAGAGTTTTCAAGAGCTTTGTGGATTAAGTACTTTGCAACCTCAAACTTAAGAGTGCTAGGTTTGTTTTTGGGACTTTTGAGTTTGTGCATTTTTGGAAAGAAAGAGTCACTTTTAAAAGAAACGTCGCTTTGTTCAGGACTTGAAGTTTTAAGCATCAAAGAGTGCGTCAACCGTGACCTAGCACGGTTAAAGGCCCCGTCTAGGACTTTTTGCTGACTAGTGCCAAGCTGACTAGAGCGCATGATGGACTCTTCTGACTGGGCAAAACTTGAACTCAAAGAAGACTCCAAAGAACAACTTAGAGACAAAGAGTCTTCAACTAGTGCTCCTAACAAAGGCTTGACTAAAGGTTTAAACTCAGGCAGCTTCTTTTCTTGGTAGTGCGCCATGTGCCTTGAAAGGAACTTGAACTTTTGCTCTCTCAAACTGCTTAGTTGCTTGATTGACTGCTGGTCTGCAAAGTTAAACCTTACTTTTTTGTCTTCACTGGGCTTTACTTGTTTTTGGTACTTTTGTCTCAAGTCAGTCCAAAACTTTAAGTTTTCCATGAAAATATAAATGCTCGGAAGAGGAGGAATAGTTAAGCACACTGAAAACTTGCCAGAAGTCAGAAACACTCTGCAAAACGGAAATGCTTTAAGACCTCCTATAGCGCCTTTTGCTAACTCCATACCTCAAACTTCAGTAGAAGACGACATTGCAACTCCTAGTCAAGGAATAAGTCACTTCAAAGTAGCTCCTAGCGACATAGCTGCAGATGCCTTGCAAATCCAAGTTAACGGAATGCACGGTGCCTTCAAAGTAGAGTCCCCTGACGCTCTCATTGCCAAAATCTACTTTAAGAAAAAACAGTTTGTGTGGGAGTTCCCTGATACAAACACTATAGACCTGGACAAACAACGCAAAAAGCGCATAGAGTTAAGGTTCAGCGACGTAACTTCTATGATGGTTCAAGCTAGAGAAGGCCATTCAGGAGTAATGGCTATTTACACCAACAAGCCACTTGCACTCTACAAAGAGAAGCACAACGCTCCTGGAAAAAACACGCAATGGGACAAAAGCGAAGACTTCACAGGAGGTTTTGACCGTCCAAGAGAAAACGGACTGATAAAAGTTACTACTTTTTTTGCAAGAGATGCACTTACTCGCAGAAACAACAAAGCCAGTCACTTAGAAAAACTACTCACTTCTGACCCACGCATCAAACAACTTATTGAAAACAACGCTGAAAGTTCGTTTGACCAAGTAAAAGATCACATTAGCGAACACGCAGAGGACGATGAACTGCCTGCACAGCAACACTCTGAGATATTCAACGCTTTTACTATAAGTGACAAGCACATCTCTAACACTGAAATAGGAGTTTCAACTGACTACCTAAGTAACTTATAGGCAGATGACTTAATGAACAAGCCCATTGAAGACTTGATTGAGCAAGTTTCAAAAGAACTAAGACCGCGGTACAATTCTTCTGGTTTTAAAAAACACAAGTTCATGTGTCCTGCTTGCAAAGCACTTAAGTTCAACACCGAAGTGCAGCTAAGAGACCACCTATTTAGGAAGCACAAAAACATGGTAGAGTTAGGACTGGATGTGTTGCCAAATGGCCACTTTAAAGCCAGTCCTTTGTTTCTGATAAACGTGTTGTTGCTAATCAAGTCCAAACCCCAACTCTACAGAACTATTATGAAGAACGCTATGATGTTTGATATCGATTACTAAGCTAATAAAAGTGGTGAAAAAATGTTTGGATTAGTTTTCTTAAGTCTTTTGAGCTTCAATGCTGAAGCAAGCGGCAAGTGCAGAGCCTTAGCTCTGGGAGGTGGCAACGATAAAGGAGCTTACGAAGCTGGAGCTGTTATTGGGTTAGTAAACAACCTTCCTGCCGGAGAAGCAGAGTGGGATGTAGTGACTGGCAACGGAGTGGGGGCTATCAACGGGCTTATAATTTCTCAGTACGAAACCAAGTCTGAGAGCTATGCAGCCACTCACCTTGAAAACTTTTGGACTAACTTCCAAACAAGCCAGTTCTACAAGCAGTGGATTGGAAGCTACATAGAAGGGTTGTTGGGAAAGTCTGGACTTTACAACACCGACCCTCTTAAAAGCACTGTGAACAAACTAGCTTCAGCGCCCTTCCAAAGGTTCTTTGGAGTAGGAGCTACTGACTTGCTCACTGGCGACTATGTGTTCTTCAATACAACTAACTTGTCCAACAGTGTTATGACTTCAGGAGTCTACGCAAGTGCAAGTGAGCCAATTTATTTCCCTTTGGTGCCCTACAAAAAGTTTAAGTTGGTTTCTGGAAGCGTTAAGTTCACTGTGGACATTTTAAGTGCAGTTACTGGGTGCATGGAAAAAGGCTATGGCGTTGAAGACATAATAATTGATGTTGTGTTGCCAGCTGGAAAGACTATTGGCACTCAAGACTGCAGTAGCTATACAACTCTAAAGGTGTTTTCGAGGTACTTGGACATTGAGTCATTTAACTCGAACATGCAAGTAGTTACAAACATCAAGCACGACTTTAAAAACATCAACTTGAGAAGCGTGATTTACCCTTCAGAGGATATTTCAAACCCATTCTTCCCTTACGACTACAGCCAAGAAGAAATCCAAAACATGATTAACTTGGGCAAAAAAGACGCAGCTAGTGCCTTGAAAACTCTGAGCCTAGCCAAGGAGTAATAAGTTAATGCTTAAATGAAAAGTCAGCAGCTTCTATAGCTCAGCCGGCAGAGCGTTTGGCTGTTAACCAAAAGGTCCCTGGTTCGATCCCAGGTGGAAGCGTTTTTTGGATATAATAATATGAATCCTGATCCACTTAGTTCTTATCTATACGAAGAGACCCCAGAACCCAACCAAAGCAAACTAGAAGAAACTTACAACTACATAAAGAGCTCACTAGTAACTTTTGGGTTCCCAGAAATAGGCAACCTTTTCAGCCCAGACCTGAAAGAAGTCAAAAAGACACTAGACTGCTTCTATTCAATCATAGAACAAAGACAAAAAGACCTTCAGTTCAGAAGTTCAGTCCAAGACAAGATGCAAAAGATCCAAAGCGAAAAAAACATGTACTACCAAAAACTCGAACTGATGAACGAACAAAAACAGTCAGCTAACTCCCAAATTGGAAAAGTCGAAAATCAACTAAGAAAAGAATCCGAAAAGTGGAAGAAAGAAAAAGAAAAACTCACTAGCGAAAGAGACGAGTTCAGAAAAGACGTCCAGAAACTACTAGGACGCGAAAGCAAACTTTGGCACGAAATCAAAAAGAAAGACTCGATCATGTCTAACTTAAAAGAGCAGTTAAGAAAAGCCCTGGGAGAAAAAGACATGCAGTCGCAGAACCAAATCGAACTCACAGAGGTACTCCATGAAGAGGGTCCTAAACTCTTCGGAAAGACTGCAGAAGGCGAATACACTTACTTAGTGGCAAGAAGTTACGACGAGAACCAAAACGCTTTGCTGTCTGAAAACCAAGAACTAAGGTCTGCTTTTGAGATCCTCCACAGAGAACTCGAAAAAATCCTTAAAGAAAGAAAAGCGATGCTCTTAGGCTCCAAAATAGACTTGGAGCACCTAGAACTGATTGACATACACTCAGAAATCTTCCAAATGCCTTTTGACAAAATCAGCCAAGACTTGATCAACACTCTTCAAGAGAACATGAGGAGGTTCAGGATTCTTATACAAGAAACTTCCTTGGCAAGTGAGTAGTTGCAGTATATAATTAAAAAATGTGGTATTTGAACGAAGCAAGTGTAGTGTAGTGGTTATCACATCTGCCTTACACGCAGAAGGTCATGGGTTCGAACCCCATCACTTGTACTTTTTTGTAGTCATCTTAATAAACTTTTCTAAGCAATTTGCTCGTTCTAAACCCTTCACTAAACACTGGAAGTTTTAACATGAAGATTGGAAGCATATCCATAATATTAAAATGAGCGCTCAAGAAAACCATGCTCCAATTGACTTCAAAACAGGAACTCTCCAAAGGCCTGAACCTGACAAAAGGTTCAGGACAGAAGACGTAACTAACACCAAAGGAAACGACTGGGAAGACTACTTCCTCAAACGAGAACTCCTTATGGGAATTTTCGAAAAGGGCTTTGAGCGGCCAGCACCAGTCCAAGAAGAAAGTATCCCGATTGCTTTGGCAGGGCAAAACATCATAGCGCGTGCGAAAAACGGCACGGGGAAAACTGCAGCTTTTGTAGTTCCGCTGCTAGAAAAATGCAACAATACTTTGGGGAACATCCAAACTTTGGTGCTCGTGCCCACTCGGGAACTTGCTCTCCAGACTAGTGCTGTGATCAAAGAACTCAGTAAACACATGAACATAGAGTGTATGGTGTCTACTGGAGGAACTTCGATTAAAGACGATATTTTCAGGCTTTACAAAACAGTCCACGTTTTAGTAGGGACTCCTGGAAGGATACTTGACCTTGCTTCTAAAGGCGTAGCTGACCTCACACAGTCCGGCATACTCGTCATGGACGAGGCTGACAAACTCCTGTCAGTAGACTTCCAGCCAGTTATAGAACGGTTACTGGGGTATCTCCCGCAGGACCGGCAAATTTTGCTTTACTCAGCTACTTTTCCAGTGAACGTAAAGAACTTCGTGGATCGCTTTATGCCGAACGCACACGAAATCAACTTGATGGAAGAACTCACTCTTAAAGGAGTAACTCAGTACTATGCTTACGTCCCCGAAAAAAAGAAAGTCCACTGCTTAAACACTTTGTTTTCTAAACTGCAGATCAACCAAGCCATAATATTTTGCAACTCAACTCTTAGAGTAGAATTACTTGCTAAGAAAATCACAGAGCTGGGATACTCTTGTTTCTTCATCCACTCGCGGATGTCCCAGCAAGACCGAAACAAGGTTTTCCACGACTTCCGTAGCGGAGGCTGCAGGTGCTTGGTGTCTTCGGACCTGTGCACTCGTGGGATTGACATCCAAACAGTCAACGTTGTGATCAACTTCGACTTTCCCAAGAACTCAGAAACGTACTTGCACAGAATCGGCAGGTCAGGGAGGTTTGGCCACTTAGGTTTAGCTGTTAACTTCATTTCAGACGACGACAAGGAGAACCTTTTCTTGATTGAGAGAGAACTAGACACCGAAATCAGACCCATCCCAGCTGAAATAGACAAGTCCCTTTATACTTAATTAGTTAGATGAAGATTTTAAGCGTGAAACTCACTAAGGGCGGAAGGGAGTACAGAGCCTCTATAGCTGTTTATAAGAACATGCCTGTAGAGGAGTTCATGAGTCTCCTAAGAGCTTCCTTGCCCATCCTTGACGCTTCGGTTATGGGATTCAAAGACTGTGAAGGAGTGCTTTTGGTCCCAAGTTTTATATGCTGCGAACCTGAACTTCTGACGTCCGACAACTACGAACTAGTGCTTGCGGAGAAACCTAGCAGACCCACTTCTGCTTCCAGCGAAGACAGACTAGGCCACATTGTGTCAGACCTAAGAATGAAGTCAATGATTACTGAGGAACAGTACCTTACTGTGCAAACTTGGATTCAAGAACGCAACCAAATGCTTATGCAGGCTTACCGCACTTACTTAGAAGGAAACGACTTAGAAGGCTTTGCAGAGTGGCTCAAACGCACTTCTGCGATGAGTTGTATGAAAACAGACGAATTGATGCTTAGTGAAGTCCGGGAAAGGCCTTCCACTACAATTGGCGCTCAAAGACCTATGACTCGTTCTGACTCGAAGAACTACCACAAGTTCATAAAGGTAGTAGTTGACATGGAAAGCCAGGGGTTCTTTGACCAAAGGGACTTAGGGATAATCAAAGCCCTTATTTTAAGAGAAAACTCAGAAGTCATGAAAGAGTTCGACAACTACTTCCTCAAAAACATTTCCCTCCACGAAATGGCCAAAAGACTCCAGCGACTCGCTAACAAACTTAGTGGGTACATGGAAAGGCCCTCTTCGCCAGTTCCTAGAAAAGACGAACTAGAGAAACTAGTGGACTCCTTAGTTAAAGAAAACCTTAGAAGCGAAGAAGACATTGAAATCCTCAACAAACTCATAGAGGAAGAAAACGAGTTTGTGTTTTCAGCTTTTGACGTGTTTGAGAGCGACAGAGACCAAGAAGAACTTGTAGACTCTTTGCAAAGAGCCATCACTAAGTACAAAAAAACCAGTACTGAGCCTCAAGACAACTTTTACTTAGACATTCCTCCTGTAGAAAACTCTCCTTCTGTCGAGGTTAACTACTACAGTGTGAAAAAAGCTATTGACAACTTGGGTTTAACTAGAAACTTGGACTTCCAAAGCACAGGGACTCTGTACGGACTTTTGAAAAACAACAGCAAGGCCCTTTACAAGTGCTTTAGTCAGTACTTCAAAAACAAAGATGAACTGTCTTTAAGCTGTAACTTAGAAGTGCTGTGTAGGTGCTACTTCACTTCACTTTTAGGACTTTATTTTGATAGGTTTCAAGTAGTAGAGATCTTTGAAAGAGTTGACTTTCCTGACTCAGAAGTCAAAACCATTTTTGAAGTTTTTTCTTTAGACGGCAACGCCACGGGACTTCTGTCTTCGCTGTGTTCAGTTTTAGAAGTTCACAACAGCATAGAACCCAACGCTTGGGAAGTACTGCTTAACTTACTTGAAAAAGACAAAGACTCAGAAAACCTTTTACAGAAAGTAGTTCACGAATGCCCTAGCTTAAAACCATACAAAGAACTCTTAAACAGCTTGCTTGAGAAAAGAACCCCTAAACTACTTTTGGTCTTAGAATCCTTTACCCTAACCAAAGACCTCCAAAAAACCGAGCAAAAGTTGCTTGAAGTATGCCAAAAACACATAAACAACCACTCAAGTAACTTACTAGAAATTGCAAAGTCCAACTTTGCCCCTGACGACTTAGAAGTAATCGAAAACCACATAAACAAAGAAAACTCCATTGTAATTTCAGCCTTTGAAGTTTACAAAACAACTGGAGACCAAACCGACTTACTAGAAACCCTAGAGTTAGTAGTTCAAGAGTCCAGGTCCTTAACAACTGAAGAAGACAACTTCACCGAGTTCGTCAGAAACAACTTTGAAAAAGCAGACCAGAAAAGACTATTCAACATGGTGGAAGAAAAAGACCCCAGAATCAAAGCAGCTCTGGACCTCTACGACCTAACTAGTGACCAAGAAGACCTTATCGAAACCCTTAACTACCTTCTCAAAACTAACGAAGAATAAACATTGCCCATTTAAACTTTCTTTAATAAAAATGCAAAACAACAACCACAACCAGGATGGTAAGGCGCAATACTTCGCCTCACCATCGCAAAATTTCCGCAAAAAAACTCTAAAAGACCCTTTCGGGAAGAAACCAGACGGGAACACAAGCCTCCCGATCCCAAAAGGTGACTCCCCCTACGCCCTCGCTAAGAGAGCAGAATACATCGAAAAAGACCTGGATAAGGCCAAAGCCTACTACCAGGAAGCCATTGACTCAGGTGATCGGATGGAAAGCGCAGTGAAGGACCTAGCAAGTTTGCTGCACCAAGAAGCCAGCACAACCCAAGCCTGCTCGCTTCTCCAAAAGTACCGCCATATTTTTTCCGACGTTAGCAAAGCGGACAACTTGCTTGAGAACCTTAAACGCCAGGTCATGCCTACTGGGAACTGCCAAAACAAGTACTTGAAGTTGTACCCTTTGACTGTTGCTGACACTGCAGTTTCTGTGAAGAGTCTTTTTCGGAACCCAGAAAGAATCCTTGACATCGAAATCAGAAAGGACATTGCTGCTAACCTCAAGTACGCAATCATTAGGTTTCCTAGCCACTCAGCAGCTAGGAAAACTCTTGAAGGGTTCCACAAGTGGAACCGGTTTAAAGTGGAGTGGGTAAACGTTGAAGGCGAAGTCATTGGGGAAGCCAACCACTCCAGACACAAACGCCATTTCCACGGAAAAAAGAACTGCAACCCCTACAACATATGGGAACTCCCTATTGACGAGTTCCAGCCTCAAGTCACTCGGATTCAGTCTGCTGACGAAAGCACTGCACAGCACTTACTTGGAAATGATCTACTTTACCAATTATAAGTTATCTGTAAATAGCCCAAATATACATAATACTTTGAAAGCTAAACTGTTAGAACTCTTGGACACTAATTAAATGGAAGCTTCAATAGAAGAACTTTTAGGGAAGCAAGGAGTTGAGCTCCAAAACACTCTAGAGAAACTCCGAAGACAAGAGTACTCCTACGCAGTTTCTAAACTTAAACACGAACTTCCTTACCAAAGCAGATGCGTGGTATGCACCCTTAAGTTACCATGCGCTCACTACTCAAAAGCAGAAGACATGCCAGTGCCAAGTCCTCCAGCAGAAGACAAAAGTTTTTCCAACATACTCCAGGGCTTAGAAATCAGTTCCCTCAACTTCACTTCAAGAACTCCCCGCTTCGAAGACTCCAAAGACTTTACAGTTAGGTTTCGAGGGTCCTCAACTACTTACTCCACATACAACTCTTCAAGAACCTCTTCTCTGCCCAACAAACACAGACTGAAAACCCTTGAAAAAATCGAACTCTACAGAGAAGAACGACTCAAAAACGAGATTGAAAAACTCGAGAAAATAAAAGAGCAAGAAACTAAAGAACAAGAACTCAAAAAGAAACTAGAAGAAAAAAGACAACTCCACGCTAAAAGTGTCAAAAAGAAACTAGAAAAACTCAACGAACAAGCCAAAGTCAAAAAAGATGTACTTCAGAAAGAATACGAAGAAATGAAAAAAAAGCAAAAAGAGAAAGAAGCTAAGTACAAAAAGTACATTGAAAAGCAAAAAAAGAAACTTGCTGAGTACACCCAAAAGAAAAAGGACTATGAAATTATTTCCAAACGAAAAGTCGAAGAACTAGAAGAAGACCTTCTCAAGAAAAGAAAGTAATTAGTATTTAATTTAACTAATGTTAAGAACCTCCTATTTGTTTCCTGTACTCTTCAAACCCGCCTTTGAACTGCCGAAGCTTTCCTTTTTTGATCAACCAAAGTTCGTCACACACACTACTTACGAAGTGCTGGTCGTGACTCACCACCAACAGTCCTCCACTGTAAGCATTCAGCGCTACAATCAAAGCATTTACAGCGTCGATGTCCAAGTGGTTCGTAGGTTCGTCCAGCAAAAGGATGTGGGGCTGTCTGAAGGCAATAGCTGCAAAGGCCACACGGGACTTCTGGCCTCCAGACAAGAAAGCCATTGGCCGCAGTGCTAAGTTGCCAGATATTCCGAACGAACCCAAGTGAGACCTCAGCAGTTCAGAAGGAGTGCTTGTGTAAATATTGGAAAGTTGTTCCAGTGCCGAGCATGAAAGGTCCAGCTGGTCAATGTGGTGCTGTGTGAAACAAGCAATTCTCAGCCGTCTGTGTCTGTAAAGGTGCCCTTCTGTTAGTTCAAGTTCTTCCAACAAGATCTTCAACAGAGTTGTTTTTCCACAGCCGTTTCTGCCCAACAAAGCTATTCTTGAGTGCATGTCTATGTTAATGTTGATGCCTGAAAGCAGTGCCTCAGAAGAGTAAGCAAAGACTCCGTCGTCTATACGCAGAAGTGGAGGGCTGACTTTTTCTACTTGTGGAAAAATAAAATGGCAAGAAGGGTCCTCCAAAACGTCTTCAATCAAGTCCATTTTCTTCAAAGCTTTGATTCTGCTTTGCACCAAAGAAGCTCGTTTGGCGTTGCACCTAAACTTGTCGATGAATTTTTGCATGTGGTCGATTTTGGCTTTTTGGGCATCGTGCTGTTTTTTCTGCATAGTTAACTTTTCGTTGCGGGTTTTTTCGAAGGAGTCATAGTTTCCTTTGAAGTAGTCGAGTTTCTCTGAGTAAAAGTGAATGGTGTCTGTAGTAACGTTGTTGAGGAAAGCCCTGTCGTGACTAACCACTACTACCGTACTAGGGTAGCTTTTTAAAAAGTTCTCAAGCCACACCACAGTTTCTAAGTCAAGGTGGTTAGTTGGCTCGTCTAGCAAAAGAATGTCTGGTTGGCAGTAAAGTGCCCTTGCTAAGGCAACCCTCATAAGCCAGCCTCCTGAAAGCCTAGTGGTGGGCCAGCTCATTCCATCTTGGGTGAAGCCTAAACCTGAAAGGATAGTGGCTGCACGTGCCTCTGCCGAAAAGGCTTCAATGGCGTTAAGTCTCTCATCGATTTCAGCCATTTTGGCAGGGTCAGTGGTTTCTTTGTGGAGTTTTAGGAGTTCTGTTCTTTCAAAGTCGGTTTCAAGCAAACTCTCCATAACAGTTTTGTCGTTAGCCCTGACTTCTTGCTCTACGTACAGAATGTTAAGCGTTTTAGGAACCTTTTCGATCTCGCCTAAAGCTAAAGCAGTTAGCAAGCAGGTTTTGCCTACTCCATTGCGACCAACTAACCCATATTTCCTTCCTTGGGCTAGTTTGAGCTGTGTGTTGTCAAGGAGGGTTTTGCCTCCTATCATAAGAGTTACTCTGTCGGCCATGATGTTAATGTTCTTCTCGCCACTGTTCCTCACCACTCTAGGTAAAGGAAGGGGTCGCTGGACTTTTCCAGTAAAGATTTCTTTAGTTTCTTCTTCTTGTTTTAGTTTTCTCTTAGCTGCAGTTTGTTTGTCAGCGTTGTAGTTCACAGAAGCCTTTTGAATCCCTAAGAAAGGGTCAATGTAGTCTGCTGTAATGGCTTCTTGGGCAATCCCAGCTTCCCCCAGAACCACAGCTTTGCCTATTTGCTCAGCTACTATTTTTTCAAGTCGGCTTTCTGCCTTGAGCCCGGCGCTTTGGAGTTTTCCGTGGAGTTCTTCACACATCTTTTGGTTGTCTGCTTGGGTTTTGACGAAGGCGTCAGAAAGGAAGTCTTCAAGCAGTTCAAAAAGCTCTTTGGAGGAAGCGGGAGGGTCTTCTACAACCATGCCTGCCATGTACGAGTAGCACCTTTCAGGTAAGTCTAGGTGGGAACAACTACTTCTGATTAAGTCCTCTACTCGTCTTTCATCCATATTAGTCACTATAAATGGAACATATATCGGCATTCTTGAGACCAACACCTCCAGTCAGAGTAATCAATACTGGGGAAACCCTAAGGACTCAGTCACTTCTGCTGATCATTTTTGCGGCTTTGGGTGTTTTGATTGCTATAATCAACTTCAGTGCTTCTCCTTTTCATAACATAATAGCTGGAGTGTTTTTCTTAGTGAGCAGCTTAGTTGGAGTTTTTGTCGGAATACTGGGATTCGACGCTTCTAAAAAGTACAAAACCAAACACTCTGGACGCTACAAAAAAGCAATACTGACTTACTCAGTGTTTTTCATAGCCTGCACGGTGGTAACAGTGACTTTGGAGTTCATTACAATTCTGGACTTCTACAACAGCACTACTGAAGAAATTATATTTGGAGTTATATTGTTTTCTTTGCTTGTAGTGACTGTTCCTGTTTGTCTGTGGTGTGTTAAAACATCTAAAAAGTTCCACTTGTTAGTGAGTAACTACGAGGAACACCCTTACACCAACGGAGAGTACGTAGACCCTGAAGACCTTACTAAGTACGGGTCTAGTTTAATGTCTAGCTCTAAAACTTAGGTGAAATAATAAGCTTATAAATGGAAGGAAAAGTTGACAGTGCTTTTTTGATCTTTATGTCTTTAGGAGTGCTGTATTCCATCACAACGTTCCTTTGCATTCTGCGGACGATTAGGCTTCACAAGTTCTCTCCAGAATGGAGGAGTTCCAAGTTTTTTTATATTTCAGTTCTTTTGCAAGTACTGATAAGGGCTGCTTGTTTTTTCTTGATTTGTGCAAGGATTAGAAGCATTTCAGTGCTTCTGTTGTACTTGCTTATTTCTGTTCCTGACTCGCTCTTTATAGTGAGTTATATTCTCTTGGTTTGGCAGATGGTAGCAGTGTTTTACTATTCCCACATTTCTTTAGGAGCCTCTATGAATTTCCTTGCTAAATTTACTGAAACAAACCGAAGAAGCAAGGGCTCTATTGCAATAGTTGTCAGTATAGTGTTCTGGAGTGTTATGCAAGGAATATTTTACCTGCTACTTATAGCAGGAGTTATTGAATCTGATGTAATCGCCAGAGAAATAGGTATTGCTAACTTAGTAGCTCCTAGTTGCATTTTAGGGGTTATGATTTACTTGCAGGTGAGGTACTCTGGAATTCCTACTATTTCTAATGTTTGGCTTAAAAGAATGAGGAAGATCTTTTTTGTCACTTTAATTTGGTCACTCACTAGACTCTTAAGAGGAGTGCTGAACTTGATTTCTGAGTACGCAACTGATGAAATCAGCAGTGACATCTCAGATAACAACCAAGACATTGAGTTACTGCCTACAACTTTTTTAGTTAGTGTTTTAATTCTGAGTGAAGTGGTGTGTGTGTTGATTGTGCTTGACTACGGGTTTATAAGCATTTTTGTGTTTTCAGCTGAAGAAGCAGAAGAGAACTCCAACTTAACTTCTCCTTTAGTTCGCGAACAGAACTTGTCCAGACAAACCATGGTAGCCCCTGACCCCTTCATCGAGCCTGAAGAAATCGAAATCCTTGAAGAGTTCCACTCAGCAAAGTCAAAGTTCGGAGTTATATGCAAAGCTAGGTTCCAGGGCGCCTTAGTTGCTTATAGAAGGATCAACTTTTCCAGAATTAGCAACTACGTTTTGGAAGAGTTCAACTCTCAGATAGAAACTTACAAAAACCTGCAGAGTTCACAGTTAGTTCCTATCTACAGCATAGTGCTTAAACCGCCTGTCCTGGGATTTGTGACTCCTTACTATTCTAAGTCGGTGTTTTCTTTGCTCCATCAAGAGAAGCTTCAACTATCCATGGCTCAAAAACTAAACATTGCCAAAAAGACTGCGAACTGCATTAAAGAAGTCCACAACCAAGGAAAAGCCCACGGACACCTTTCTTCGCACAACATACTTCTTGACTCTGACTTGAACCCTTTTGTAAGCGACTTAGGTTTCCACAAAATCAAAAAGTACGCTGGAATTGTTTTTGGGTACTCTAACAAGTCCCAATGGAGTTCTCCCGAGATCTTAAGTGACAAACGCTTAACTCCTCCCAAAGTTAACATTTCTGACGACTCTTATAGTTTTGGAGTGATTCTTTGGGAACTCATCACAGGCCAAGAACCCTACTCAGGCTACTCCAAAGAACAAATAGTCCAGCAAGTAGTAGTTAACTCCTTCAGACCCAAACTTCCTACTGACATCAGCGAAGGGCTTGGAGATCTAATTAAGTCCTGCTGGAACAGAGACCCCAACAGCAGACCTGACTTTGCTCTTATCTGTAACTCTATAGAAAGAGCTTTAGGCGAACTAGTGTAATAATTAAAGAAAGTTAAGCATTAGACTCCTTGAAGTAGTACTTCCTATGAAGCAGCTTGGCCTGGACGCACATGTTCGAAAGGTGGCAGGCCAGCAACAAGTAGTTCCGAGGAACTACCATCCAGGCGAACCTTGAAAACATGCAAGAGTAAATGAACAAAGCTACTTATGGATTACTCATAGTCATGTTCCTAGAAATCTTTTCAGGCGGCTTGTTCATGTCCATCATGCCTGCCACTACAAATCCCCAGTTAAGCACTGGACCCCAGAAGTGGGTGGTTTTGGGGCCTGTAGGTGAGTTAACAAACTTCCAGACACTGTTCATTTTTTAATAACTTTTACTTTAATATAAAACTAACTAGTTTATGTGAGTAACTTTTGAAATTTTCAAAAACTTCCAAGAATGGGTCTTTCAAAAGGTGCAGTGACTCTTTTGGCTGGTCAGTTAAAGGAATTAAATGGCCTGAACAGTATATATAGCCATAATTCTTGTCTTCGGCCAAAGTGCTCCAAGTAAAAGAAGTAGTCTCTAGCACTTTTAAGCTCTTTATTAAGTCCCTGTAACTCCAGGAACTCCCTACAAGTATTTTGTAGGAAGAAAGTGCTTCCACACCTACTACCTGCAAAGGTCTCGGCAACACGCAAGGCAGAACTTCCCACTGGTCCTTGACTAAGTTGTACCGCTCAATGGTGTCTAAGTAGCTGAACCCGTCGTACCCTCCAAAAATATATATAAACCCTTCCAGAGCACAAGCTGCAAATCCACACCTTTTAGAGTTCATGTTTGCTAAGGTTCTGGATTCGCCTGTGCTTAAGTTGAGCTTTTCGCAGGAGTTCAGCCACTCAGAGCCATTGAAGCCTCCCAGGCAGTACAAAGTGTCGTTTATTATGACTGACGCGTGGGAGGACCTACACTCTTGCATTTCGCACTTTTTAGTAATTTGGTTGTTAGAAAACTCATAAACAGCTTTTGACCTAAGTCCCCCTGTGATGTAAGCTTTGGCTGAATTGTTAGCAGACGCTGAAAATTCTCTATACTCGAAGTCTGAGTTTCCAAGTTGTTTTTCTGACCAGTTTTGAGTTTCTAAGTTATACTTCAGAACATTCTTGTCTGGAGAAATGAAAACTAAGGACTGCTCAGTGGGGAGTTTTTCCGGAACAAAAGGAATGCACTCTTGAAGAAGCTTTAGCTCTTCTAAGTAGCTTCCTACTTCTTGTGCAATGCTTTCACAAGAAGCCTTTAAACTTAAGTCTTGGTAAGAGCGAAACTGCTCAAACAAAACTGAAAGTCCACTAATGAAACTTTCGATTCCACTTAAAAGTTTGGGAGTGTTAATCAGACTGCCTTCTTCTGCTTGGACTCTTTCGTAAACCTCCAAAAACAAGTCCTCAATTTCTTGCATTTTGTTCTCGAACTCAGAAAATTCTAAGTTAGTCTTGTGAACTAAGGTCTGCAAACTCTCTACGTGCTTAACTAAGCTTTCGATTCCCATTCTCACAAAGGGGTAAAAATCTTCCAGTTTCAAAATAGTATGTTCTGAGTGGTGAACTACACATTCTGCACATACTGGAATTTGATCTTCAAAACAGTAACGTATAAGTGGCTCCGTAGAGTGTAACTTACAGTGCTCTTGAGGACTTTTATCAGAGGTCTGAGAAATGAAGCTCAGCAAAGTGTGGTTTTTGGGCAAACTGTGCGGAGAGGGGGAAACCACTACTAATCGGCAAGAAGGGCATTGAATTTCGTTGTTGTATATTATAAAAAACAAGCACCTTTCGCAAACCGTGTGGCCACAACTCAGCACTTTAGGGCAGTTTTCCTCTGCGTTAAACTTTTCAGAGCAAATTGGACAGTCCATGCTTAATTCTTATAATTTGTGAAACCGATGCAGACTCAATATGAATTTAAGTTCAATAAGCCACCAACAGCTCAGTAATTAAACTAATTCACTTAGCCATAAGATTTAAAGTTTTTACATGAAGTGGATTCTTCTTATGCTTCCGGTGCTTTTAGCTCAGAGAATTCAAATCCCCAAAGGTAAGGTTCTGGACCCCTCAAAGGGCTTTACTCTTATAAAGTACCAAGACTCCCCTTTTCACTTTTTAGAAAATAATCAATCAATACCGACGTCTGACTTGCTTTTTAGCAGAATTACAGGAAACTCCACCCAAGTAGTCTTTTTGCCATTCGAAACACTACTTATTACGTCTAGGGGCTCCACAGTGGTTTCTTTGCAAAAAAATAACTTGACTTACTACCAAGGAAAAGCCCTAGTAACTAAGCACTTGCATGTGGAGTATTACTTGAACCAAGAACACTTAGACTCCCAGTACTGCACAGAGCCCCCTTTGATCTTAGACAAGTACTCAGTGGAAGTGTTTGATGTCTCCAGTGGAGTCCTGGACTACAAAGCTGAAATGCTAGTGTACTTTCCCGAGTCAAACTACCACTCAAACTTGTTGTTAGTTTTGGTTTTGTGTGCAGTGTGCATTGGGTTCCTTTTAGGAAAAAAGTTCGAAAAAAAACCTAAGAGAGACCGCACTCATTCAAACTCAACCCAAAACTTAAAACCAGCCAGAACTACCAAAGCCATCAGAAAGGCTAAAAGTGGGCTTTCTGTAAGTGAATTCAAGAAAGCGAACTCGGAGGCCAAACTTGAAGAAGAAATTAAGCCTACTGAAATAAAGTTCCAGTTCAGCAGTGGCATTATTGAAGACGAAGGGTGCTCGCTTGAGCATAAAGAAGAAATCCAAGTCCAAATTGAAAAGTTCAAAAAGATCCTAGAAATAGGCAAGTGCAACAACTCCTTTGAAATACTTTCCAAAATCGGAGAAGGAGCTTACGGTACTGTGTACAGAGTCAAACACCGACTTGACGGGCAAACTTACGCTTTGAAAGTAATGAAGTTGAAACTAGAACTCCACAAGTCAATATACGACCACAAGCTATTTAGAGAAGTGCTTAACATGTCCAAACTCAACTCTAAATACTTACTGAGGTATTACTCTTCTTGGCTTGAAATCACTAAACCTGAGACTAGCAGCGACTCACTGCAGTCGAGTGAAAACAACTCCTGTGACTTTGATAACGAAGAAACTCCAAAAGGCCCCTACTTTACCTTTTTTCTTTACATTCAAACAGAACTCAGCTCAGGCATCACTTTGAAAGACTGGTTGAACACTCGCAAAGTAGACCCTTTGCAGAACTACAACATTTTCAGACAGATCTTGAAAGGAGTCCACCACATCCACTCAAAAGGCTTAATCCATAGAGACCTAAAGCCTTCCAACATCTTTATCGAAAAGGACTTTAGAGTCAAAATCGGAGACTTTGGATTGGCTGTGATGGCTCAATCTGAAGAGGAGCACTGCTCTGAATGGGTTAGTTTTCCAAGAGTGAACTCTTTGAGAGTAGGCAACTCACAGTACTTCGCTCCTGAGCAAAGCTTCAACTCAGAGTATGACTTTAAAGTTGACATTTTTCCACTTGGACTCATTCTGTTCGAGTTGTGTTCCAGAAAAAGCATTAAAAACGAAATGTTCTTTAAAGAACTCAGGAACAACCAGAGCATTCCTCATAAAATGATTCAAAAGTACCCAATAGAAGCAAGCATTGTCAAGTGGCTTGTCAAACCCAAACCTGACGAACGACCAGACTTAACTCAGCTTTTAGAAAGCAACTTAGTTAAGGACTGGGAAGGCTACTTAGGGATCTCTTCTGGACTAGTTCTAAGTTCTCCTGTTTTATGAATTAATCTAATAAAAATGGGTGACTCTAGTGAGTTTGCGAACTACGAGTTGTATGGCGATCCTTACGTCCGTAGAATTGCCAACGAAATAGAAAAGGTCAAAAACTCAAAAGAAGGCAACTACACACAGGAAGACTTTACTAAGTTCGACAACTTGCACTACTTAGGTCACGAGTACTGTTCAGAGTTCTTTGACTCATTGTCTCTCCCAGACAACTCAAAGATCCTTGAGCTCTGCAGCGGCCTTGGAACTACTGCAAGGTTCCTAGCTACTAAGTTCCCTACTTCTGAAATCACTGCCCTTGACTACTTAGACTCCTTTAACCAACTAAGCTCCCAAATGAACGAACTTTGTGGACTCAACAACATCAAAAGCATCCAAGGCGACGCCACTGCCCTCGACTTAGCAGCCCATGGCTTGGAAGGCCAATGTGACGTTGTGCTATCACTGCAGAGTTTCTACTATATCACAGACAAAAAGAACCTGTTTTCTGTGTGCTACAAAGCTTTGAAGCCAGGTGGCAAACTTTACATTGAAGACCACGTGGTGGTTCAGGACTTGCCTTTATCTGAGCAAGAAGAAGAAGTAGCCACTAAGTTCAGGTTCATGAGCCGTCTTAACCAAGAGACTTACGCAAACCTCTTAAAAGAAGCAGGCTTTGAGTTGAACTCATACACCAACAGAAACCAAGAGTGGGGTAGGTACATTTTCCAGCGCGCGCAAAACTTCTTGAAAAACAAAGAAAAGCTCATTGAAGAGTACGGAGAAGACTTGTGGAACACAAGGTACATGTCAGGCATTCATGTGTCTTGCAGGCTTTACCACGACTTAGGCATGACTCTTGAAGAAGCCAGAGAAGCTTATCCACTTGTTGAGCAAGAACTCGGTTCTGAAGAGTTCAGGAAGTACGTTTCAGAAGTGCCTCCTAAGTTCGGTGGTGCTTACATAGTAGCTACTAAGCCTCTTAGTTAACCAAATTTTATAAATGTCCAAACCTTTAGTGTTTTTAGTGATAGGTTTTTTCTTATCAGGCTTGATACTTACTTACTTCGAAGATGCTTATGATAATTCCTGGGATGTGAACCCTAGGAAGTACTCTGAGGAGTCTAAACCGAAAACTATTTCCCCGCTTTACAAAGTAAACGACTCCCAAACCACTCTAGAAGAAGTTACTTACTACATGGACAACCAAGAGTTCCTAAGAGACGTAGGGCTGCACTGGGACTTTGAGATTGACGACTCAGAAGAGCTGAAAAAAGCCAACCTAAACTGCATTCCTGAGACCTTTGGGTACTCCAAAAAAAAAGGCAACCTAGTGTTTCCTGAGTACAAGTACCCTTCCTGTAAGAAATCTAGTTCGCCTCTGGTCAACCTAAACTACCTAAACAACACCTTTTCAATGAAGTGTCCTGATGAAACTGAAGGAATCTACCTCCTAGAACCCGAAAACCTTCAGAGAAGCTTGCACATAAGGACAGAGTACAAAAACAAGTGGGAAATTAAGACTTATGAAGGAGAAACTGAAATAGAAACTGAAGAGTACGCTTTTGCTGGGTGCGGTGACAAACTAACCCACGCAAGTTACTACCCTCGGTTTAACCAAACCATTTACAACTCAACTTTGACCAGAATGCAGGAGATAGCTTCTACAACCCTAACTTTCAAAAAGCCCCAAATAGTGTTTTTCTTAACTATTGACAGCTACTCTAGAAGGCACTTTTACCGAAAGCTTCCAGAAACAGTAAGTTACCTTTCGTCACTCAAGAACTCTTCTTACTCAGTGTTTGACTTCAAGCTCCACAACATATACGGATCATCTTCTATCGACAACATGTTTCCAGTGTTTTCTAGTAACTCTTAATTAGACAAAACTCAGCACGCTTACGACCAAGCTCCAGAAAAAGACATGGCAGGTCCAGGCTCTATTTGGAACATCTTCAAAAATATGGGATACACCACTTTGTTTGGAGTAGAGAACTGCGACCATTACTTCCCTAAAACAATTGGTCAGAAACTTGAAGTAGACCATACTATAAGGAGTTTTTACTGCGCAGCTCAGGAATTTTTGGGTGTTAGAACTGCAAAAGACGCTGTACTTAAACAAAGGTGCATAGGAGACCATATGTCGCACTACTACATACTTAACTACACCCTAGCTTACTCAAATTTATACAAAGACCTTAACCAGTGGATTTACCTGCACATCAACACAGCACACGAAGCTACCGGACTGCATGCCAACACTCTGGACTCGGACTTGGTTGACTTCCTCAAGCAGTACCTAAACACGTTTAAGGACTCCCATGACGTAGCGATATTTCTACACGCTGACCACGGAATGAGATACGGCAACTGGTACAAAGACTACGAAGGCTACATAGAAAACAAGCTGCCAGCTTTCTTTTTGATAGCCAACAACGAACTGCTTAACTCCATAGAAAACTCCTACGACTCTTTGGAGCACAACTCAAAAGTGCTCACTACCAAGCCTGACTTGAGGACAGCAGCACTTTACCTAGCAGGACTGCCTTACGGAATTGAGTACGACGTCCATCAAGACCCCCGTTACAATGCTTTTTTCAACTTATTCAAAGAAAAAGTGCCTAAAACCAGAACTTGTGAGTCTTCAGAGATTGCTGCAGAGTTCTGTTCTTGCAAGAAAATGGTAGAAGTCACTAAAAGCATGCTTAAAGCAGACCGAGAACTCCAAAAACTAGTTGAAACCATTGCAGAAATAGCAGTGTACAAAATGAACTCAGAAGTGCACACTCCTAAAAACATGCAAGCAGGGATCTTTTGCCAGAAACTCAGTTTTAAAAAAGTCAAAAGAGTGTTTGCTACCAGAGTTACTGACTTTATAGAGCAGTTCTATGTTACTTTTAAGGTAGACCAGAGTCCAGAAGCTGAGTTTGAAGTAATAGTAAACGTGGGCACTGATTTATCTAATCCTTTACTGAAAGTTAGTGAGTCCAAAGGCCAAGCTTTTCCGTATGTTTACAGGTCTTTTCCAGTCAGGATCAAAACTTTAGGCATCAACCGGAAAGACCCCTACGCTGGACCCTGTGAAACACTTACAAGGCCCCACTCCATATATCCGCCTTACTGCATCTGTCACTCTATAGATAACATCAAGGAAAAATACCCTTCTTTAATTAATTAGTATGGCAGAAGAAATTCAATTCCTCGAAGAAGAAAAACTGGGCTCTTTCCGCGCGAAACCTGAAACACAACCTAAGTTCCTTCAAGAAACCCCAGAAATCCGTGTAGGCGACCCCCAGAAGTGCAGAGAAGGCCGTGAAAGCTACTACTCGTACCCTATTTTGGTAAGAGACCAGCAAGTTGCACAGCGCAGGTACAGTGAGTTCTTATGGCTTAAAAACACCCTTAATGCAAAGTACCCAGGGTGCTTTACCTCAGCTTTGCCTGAAAAAGAAGGAGTTATGGCTTACTGGACAAATCAAGATCCTTCGTTTTACGAATTCAGAAGATATGGGTTAGAAAAGTTCCTGGAAAGAGTGTCAGTGAACCCTAGACTCAGAGACAGCCAGGACTACAAAAGCTTTATGAACGACGACGAAATCACTTTCCAAATCCGTGTGAAAGAAAGCCAGGAAAACAAAAGTTGGTTCGGAACTTTCAAAGAATGGAGCTCTACTGTAGGCTCTACTGTAAGTAGTTACTTGTACGGAGAAAACACTCAGAACTCCTCAGACCAGTCTTTCAGCCACCAGTGGAACCAACTCAAAGCTTTGTACCAACAACAAGAAAGTCTTTGTAACCAAGGACAAGAAATGGTCAGGTGCCTTGACAACGAAATCCAGTCTAACGTTTCCCTCAGCAAAGCCTACGAGAACCTCAGCAAGGTCGAAAAAGACGAGATCTCAGAAAAACTCAGCTTCATGGCTGAGATCCACCAAAGGATTGTAGAAGCCCAAAGAGAGAGTTACTCTAAAGTAAAGAACTTAGTTGGACAAGAAATGGAAGACTACCGAAGGTTCACACTAGGAGCACTTGAAGCCATTGAGCGGCGCAACAAAATCAAACTAGAGGCTTCTCAAGGACAGTTGGTTGAAACAAGTACTCTGGACACTGACCTCAGAGACAACTTAGAAGACTTCAACCAAAACAAAAAGTTCATGGGACAGCAGTTGGGTCAGAAACTAATAGAGTTCAAACACGAACTCTCGCAGCAGCTTTCTGAAATTTGGAGAGACGCATACAACCAGGTTGTAGAGTAATAAATGGAAATAAAAGTGCCTTCGAGCAGAGATATCACTGAAAACAATAAAGTCTTTAAGGTATACCAAGTGGAGGTCTGTTACGGAGGCTGGGAGCATTCCTTTGAAAAAAGGTACTCAGAGTTTTTGGAGTTACACAGAGTCATGAAGCTACTTAGGAGAGTGCATAACGTTGAGTTACCTCACTTCCCTGGTCAGATGGTCTGGAAACAACTCTTTTCAAAGCTCAACTCTGAAGACGTCGAACTAAGACGCAGAGGCTTAGAAATTTACCTGCAAGAACTAGTTGGCACTGAGTGTGCTCGCCGGAGTAGGTTCTTTATGGAGTTTATAGAGATGCCTTCTGAGATGAGGGACCAATGGCTCAAAGCTACTTAGTGTAATTAATTCAGCATTATATTAAGAACCCTGCTGAATGAAACTGTGAGTTAGCAATTCATTAGCAGTAGACCTCTCAGCAGGGTTGACTTTGAGGCAGCACTTCAAAAATTCTTGGCACTCTGTAGAAATTCCACTTGGAATAGGTGGGTGCGACACCGTGTTAGAAATGATGCGAATTACTTCCTTAGTAGAACAAGTGACTTTGGACCAAGGAAAACTGCCTGTAAGCATTTCTATGACTGCACAGCCCACAGACCAAATGTCTGCAGCAAACCCATGCCCTACTCGCTTAGCTACCTCAGGTGCCATCCAGTAAGGACTGCCTCTTAAGCTTCTGCACTGGTCTACACAAGACCCTCCAAGGCGTTTGGAAGCCCCGAAGTCCGAAAGTTTGATGTTGCCTCTTTGGGTTACAAGTAAGTTAGCGCTTTTAATGTCTCTGTGGACAATTCGGTTACTGTGCAAAAAAGAAAGTCCCTCCAAAATTTGCTTAGTGTACAGTCTAACTAGGTTTTCCTCAAACTTCCCAAACTTGTCCAGGAGGTGCCTGATTGACCCTCCAGAAACATACTCCATAATGATATAAACTCCGTTTTTACTTTCTGTGATTTCGGCGTGTAAGTACTTAACGATATTTTTATGGGACAAAGACTTCAGCAAAGATATTTCTTTTTGCAGAAGAGAAACCTGTTTTTCGATTTGGGTAGTTGAACCTGCTAGTTTCACGTGTTTAACTGCGTGGAGTTGCCCGTTTTCCAGATTTAGGCACTCGTAGACTTTTCCGTAAGCACCTTGGCCTATCAGTTGGCCTCTCTTCCACAGAAGCTTTGCTTCTTGCAGCAACTCTTCAAATGAGCTTGAAGGAGCAGTTTTTATTTTGCCGCGTTTCGGTTTGAGTGAGCAGCATACTGCACCCATAACTAATTAATTTGAATTACTTTGCAAAATGGAAGATATAGTCAATAAACTAGGATCTGAGTTTTCCACAGCGAACTTTTTAAGCATACCTGAAGTGGCGTTGCTTTTGAAGTACTTCAAAGAACAAGGCCAGACAGGAGGCCCTCACTCGCACTTTGAAAAGATTTACCAGTACGTGAAGCGCTTTAACAGGTTCCCAAGCAACGAAATCGCTACTCAGATCAGAAACATGCTGCAAGAAAACAACTTTTCGGAGATAGAAATAGCTTTGCTGATGAACTTGTGTCCCAGCACAGCTGAAGAAGCTAAGTCGTTAATACCTGACTTGGACAGATTTGACAGAGAAGAGGACTTGGCTAGGTTCCTTGACGAAATTGCTCGTTTAAGAAGTTTGCAATAATTAAATGGACGAAGACTTCAGAGAGTCTGACGAAGGAGAGCAAATCGAAGAAAAACTTTTCAGGTACTTCAGAGACTGGGTTTTAAGACCTCTTTTTAGAGGGGTTTTCTTTGGACTTGGCCATATATTAGGCTTTAAAATGCTTGGAAATTACTTGCTTGGAAGTTTCAAATATAACTTGGAAATACAAAATAACTAACATTTTAATATATGAAAACTCAAGACATAAAGCTAGAGTTCTTGCCGCCCAAGCGCATCTCTTGTGGTCACAAGTTTACTATGGCAGTCAATGACTCTGGGGAACTCTTTGCTTGGGGCTGCAACGCTAACTACAAGTTAGGACTTAACATGCCTCCCAACCCAGTGTGGAATCCTCGAAAAGTAAAGCAAATCAACGGAAATGTAAACCAAGTAGACTGTGGGTCTGAGTTTACTATGTGCATAGTTCAAAGACCAGGGGAAAACAAAGGTGAAGAAGGCGAGTTGCTGGCTTGGGGAGTTAACTCTGTGGGTCAACTAGGCACATCAGAGGGTACTGACATTCTTCTTCCCCAAAAAGTGCCTTTTCCTGAACTAGTTTGCAGAGTAAGTTGTGGAAGTGACTTTACTGCTTGCATCGGAGTTTCTGGGAGAGTTTATACTTGGGGAAGAGGCACTCACGGGAACTTAGGGCACGGAGACACCCTTAACCAGTTCAAGCCTAAACTAGTAGAAGCACTTGGAGACTACTTGGTAAGCGAAATTGCCTGTGGAGCAAAACACTGCATGGCCAGAACTCAGGAGTTCAGGGTGTTCAGTTGGGGAAACGGAGCTAACGGACGCTTAGGCCATGGAGACACCTCAGGGTGTGTTGTTCCTAAGCTGGTTGAAGCTTTGAAGAACCAAAGAGTTTTAAACATAGCCTGTGGAGAAGGGCACTCAGGGTGCGTGACTTCTGAAGGGGAAGTGTACACATGGGGAGCTGGGTCGTTTGGAAGACTAGGTCACGGAATTGAAAAGGACACCTACACTCCAGCAGTAATCATTACTTTGCAAGGAAAAAGAATTTACATGCTGGCGTGTGGGTTCAGACACAACCTTGCTCTGTCAATACAAGGTGAAGTTTACTCTTGGGGAGCAGGTAACTACGGAGTAACAGGTCTTTTTGACATCAAAGACATGCAAACTATGCTTACTCCTTTGCAAGTGAGTTTTTTTCAAGGAAAAAGAGTTACGCAAGTTGCTGTGGGGACCTTCCACTCTATAGCAATTACATCCGTAGGAGAAGTTTACTCTTGGGGGTACCATGGACACGGCCGGTTGGGTTTGGGATCCTCAGTAAGGGAGGATCAGGCCTTTCCTTGCAAGATAAACTCTGGAATCTACGGAGTAACTGGAGGAGTCAGGGTTGTGGAAAAGATTGCTAAAATAACTGGAAGCAAACCTAAAGTGAACCCTCAGGTGAAAAAGGACCCTTGGAAAGTAGTTAGCGTAGAGTGTGGTGCACAGCACTCAGTAGCACTTACAGGAGGAGGCAATGTTTGGGTTTGGGGAGGAAACCGCACTGGAGCTTTAGGGATTGGTCAAGAAATAGAAGAAGTAGTTAATCCAGTAGTCAGTCACGCACTTAAAAACTCAATAGTAACCAATATTGCTTGTGGGTCGCAACATACACTAGTAACTACAAGTAAAGGCGAAGTGCATACTTGGGGAAGAGGAAGGCACGGACAACTTGGAGTAGGCTTTATCCACCAAAGCTACTCTCCCAAACTAGTAGAAATGCTGCGTGACAAGCTTTGTGTGATGGGGGCTTGTGGAGAAGACTTTTCTTTGGTGCTAACTGACTCAGGCGAAGTTTACAGCTTTGGAAACGCAGACAAAGGGTGCCTGGGGCAAGGCAGCACTCAGAATCAGTTGTTTCCAAAGCAAGTAACTGAGCTTATAAGCATAAAAAAGATCTCTGCAGGGATGAACCACTCAGCAGCTTTAAGTCAAGAAGGGATAGTTTTTGTGTGGGGGGGAGGGTACTACGGAAGACTTGGCTACGGAAGCACCGATAATGTTTACTACCCTGTGCAGATCCACAGCAAGTACTTGAGGCTTTACCAAGAAGTTTCTTGTGGAGCATTCCACACACTGTTCATAGACGACTCAGGAAGTCTTTTGGGAACTGGCAGGAAAGAAATGATCTGCTCTCGTGAAGACCAAAACGAACCTAAAGAAATCACCCAGCTCTCCAAAAAGAAGTTCAGTTTAGTCAGTGCAGGCGAAGAACACTCCTTAGCTGTTTCTGAAGACGGAGACACCTATGTTTGGGGGTTCAACAAATACGGAAAGCTAGGAAACAACACTGAAAGTGAAGACAACTTAACTCCAAAAAAACTAAATCTGCCACGCAACTTAGCACAAGTAAGCACAAGAATGAACCACAACTTAGCAGTTACCAAAACAGGTGAAGTTTACAGTTGGGGCTGTGGAAGTGGAGGACGTTTAGGGTTTGGAAGCACAAAAAACGTTTTAGTGCCTACTTTACTGAAGAACCACTGGAGTTCTTACGAAGACTCAAACCAGTTTTTAACAGTGGCTGACGAACTCAACATGAAAGACTTAGTTCTTTCACAGGTTGAAAACGGAGTAGTTATTTCTAGACTCAAAGACTTAATAGTAGTGCTGCAGTCCGAAGACCCTGAGTGCTTCCATGAAGCACTTATTAACAAACAAAAACAAATAGCTAAGCAACTCGAAACACTACTAAGTAACATTCAAAACTGCAAACAAGAAGAAATCAACTGCTTAACTCTGATGAACCAGATCGAAAGCAAAATACTCCAAAGGACCTTTGAACTCAGGTTACCTGCCAAAGACTACATTGACGTCCATATACCTAAGCAAATAGCTTCTAACTTCAGAGAACTAGAGTCACTTATAGTGTGTTTAAGAGAACAGCCATGTTTCTTCTCAGAGTTAATAAAGTACACTATCAAGAAAAAAGACTCTTACGAACTAACAACTTTAGTTAGGTGCATCCAAATCATGTTTTCAAACATTAACTTTTACCAAAACACCAAAAAGGACTCCTTGGTGTTTTTGAGTCTGTGCAAAGAAGTCATTGCTGGAGAAGTCAACTCAGCTAAAAACATCCAAGACGTTTTTGAAAGCTCACTTTCACCTTCGGCTTTGTTTTTAAAAACCTTTTTCACTAAAGAATTCGGAGGCAACTTGTTCAGAAAGATCCTTGAAAAACCAATTAACGAAGCTGTAGAAATGATTAACTTCACCGGTGAAAAGTACTTTTCTGTAGACCCTAGAACTGTGCTTTCTAACACCAGTCAAAAAAGCGTTGAGTCCCTTATGAGCGACCCTAAAATCAAGGAAAGGTTCACTCAAAACTTGTTGTACATGATCAAAGCAGCCAGTTTTTTTATTGAAAGCTTCAAAGCTTTGCCTGGAATGCTTCCTTACCACATAAAACTCCTTATGAAGCACGCTTATTCCAAAATGATGGAAAAAGTTTGGAGTAATTCTGAAAAGTCAGACTCCAAACTCAACAAAGCTATTATGAAACTACTTTTTAGCCAGTTACTAGTTCCTACCATTCAAACTCCTGAAGCTGAAGGAATCAATACTCAGCACTCCAAAACTCCTCTACTGAACATCGCAGACATCCTTAAAAAAGTATTTGAAAACTCATTTTACTCAGGAAACTACTACGAAGAACTTAACGTTTTTATCAACAACAGTCATGAGCAACTCCAAAACACCATTTCAGCTTGCATTGAAATAGAAGACACCTTGGAAGTTGACTTACTTATATCTACTTTTTCTTCTCATTTCATACTAGACAGTGTGTTTATTCAGTTCCCAGTGAACGACCTGCTTAAACTCCTAGCAATCATTGTTAAGTACAAAAACCACGTTAAAGCATTCCAAGAGAGCCAACAAGTTTCACAACTAATTGAAAAAGTAGGGCCAGTTGGGGTCAACGCAGGGTCCACGCTTGAGAACTACAAGTTGAACTTTAAGGTTAGCTCTAAGTTTTTATTTGACAAGCAAGCTAAAGTTTGTGGAGTCTGTGGAATCCCAATGGAAGCTAACTTAGCAGTCAAAACCAACACTGAGCAACTATTTAAAACTTACCAAACAACCGAAGAAGACAACTCACTAGTTCCAATTGAAAACGCCTGCAGAAGTATTCCTAAGTTCTCTGCAAACAACTTAACTGAGTTCTCTGAAAACCTCAGAAAAGTAGTTGAGAAGTTACTAAGTGTAAGAACTACTTAGAGTATTTCGCCCAACTACAAAGTGCTTTTCGACATCAGAATGGCTGATGAAAAACTCCAAGAAATGATTGCTATTGACTACAACCTTGAAAACCTACTGCTAGGCATGTCAAACCGGCTCAGAAAAAGACACAACTTTAAAAACTACTTCAACAGACTTTGGGACGGAATCCACCAAATCCAACTAGAACATCATAAGTACCTAGAAACCACTCAACTGAAACAGCAAGAACTCCAAGTGGTTCTAGAAAACATCACTGAGTTCAAAACTAACCTTAAACCTTCTAAAAAAGAACTCAACAAAATGGCTTTTTTCAAGCTAAAGAAAAAACACCAGTACTTAATACAGAAAAAGCAGGCAAACGAACTATCCAGTGAAGTTTTTCAAGAAATCGCAGGGGATATCAGTTTGAAGTTCTTGTTGCAAAAGCAAGTAATCACTAACCTAGCGTTTGCTGTTCGCGGGAAAACTATAAGTCAGTTGTTTTTGCACTACTCGCATACCAGCGACTTAGGCTGGAAGTTTGAAGTGATCTTTAAGAACTCAAGTTCACAGAACTTAATAGGCCACTTCACCATAAGTGACAAAGACTACTTAGAACTTAAGCGAACCGCCAACTCAGAAGCTGAATTTATAGTGCCTAACTTGTGCACTTTCAAACTAGCTTCTCTTGTAATCTTTTTAAACGCTCACGTAAGAAAGCAGGTATTATAAGTTAAAGCTTCTTTCTGAGAAAGCTTGGAATGTAAAGTGACTGAATGTATTCGAGTTTGGGACTGAGTTGCCTCCTTCTGGGTTGCTTTGGAGATGAGCATTTCTTCATATAAGTTTGGTAAGGCATTTCGGTGGTTTTTTCAAATAAAGCTTTTATTTCTTTGAGTTCAGCTTCTTTTTCGATGAGTTGTTTTTCAAGAGTGGTGATTTTGTTTTGTTGGGAGTAGTGGGATTCTGTTAGTTGTTCGTAGGGAGTTTGCTTGTATTTTTTGGAACTGCAGAGGAGGTTCTTGAGCTCTTCTAAGTTTTCTAGGATGCTTTTAATGTTGGTGTTCTTTTTATTGGAGTTCCTAGTTTCTATTGCGCTTTTGGGAGAATTGACTTTTTGTCGTGAGTCAAGTTTATTATTGATTAAGTTTAGTTTTTTTTCTATGCGTGAAATGCATGATATGCATTTTTCGTTAGCTGACTTTAAAGCTTCGTTTTCAGCTATTAAGTAGTTTAAGTAACTTTTATCTTGATCCATATTAAGTTTATTGGGGGTGATAAGAACTCTGTGAACAGACAGGGGTTTAGAAGTTATTTGAATTAAATCAGTAATTATGGTTAAGTTGTTTTTGATTTGAGTCGTCGTGCACCAGTTGTGGAGCAAAGTTGAATAGCTCCACAAGTTGCCTCTGGGCGCTTGGCCCAAGGCATGTGCATAGATTTTATCCAGCTAGGTTCACCAGTCAGACAGATTCAGACCATTTGGTGTTCTGTTTAAAACTGGAAACAGCTTTTAGCCAGAATAAGCAATGGCATGCTAACTACTGATACCAAGTTAGCATGCTTTGCCCAGCTGTGCTGAGAAAAGACTCCAAAAGTAGCTGAAAGAATACAAGTACAACGTATTCATAAGATACTGGATCCAATGCTACTTAGACTTAACAATTGCATGCTTGATCCAGTTATCTGACTTTCCAGAGGCCAATGCACTATGCATCAGCTGGACTGATAATTTGCTTTATTGTAGCTATACCTGTGGTCCTATACTTGTCCAACAGGAAGTCTGACACTCTTGGGTAGCTACCCCATAATCCAAGCTGGTGTAAATGCAGCAATCATACTACCATACGGTTTGTTTACTTGCGCAGTGAGGCCAAATCTAGAAAAGACAAAGCAACTACTGGCCAGCATTACTGAAGCAGTATGCCTAGTGTTTTTGCTGTAAAGGTGATCTTAGTGCAGAGTGCCACACCCATTTGTGAATTTGGCTAGGAAAGAAGTAGTGCTAAAGTAATCAATCTACAAGAAACTACATTAGTTGTAGATGATGAAAACATTGACTTCAGAAAAACCAAAAGGAAAAGAGACGACAAGAGTTTTTACGAAACGATTGAGTTTTACACCTCAATAAGTAAGAAACAGAAGAGAGAGCATCATTCTGGACCATTTGTCTAAAATTTAAATGATGCGTGTTACAGAACCCTGAGTTACCTACAAAAACCAATAGTATCTAAAGAGTTACTTAAGGGGGACTAAACTACCTTTCTCTCCTTAAGTCTGAATATCTAAGCATTAAGTAAACTATATTTATTCTATAGATTTAACTGACTGAATGTGATCAGTATGCCCTTCCAATACTTGAGTTTGTTCGCCTGTTTCAATGTTCCAGACTCTAATTGAGTGATCTCCAATGCCACCACCAGACACAACGTACTTGTCGGATACATTGACTGAAAGCACTCCTCCAGTGTGTCCCCTAAAAACTCTAATTACCTTTCCAGAAGCTAAGTTCCATAGTTTAACTGTGTTGTCTCCACTTCCTGAAACCACAAACTCATCCCTAATAGAAACAGCCACAGAGTTAACCCAATCACTGTGACCTTTCAACACTAAAGTCTGTTCACTAGAAACTAAGCTCCACACCCTAACTGTTTTGTCCATGCTTCCTGAAACCACAAACTCATCCCTACTAGAAACAGCCACTGAAGTAACATCACCTTCGTGGCCCCTCAAAATTCTAGTTTGCTTTCCAGAAACTAGATTCCACACTCTGAGTGTAGCATCGAAACTTCCTGAAACCAAAAACTCGTCTCCACTAGAAATAACTACTGAACTGACGCAATCACTGTGGCCTTTTAAAACCAGAGTTTGCTTTCCAGAGGCAAGGTTCCAAACTTTAATAGTCTCGTCTGCGCTTCCTGAAACAATGAACTCAGTTTTGCTAGAAATGGCCACTGAAAGCACCATGTCGCTGTGGCCTTCTAGTACCCTAGTTTTTTGTCCAGTGAACAGATTCCAAACCCGAATAGTGAAGTCTACACTGCCAGATACCAATAGTTCCCCCGAGCTAGCTACTGAAAGCACTCCTCCAGTGTGGCCTTTAAGGACTTCTTGGTGTCTGGAAGTAGGCTGTACTTCATAGTGAAAAGAAGCTTCATAAAACTTTTTGCTGACCCTTCCAACTGCAATAACCTCTTTTCGACTTAAAAACTTAAGCACCTCTAAAAGAGGCCTGAGGTTGCCTGCATTCTTAAAAGTGCATAGTTTCTTAGGAGACCTCCAAACTCTAACAGTGGTGTCAATGCTTCCACTTACTATCAAGCTAGGCTCCATTATCTAAGTTCTAGAACAAACTGCTTATCTAATTAGTTAGATGTTACTGAGTAATCAAAAGTGTTTGGGGACTGTGGATACTTGATAGAAAGGTGCCCAGCTTTTCTTTCAGTCTATGAAGTGTTACTTGTTCATCATCTTGTTGGTTTTAGAAACAAACTTTTGATTGAAAGTGGCAATTGACTTCATGTCATCCATCTTAAACCAAACCCGACTTACAGTGTTTGGGTAGTCTTCTATATCATATTAGGGTTTGGGAAGGGCATTAGGGGCATGTATTCTAGTTGGCTCTCTCAAGAATGTGATGTCTCATGTTCATTTGCTGATTCAGGACTTTGTATTCGACCAGGTTCAGCCCCCTCACTTTCTATTTGAAACTCTGAGCTTTATCACATTCATTTGCTGACTCATTCGCTTCACCAAGTTCATTCTTTGAATTGAATAAACTTGATTTATCCCCTGACTTTTCTGGGATAAAGTCAAATGATTTTGGTTCTTCTTGTAAGTGAGATGCGTACTAGTAACTTTTTGGAACCTAACTGCAGAACTAGTCCGACTCCGCCTTTGTTCCACAGAATGTTGAAAAGCCCTGTGCTGACTGTGTCCGAACTTAACTCACTAACAACAGAAGTAACTGAAGAGTGAAGAAACACTCCAAGGTGAATGCCTCGCAGAGAACAGCTGGAAAGAAGTAAGTAGTTTTCGCCCAAAAACTCTAAAATGGCTTTTTCCCAGGCTTCCACCCAAGGAAACAACATTGACCAACCAATGTGCTGACAAGACTCTTGAGTGCAAATTATGTATAAGTGGTGGGCTTCTGGCAAAAGGGTGTTTAGCTCTTTAGGAGGTGGCTGGCCTTGCATGTTCCAAGTCAAACAACAAACTTTAAGTTCTTCCAAAGAAGTGTTTAGCTTTTGGCCTTACCAAGTCCACTCTACTTGCTGCTGTACCCAAGTTCCCATTCATATTATAAGTTTTTGTGAAACTTTTCAGATAAACTTTCTATGGCAGTTTCTATACTACTGCACCTGTTTAAAAAGTCATCTTGGATTTCACACAGTACTTTTTGGGCTTTTTGCAGAGCTGAAGTTATGTTTCTGTAGTCTTCAAACAACAGTTTAGGTGCTTTTTTGACAGTAATTGGAATCTGACTGGGGTTTCCAAGTGTTTGGTTAGGAGTTTCTAAGACCGAAAAGGAGTTTAAAATAATGGCGCGTTCTTCACCTGTAGAACTGTCTTTGGTTTGGTACTCGTTTACTGTAATTATAGCGTTGGGCTTAAGGGGTTCATAGGGGGGAAAAGCTTTGTTAGTGGTTAAACAAGCAATGCTGTATTCAGAGTCAGATATTAAAAGTTTAATTCTGCCAGCTGGAAGTTTGTAGCACCTAAGCACTTGGAGTTTTAAGGGGCACTTTGCAGTTCCAGTAAGCATATCGGGGACTGAACTTAAATTCATTTACAAGAATTTAAATGTCTAACACAACATTTGGCACTTACTTAAACTTACTTTCGACTCCTTTGCATCAACTCAGTGACTCTGACCTTCCAGAGTACCTGTGTCTTATGTTTTTGAAGAGTCTCAACCAACAAAGGAAGTCCAATACCCTAGCTCCTTTACATCTAGACCAACTTGCTAACGCAGTAGCTAAAGAATCCCTTGATCGCCTTGCATAGTTGTCTCAGTTAGTTCCCATTAAGTTCAACTCTGACTTGCAAGAATTCGAAAGTACTGCACCTTAGAAATGCTTGATAAAGCGAAAACTTTAGATTAAAGAAAACTAAGGCAGCCAGTAACGAAAAATGTTAGGAAGGATCATGAATGGTCATGTGTCCTCAAAGAGTACTATTTTTCAGCTTGAACTAAATGCTTGTGACTCGCGGTTTTTTACTTATTATGCAAGTGCTTGAACTGCTTGCAAAACCATTCCAGAGTCACTAGAATTTTTTTTAGGTAATAACGCTTTGGGTTAACCTGAAGCATCTTGAATTGAAACAAGGCCTATCAAATAAGCTTCTTGAGTATAAGTATATTCATTGTGACATAATTTCATAAAAATGATCGGCTATTTTTGGTTGTCTTTGCTTTTAGTTCCTGAAGCTTTAAGCTGTACGTTTGAAAAGGGTAGCATAGGAGCAAGCTGCAGCCTGGAGTCAGTCAGTGTAAGTCCAGGCGAAAACTTAAGAGACTTACTGTGCAATCACCCCAACAAAGACCAAACATTAAATCTTGCATCTGGGGATTACTCCTTGAATCTTGACTGCTCCTTAGACTCAGTTGTGCAGCTCAAAGGTTCCTCCAAAGAAGACACTACAATCACTTTCACCAATAACCACATGGTGCTTGAGACTGCCAAATTGCTTAGCTTTGAAAACCTCACTCTGAAAGGCAGCAACACCTACTCAGCCCAAACCAACCCTACAGCTAACTTGTGGCTGATCAACGTAGACGTGGAGAGCTTCCAAGACTGCCAACAAAGTATAGTAATGACCTCAGAGGAGCTCTACTTGAAAGATGTGGCTTTTAAAAACATTGAAGTAAAGGCCGCATACGCAGTGTCTGCACAGAACGGAATCCGCTATGAAGATGGTTCTGTTCAGGATGTTGATTTGGAAGGAGGGTTCATAGAAGCAAAAAATTACCTTCAAATCAAAAAGGTGGGATTTTCTGACGTTTCAACTCAGCTAAGAGTGATCCATGCCGACAACACTGTTTCTGACTGCTTGATGGAAGACTTAACCTTTACAAACATCCAAGGAAACTTCATCATGGGAGCAGCAATCACTGTGATGAACTCCCAAGTTCCAGTAGTAATCAAGAACACCCTTTTCCAAAACTGCTCCAACGAAAAGGACTCTCTGGTCAAAGTAATGGATTCCAGTGAGCTAACTCTAGAAAACACCCAAGTGAATGGCTTCACAGGTAGTTTGGCAGGGGCATTTGAAGTATACAAGGTAGAGTCAGTCACAATCGACAACTTCAGCTGCCAAAACTGCAAAAGCACTAAAGGCAACGGAGGAGCTATTTACTACTCGCTTTCAGAAGGCTCTCCAAAGCTAGAACTCAAGAACTCCAACTTCGTAAATTGTGAAACTGAAAACGGAACTGGAGGAGCCATAAATATATATTCACACGCATTCTCAATAATCCTGGAAATGAGCCTGTTGAACCTTACCTTCTCAAACGTTAAAGCCGGAATAGGAGCTGCTATTCACATCACCGACTTAGTGAATTTTCACAACAAAACTGCGAAACTTGACACTATCAATATAACAAACGCATATCCCGAAGTAGGAGGAGTGATCCAAGACTTGCATGCATCTGGCACACTGGAAATCAACAACTTGAATGTTCAAGACTCTAAAGGCTACAGCTGTGGAATATATGCAAGGTATGTTGGTTCCCGCGAGCCTATTTACCACTTAAGAGTGACCAACTCCTACTTTCAAAACTGTGAGTCTGATTTTGGGGGGTTATTCATAGACTCTTTAAGCAGCAAAGTCCAAGTTTACTTTGAAGGTCTTAAATTTTCAAACACTACAAAAGGAGCTCTTTTCAGGAAAGTCCAGACCACAGTCAAGAACACAGAGTTCAGTGATGGCTTTGGTGTCCAGGTTAAACTTTCTGGCGGAGCAAGTGGTAAGTTAGAAGGCATGACTTTTAGAAGAGCTAAATCAGTGTGTATTGAAATTGTTGACTCTAGTTCCTTAGAGTGCACGGACTGCTTGTTTGAAGAAAACTCAGACTTTGCCATCAAAGACGAAAAAAACTCAACTTTTTCATTGGACTCAAACAGATTCATCAACAATGCAGCTGAAAGCCAGTCAGGCGTCATTCTGTCCTATTCAGGAAGTGGAGTTAGCACTATAAAAAACTCAGTCTTCATTGACAATTATGTAGTCTACTACCCTTCTATTTTAATCACACTTTCAGGTATTAGCTTAGGCAATATAACCTTTGAAAGGAACTCAGGCGAGTACCCCTGCATTTTCAGCAGTTTCTCATACGTTTACATCTACAACTCTACTTTTAAAGACCAGGAAAGTCAAGCTGGAGGCTTTTTGTACTTGACACTGAGTACTATTATCATCGAAGGAAGTTCTTTTGTCAATGGAACTTCTAAGACTGACGCAGGAGCTATTTGGGCATCTGAAAGCACTATTTCGATTGACAGTAGCAGATTCATTGACACTAGTGCTAAGCAAAAGGGAGGGGCCATTCATGCTATGCTCAGCTCAACTCTGACTATAAGCAACTCGGTGTTTAGTAACACTAGGGCAGAACTGCAAGGAGGCACTATAAGTTACGAAGGAAGCTACTTGAACCTTCTGAACTGCAGCATTTACAACTCATCAGTTAGTCCTATTTTTGGGCAATACGCAAAGGACACCCAAATCACTGACTCAGTACTTGAAAACTGTTCAAGTTCATTTGGTGCTGTAGTTGGTATCTATGAAGGTGGACTTACAAAGATCAAAGGGTCCACTTTTAAGAACTGTGTGAATGATTTTCAGTTTGGAGTTCTCACTTTAGGTTACGACTACTTCTATAATAACAACCCAGAAGAGAACGAAATTTCGAACTGCCAGTTTATCAACAACACTTCTACCGGAGGAGGAGGAGGTGTTTATTCTCGAAATTCGAAACTAAAAATAGAGAACACCACTTTCTCATCCAACAGTGCTGTACAAGGAGGAGCAGTGTACTTAGAGTCACCTGCTAACAAAAATGCCACCTTCAAGATCTACAACTCCTCCTTCGACTCAAACAAGGCTTCATTGCAAGGAGGAGCTATTAAGTGGGACCACTACAGACCTCAACTAAGGGATGTTACCTTCAGTAACAACTCTGCACTCTATGGAAATGGCCTAGCTTCATATCCAGCAGCAATTCGCCAAGTAGGATCTAACTCAAGTGTGCTTAAAAACACTTCTTACCCAGTTATAGGCAAAGTCACAAACGTACCTCCTGGACAAGCTATTTCTGAGCCCATTCAAATCGGGCTTTACGACCAGTATGGCAGCTTAGTCAAAATAGACAACTCTTCTGAAGCCAAAATTACGACAGATGACTCAAGTTTAGGTGTTGCTGGGGGGAACACAGCTGTAGCTGCAAGTGGAGTTTTGAGTTTCAAAGACTTAATCATATACGCTAAAGCATCTTCCAAATTCTACATACTGGTAGAAACTTTAAGCATCGACCCTAAAAAGCAAGAAAGTTCCAACGACCAGTTTGAATACGTAAACAAAGGCTACTTAGAAGTGACTGCACGCCCTTGCCAAATGGGAGAAACTGAAACTAGGAATAGTTGTGATATTTGCGAAAGAGGAACTTACAGCTTGTCTCCTCAGAAAGAATGCAAAAAGTGTCCTAACAATGCTGAGTGCTTGGGAAACTTCACAATATTCCCTGAATCTGGTTACTGGAGAGCTTCAATCCACTCAGACGAAATATTTAAGTGCAAAGTACTTGAAGCCTGTTTGGGATCAGTGAATTACACCAGCCACCTAGGAAACTGCAGTGAAGGCTATACCGGCAACATTTGTGGAGTTTGCGAAAAGGGGTACTCTAAGTTGGCCAATGGGTCTTGTTCCGGTTGTCCAGACCCAGGAGTTAACTTTTTGATTCTTGGCTTGCTGGTTGTAGCTGTATTAGTAGTTTGTTCAGGACTGGTTTACTCAACTCTAAGATCAGCTTACAAGCCCAAGTCAGTGCTTTCTATCTACTTCAAGATCTTTGCTAACTACTTGCAACTAGTCTATTTAACTACTCAGTTTAACTTGGAGTGGCCTGAATATGTTCTGGACTTATTTGAAATTCAGAAGAATACTGCTACTGCCACTGAGCAGATCTTTTCTGTAGACTGCTACATAGAAACAGAGTCTAGTGGCTCTTACTACACCAAGGTGGTAATGGTAGCACTGCTGCCTTTAATAGTAGCTTTTGTTTCTGCATTTTTTTGGGGTTCGGTAGCCTACTTCAAGGGCAAAGCAAGTCTTTTGAAGAAGGAACTGGTTGCTACCATGATAATCCTTTTCTTTTTGATCCACCCTACAGTCACTAGGCTCATGTTTTCAGTGTTTTCCTGCAAAGAGATCCTTGAAGGCGAATACTGGCTTAACGAAAGCTTAGATGTGAGGTGTTGGGACGAAGAACACGCCTTTTACACCTTGGTAGTGGCCTTGCCTTCTATCATTGTGTGGGTAGTGGGCACTCCTGCGTTGATCTTTTCAGTCATGCTCAAGAGAAGAAAGTACTTAACCAGCTTCGACAACAAAACAAGGTTCGGGTTCATCTTCAACGGGTATAAGTTGTCGGAGTTCTACTGGGAATTTGTTGTTATGGCTAGGAAGGTGGTGCTGATTAGTTTAAGTGTGTTTTTCTTAGAAGTTTCAATTCCAATACAAGCCATTCTGTCCTTAGGAGTGCTGACTTTCTTTTTAGTTATTCAGAACAAGAACGAGCCTTTCACTTTCGACCACATGAACACTTTGGAGCTCTTAGGAATATCCACAGCAACCATCACTATATACTGTGGAGTGTACTACTTGTCAGGCGACTTGGGACATGCTACAAAGTTCATTCTGTTCCTTTGCATGGTAACTAGTAACCTCTTCTTCACTATATACTGGCTCAAGTACTCCCTTAAAGCTGTGCTGGACATGCTGATCAACTCATCATTTTTACTGAGGAAGCTCTTCAGAAGAACAGACATCTTCGACAAAGACATGTACAACGAGAAACCAGTTTTAAGAGGGTACACTTACAACGAAGGTCAGAAACTCTACACTCTGGTCAAAGCAAGAGAAGAACAAGTAGACACACTCGAAGAGTTCCAAAGCATGACTGACATTTACCTCGAAGCTTTCAGAAACTTTAAAGACGAGGACTTTCCTCAGACTCAACAAATTAGGATTGCTTCATCTATTACTGACTTTTAACACTTAAATAACTTAATGAATTGGAGGCAATTTACACAAAAGATGAATTGTAGTAAAAATGAATGATAATCCGTTTAGACGGGCTTTATTCAACCAACAAAATCACCTAGACCCTTACGATGCATTTGATTACTACACCTGTCGTGCAGTTCCAAAACTTCAAGGTTACAACAAGAAGAAAGCATGGATTTACTCGTTCTCAAAGAAATGGAAGTACAAGCTTAAAGGGTATGAAGAGTCATTTGCTGCAAGCTTGATATCTTCGTATGAACTCAAACAGTACGCAAATTTCGTTAGCTCTCAATTGGCAAAATCAGCCAGCATAGAGCCTAGTGACTGTCTCAAGTATTCCTGGATCATTCCTCCCTTGATTTTGTTCGCCGTGGCTCTAATCACTCTTATTTTGTATATTTTTGTTCCTAATGGTTTATTGATATTCTTTCCTTTTCTTGCGCTTAATCTCACTGTTTTTTATCTACTTACTTGTAGTCGTTCGCTTTGTTATGCATATCAAAGCCGAGGGATCAGCATGGCTTCTCAATACTTACCAGGAGTGGTAGGAAGGACTAGGCACTTGCTAGAAGTTAGAGGCATTGCTGTGATTGCTGAAGGAGTAGACTTATTGTTTAAACCTCTCAATGCTAGTGTCCAGAACTTTACACAAGCTCAGCACTTTGATCAGTATAGAATCATCGGCCCTGAACCCCACCTTACTCGGCAGCTGGACTTAAGAGAAAACTACTTCTGTGTGTTAGCAAAAGAAACCTACGACCAAGGCTACGCTAACTACAAAATAGGCAACTACAACAATTCCTTTTTGCGTAGCTTAATACTTTATGAAGAGCTTTATAATTATGTGGAGTTGGTCAAGCAAGAAGTGGAGCTGTCAGTTGGCCCTTACCCTTCTTTGCATAAGTACATACTTCTAAGCATCCTTTTAACGCTTGGCCTTTTCATACTGGGTTCAATCTACCTTTACAAGTACCTTTTTGCTTTCTGGTTCTTTTATGCTGCGATAGCCTACGGGTTCTTCGAGTACTACTACAGGAAAGCCAAAATGTCAACCCGTAGCCACAAACTAAAACTGGTAGTCAGAAGAACCAAACAACTTCTGGAAGAAAAAGGAATCAAAGTTACTGCAGGAATAAACTTCATTAAGTTCGTTCCTTTACTAAGGTTAAACTAGTAAGTTCATCAAGATTATTTAAACTGGAGTCCTAAGGCAAAAAAGTACAGTCTAGAGTCTATTTCGTAGTTCTGCTTGCGTTTGAGTTCCAGTAGCTCTTCCAAAAAGTTACTTTTCTTAAGTAAGTGGACGTTTATGCTTTCAGCTGGGTCGAGTTTCTGACTTTGAGGGTCAGAACTAACAACTGCAGAAACAAAGTAGTGACTTTCAGTGCTTTTCCAAGGGTCGTTGTACACGTTGCGGCCTAGTTCTAAGTAGTCTAGAGTGTACCCTGTTTCTTCTCTGAGTTCTCTGACAGCAGTTTCTTCAGGAGTTCCTTTGTCCATCATTCCAGCAGGGAACTCCAGCACGAACTTGCCTACTGGGTACCTAAACACACTTACAACTAGTATTTTTTCTCCAAGTTGAGTTAAAACCATAACTCCGTCTGTGCTTTTTTGGGGTCTTGACACAAACTCCCACTCTTTTTGTTGTCCTGTTCTGTTGGTGTAAAGTACTTTGTTGAGCCAAAGCCAGTGCCCCCTAACTAAAGCCTTCTGCATAATAAATGGAAGGGCAAACTAGAGTAGAGTTTAAGTTAGTCCTGATTGGCGACGGAGGAGTTGGCAAAACTACTTTTGTGAAAAGACACCTTACTGGAGAATACGAAAAGAAGTACATTGCCACTGTAGGTGTAGAAGTGCACCCTTTAACTTTCTTTACCTCTAGAGGCCCTCTTTGCTTTAACGTGTGGGACACTGCTGGACAAGAAAAACTCTCCGGACTCAGGGACGGCTACTATATTGGAGGCCAGTGCGGCATAATCATGTTCGACGTTACTTCCCGCGTTACTTACAAAAACGTTCCCAAGTGGCACCGCGACCTCGTAAGAGTCTGCGAAAACATTCCTATTGTGCTTGTGGGAAACAAAGTGGACATCAAAGACAGAAAAGTTAAAGCTAAACAAATCACTTACCACAGAAGACACAACTTGCAGTACTTCGATGTGTCTGCTAAAAGCAACTACCAGTTCGAAAAGCCTTTTTTGTGGCTGGCAAAGCGCTTGTCAGGGGACCCCAACTTGGTGTTTGTGGAAGCTCCGGTGCTTGCAGCTGAAGAAGTTGAGATTGACAACGAGCAGATGGAAGCTATTCAAAGAGAGCACCAAGAAATGCAAAACCTACAGAACGCACCTCTTCCAGACGAAGAAGATGAAAACTTTAGTTAAGTTACTTAAGGCCGTCATACACTGTTTCAAAGTTGCTTTCAGAAAGAACCCCTTCGAAGTCCCCGTCGTACATAAGAGTGTACTCTAAGTCCACTATGCTTTGGATGAACTTAGTGTTGAGTTCCCTTTTTAAAGCGTTCTTCTCAGTGATGCAGGGCGTTAAGTTCAGTTCTAAGTACCACAAGTGCAGATCTGAGTCTAGTATAAAGTCCAGTCCGAAGTACTCAAACACTCCTGGGTGCTTCAGCAAGTTCTTCATGTTCATCATAACTAAGTGGTACATGGTTTGCTTCATTTGGGTTTTTAGTTGGTTTTGTACCCAGCCTTTAGGCACGTACCCGTTGCTCTCCATGTACTCTTGGAACTTTTCGAAGCTCCAGCCTTGGTCCACCAATGCTTCTTCCCACTCTTCTTGAGAAGCCCCGCTCGACTCTAAGTACCCCTCAGCTACTTCTAAGTTCGTCAAGTGCTTAGAAACGTTGCTGGAGTTGTGGTCGTAGTCGTCCAAACTGATCCTTACAAAGCCGTCGTGGTAAAGTATTATCAGTGGGTCCAAGTTAGCTATTAACATGTAAACCCTGAAGTCGAACTTTTTGTTGTTTATCAGGAAGGGCGAGCTTATGTAAGTTTGAGCTAAGAACCCTGCTGCTTCGTAGCACTTGTTCCCGTTGTCAAATTCTTTCAGTGCAATTTTGGCGTTTTCTAAGTCAATAAGAGTAATTCCTTCTCCGTTGTGGCTGTAGCGGCTCTTCTTGACTACGTATTTGACGCCTTCAAAGGTTTCCTGAACATCTTTTTGAAGAACGCTGAAAAAGTCTTTGCACTGGGTTAGGTCAGACAAGTCCCAACTTTTGGGCATCACTTCCCAAGCTTTGAATTCTTGGTTGTGTTTTTGGTACTCAATGAAGTTGTTGATAGTTGTGTCTTTGAAACTCAAGTAAATGTTCCCAGGAATGTGGTTGTACCTTTGCCCTTGGCACAAAAAGTGCTCCCCGATTCTGTGGTACTTGTGCCAAACCACTTCGTGGTGGAAGAAAATACTTATATTGGCAGGAAGTTGCTCATAAGGGTGCAGTTTGGGATGCATCCGTGTGAAGTGCTCTAGTAAAACTAAGTCGGTGTAGTTCTTAAGCACTTTGTGCGGAAAGGACTTGTGGCTAAAGTCTGAAAATACTACTTTTTCTAAAGGAATTCCTTTTTGGCTGAGTTTCAGAGGGTTAGAGGCTTGGTAGTCTTTAACTAGTTCGCAGTAGTCATTTTGGTTAATTATGTTTTGGTGGGACCTGTTGAGACGCAAAAACTCCAGGTACTCCTTCCAAGGCTCGCTGTCTTCCCAGTGCTCACTGAAAGCTTTTATGGTCCCTAAAATCAAGTAGTTGAAGATCATCAAAAAGATAAAGTTATACTTAAGTCTCATTTATATAACTCACTTTCAAGGAACTTGGGGAAAATTCCTTTTATGAGGAACAGCCAGGTTTGCTTCAGCACTTCTCTGGAAGTTAGGGTGTTTAAGTTCTGCTTGAACCCCCACTTGTCTAGTTCTGTCTTGAGCTGGACAGAGTTCATTTGGTCGTAGTCAGGCATGTCTATTGGGTAATGCTTTACCTCCACTGGAATATGCTTCTTTATTACTACTTGATTTGGAGCTTCTTCAGGCAAAAACACCGCTTCAGGATAGTCGTCAGGTTCAAGTTGGGTGGAAAGTTTTTCTAAGTCCAAACACGCATTTAAGTGGTGCACCTTTTTTATTTCTGTAAGTTCTTGCAAGTTGGACCCGCACACAAAACACCAATTCATTATTATTCAGAGTTTTGTGTAGCTTGGGGCAATTTAAATTAGAATAAACTGGTGAATGAATTATAAATATGAAAGGTGCTTGTGCTGTGCTTTTAGTTTTTTTAGGAATAGTTTCTGGGCTTCCTAATTGTGCTAATGTTAATGGGTATACTTGTGTTGCTTGTGATCCAAGTTACTACAAATTCTGGAGGTTTTGTTATAACCATTGTCCTACTGGCTTTAGCACCAATCCAAATGGGAATTGTGACCCAAATGATGGTGTAAGAATAGTTTTTGACCTAAAATTCAAAGACATAACTGACTACTCAGCCAATTCTGTGGACACTTTTAGTACACCTGACGGAAGTGCATTCAGAGACTCCCAAAACAACCCTATTCCAACCCAAGAAAGGGGATTCTACTTCAAGTCCACTTCTTCTTTAGTGTCCAATGAACCTTATACTTACTATGTCCAGTACAAGTTAGTAGCTTTTGTAAGACCTAAAGCTGCAGGCATCTTAGTACAAGCCAGAGACAACTCAGAGTCCCACCTTACTCTAGAGTTTGATGGAGCTGATTGGAAGTTTACCATTAAAGCACTCGACACATCCAATTCTGATTATGTAGACAAGCAAATCAGCGTGAGTCAAAGTGTAGGTTCATGGGGCAGGATTTATTTTGGGTGTGGATTAAGCAATAGTGACAGCCGAATGAGTCTTTTAGGAAATAGAAACTATGGACAAGAAGAGGCTTCATTTATGGAATACGACTATTGGGCGGTGAGCAGAGCTGATATAAGTACTTTAAAGTGGTACATCGGAAATGGATTCACTGGGTTTGTTTATAGAATATACTCTGCTAATCCAGGTAACCATCCTCATATTACAGGATTTTTTAACTTGCCAACCTGTGAATTCAACTACTACGTGGACAATGACGGTTCTTGCAAGGAGTGTTCTCTGTGCAATGATGACTGGCCTTGGTGTTATAAAGAGAATAATCGAATTATTTGCAATGAGGAAGTTATTTCTTCTTCCTCTGGCTGCAATTCTATCACTCAAGAACCAGATTGCTTTTTGTGCGATTACAAGTGCTCTAACTGCGATGAGTTCAACTGGATCTGCAAGTCTGGTTCATGTGTGTCTGGGTCTGTGCTTACAGTAGGAGGAGTGTGCTTGAATGCCTGTCCAAGTGGGTTTGGTAGTTGTCCTGGAACATTACCCACTACTGCAGTCTTAGAAGAAGACTTCACAAGGTTCCCCAAAGACTTCACTAACTTCTACAGTGGAAGTGACTCTTCAACAAGCCACCCATTTCAGACTGGGGATGCTTCAGATGTGCTGCCTATGAAGAACAGAGGAGTCTACTTCACCTCTAGTAGGTACATGACTTCCACTAACTCCTTTGAGTTCTACCACGACTTCAGTATTGCTTTCTGGGTCAAAGTGTCTACTTCTGGCAAGATTCTAGCTGAGTCAAGCTTTCTTGAAATCAGTGACTCAGGCATGACACTCACTCTGGAAGACATCACACCAACTACTACTTCAGCTTCAGTCTCAGTCTCTGCTACTTCAAACTGGGTGTTCTTGGCTTTTGTGTGTGAGTTCACTTCCAGCTACCAAACCAAGTTAACTACTTACAAGGACAACACTCAAGATAGCACTGCCTCAACTGCAAACTACATCTTCAGACACTCCACAGGCAACAGGATTCAAATAGGAGGACACGACTCTTCTGGGTTCATTTACCGGATCAAGATATGGCAGACTGCGAAAAGTGACTTTAGTGCTGAGTATGAGTTTTGCGGAGGCTCTAACTGTTCAAACGACTTCTGGGAGTGTGACTACAACCAGTATGAAGATGACTCTGGGAACTGTGTGGCTTGTGACGGAACTTGCAGTGAGGGCTGTGTAAGAGGAACTGACTGTGTACTCTGTGGTTTAGTAAACTGCATTGAGTGTGATGGTTTTGCTGATAATCAGTGCACTCTGTGTGCAGGTTCCTTACCTCTAGTTAATGACTGCAAATGTCCAAGCGGTCAATACCACACTGGAACTAGTTGCATTACTTGCAGTACAGGCTGTGATGCTTGTTACGGAACTGACTACCACGAATGCAGCTCCTGCGAAAACGGGTACTTTTTGATTTACACCAGCATGTGTTTAGACTACTGCCCTACAGAAATGACTACTGATTCTACCAACAACGAGTGCGACTCTACAAGTGAACTAGCTTTAGGAGTGGAGTTCTATGACAAGATAGATGGAACACTGGAAGGATTGGACTACGGAAGCACAGCCAACTTTTACCCTACCTTAGACTCTGACGACCCATGGCCTGCTAAGGACAGAGGTTATTACTTCCACTCAAATGCAGTTGCCAAAACCTCACTAGTGCTAGCTCCCCAGTTTACTGTTCTTGGTTGGTTGAAACTCCACTCCAACTCAGGCGAAATGCTCCGCAAAGAAGACTCTAGTTTCCATACTTTCAAACTAGAGTTTACAAGTTCCCAACTTTCAGCTTCAGTGACAACTACATCAGAAGCTATTACAACTACTGGGTCTACTATAACTCACAACTCCTGGACTTACTTTGCAGTCACTGGAGAAATTCTTAGTGGCGGAAACACCAAAGTCACAGTTAGAACTGACTCAACTGACGTAAGCACCCTAACAACTACTCCAGGTTACTTAAAAGACTCAATAGCTGTCTCAGATGAGTTTTGGATAGGCAAACACTCTTCTAGTTCTTTTGAAGCGTTCTTGTGGAGTCTTAAGGTGTACAATGTTGCAGGCAAAGCAGGAACTGACTACACTGGCTCAACTCCCCAGGTTCCTCCTAGCAGTGGAATAAGCACTTGTGAAATTGGTAAGTACTACGACTCTGGATGCCAAAACTGTGACACTTGTGGAAATGGTTGTGTGAGGGGAACTGACTGCAACTTATGCGAGGACCAACTCTGTAGTGAATGCAGTACTTTCGGAACTGGGTGTACTGCATGCAAACCTGACCCAGTAATTGACTCAAGTGGAACCTGCATTTGCAAAGACGGCTACTTCCAAGACGCAGACGAGTGTAAGGCTTGTGCTTCTAACTGCAAAACCTGTTCTGACTCAAACTTCAACAGCTGCACAGAGTGCTACAATGGACATTTCTTGATTTACACCAGCATGTGTTTAGACTACTGCCCTACAGGAATGACTACTGATTCTACCAACAACGAGTGCGACTCTACAAGTGAACTAGCTTTAGGAGTGGAGTTCTATGACAAGATAGATGGAACACTGGAAGGATTGGACTACGGAAGCACAGCCAACTTTTACCCTACCTTAGACTCTGACGACCCATGGCCTGCTAAGGACAGAGGTTATTACTTCCACTCAAATGCAGTTGCCAAAACCTCACTAGTGCTAGCTCCCCAGTTTACTGTTCTTGGTTGGTTGAAACTCCACTCCAACTCAGGCGAAATGCTCCGCAAAGAAGAATCTAGTTCCCATACTTTCAAACTAGAGTTTACAAGTTCCCAACTTTCAGCTTCAGTGACAACTACATCAGAAGCTATTACAACTACTGGGTCTACTATAACTCACAACTCCTGGACTTACTTTGCAGTCACTGGAGAAATTCTTAGTGGCGGAAACACCAAAGTCACAGTTAGAACTGACTCAACTGACGTAAGCACCCTAACAACTACTCCAGGTTACTTAAAAGACTCAATAGCTGTCTCAGATGAGTTTTGGATAGGCAAACACTCTTCTAGTTCTTTTGAAGCGTTCTTGTGGAGTCTTAAGGTGTACAATGTTGCAGGCAAAGCAGGAACTGACTACACTGGCTCAACTCCCCAGGTTCCTCCTAGCAGTGGAATAAGCACTTGTGAAATTGGTAAGTACTACGACTCTGGATGCCAAAACTGTGACACTTGTGGAAATGGTTGTGTGAGGGGAACTGACTGCAACTTATGCGAGGACCAACTCTGTAGTGAATGCAGTACTTTCGGAACTGGGTGTACTACATGCAAACCTGACCCAGTGATTGACTCAAGTGGAACCTGCATTTGCAAAGACGGCTACTTCCAAGACGCAGACGAGTGTAAGGCTTGTGCTTCTAACTGCAAAACCTGTTCTGACTCAAACTTCAACAGCTGCACAGAGTGTAACTCAGGCTACAACCTAGTCTCGGGGATATGCTTAAGCTACTGCCCTACTAAGTACACTTGCTCCGAAACATCAAGTTCAGCTTCAGACGACTTTGTTTTCTACATCAACCCTTCAAAGATCAGTGACACTGTGACTGACTCCCAAAGTTCACTTGTGGTACTCACTGGAAAAGACAACAACTTTTATCCCAACTACGACTCCACAGACCCCTACGCTGCTAAGGATAGAGGTTACTACTTCACTAGCACCTCTTACATGCAAATTCCTCCTTACGGGTCTGAAACAGGTGAACTGAAGCTTTCAGTTGAGTTAACTGTAGCTATGTGGATCAAGCCTTCAGCAGCCAAAGGAACTATGCTTTCGAGAATAGAGTCTCCCAGCACTAACCTTCTGAGACTGTCTATTGACTCCTACACTCCTAAAGCCCAGATCAAACTGACTTCTTCTGAAGTGGACTTCTCAGGAACTAACCTTAACTCTGGAAACTGGAACTTCCTAGCCTTTTACTTCTACATCGATTCAAGTGACTTCAAGATTCAGATTAAATCCAACTCAGCAGTAGACACTAGCTCTGCACTAGCACAGGACTGGTACAAAGACTCAGTTACTTCTGACTCCTTTAAGATTGGAGTGCACCAGTCAGACTCCACTACTCTTACTGACCACTACCAAGGGTTCCTGTGGGACTTGAAGATCTACAACTCTAAATCTACTTCTGCTTTAGTGAGCAGTAGTTGTGACTCAGAATGCACTTTATGCCCAGTAGACATAGCTCCTAAGTGCTTGCCCAACTGCGGAATTGATAAGTTTTGGGATGGATCTGGTTGCTCTTCTTGTGATTCTAACTGCGCAACTAAGGGCTGTGTTAGAGCAGACAAAACCTGCAATCTTTGTAGTGACGAACAGTGCTTAGAATGTCCTGACTACGTTTCTTGTTCAACTTGCAAAGCTAATACTGATAACAATCTTTCTGACTGTGAATGCTTGTCAGGTTATCTCTGGGACGCTACTTCGGGGACCTGCTTAGCATGCACAGTTAACTGCGATGCTTGCACTTCATCTAAGTTCCACGATTGCACTGACTGCAGCTCTGGTTACTTACTGACTCAAGGAGTGTGTTATCCTTTCTGTCCCACAGGCTACTCCTCCAACTCAGGAGCATGTACAACTTCAGATGACTTTGTGTTCCACTTACAGCCTCATGCCATTCAAGACACTGTCACTGACACTCAGTCCTCCATTCCAGTGCTCACAGGAGACGACAACAGTTTCTACCCCACTCCAGACTCCACTGACCCCATTCCTGCCAAGGACAGAGGCTACTACTTCACAGGCACTTCCTACATGCAACTAGCTGCAAGCCCAAGTCTTGCATTAGCTCCTGAGTTCACAGTGACAATATGGATAAGACCTACTGCTAACTCTGGAACTCTTCTGAACAAACAAAGAGACTCTTCAGGAGTAGACACCAAGTTCAAAGTATCACTCAACTTCAAACAACCCCAAGTACACCTAGACGTAACATCAAGTTCCCACTCCTCAACTGACTCAGTAGAAGAAGGCTGGAACTTTGTGGCAGTTGGAGTGGACTTAGACTCATCAGTACCTGAGTTCAGAGTCTCTGCTTACCTAAACAATACTCAAGTGATTTCTAGCAGTTTAGGGAATGAGTGGTTGGTGGACTTGGAAGACTCTTACTTTTTCTCAATTGGAGCTGAACATTCAGACCAAAGCACACTTACCAACTTTTACACTGGGTTTATCTGGGAAGTAAGAATTTACAACTCAAACAAAGATCCTACTACTCTATTGGAGTCTTCTAGCTGTGACTTATGCAGTTTCTGTCCTATAGACAACCAGGAGCAGTGCTTACCCAGCTGCCTGATCACTGAATTCTGGAATGGAAGTGAGTGTGTGGAATGTGACTCTGAGTGTACAAGTGGATGCTTGAGACAACACACTTGCAACTTGTGTGAAGACTCTATGTGCATAAACTGCAGTAGCTTCGAAGAAGGAGACTGTAGTGAGTGCAAAGCCAACGCCTCTGGAAACCCTTGTGTATGCGACCCAGGCTATGGACTAGACAGACTTGACCTAGAATGTATTGAGTGCGAGTCTTCTATGGGAAGAGAAGTGATTAGCAACAAGTGTTACTGTGTAGATGGCTACTTCAATAGAGACTCTAACGGAATAAACTGCCAGCCATGCTCTTTAGAATGCTCTCAATGCTCTCCTTTGGACCTAGACTGTGTAGACTGCCAAGTAAAAAACTCAGTTAGGGATTCTTCTGGAGACTGCGTGTGTCCACTACACTCAAGCTTTTCAAATCAAGAGTGTGTATGTCAAGAAGGTTACTTTTTAGACCAAACTGTTCCTGAATGCAATCAGTGCCACTACTCCTGCAAAACTTGTTCAGGTCCAGAATCCACAGACTGCCTTTCATGCGAAGATTCTTACCTACACGAAGACGGAACCTGTGGACCTTGTCCTGAGGGAACATACTTAGAAGGAACTGAGTGTTTAGAATGCATGGACTTATGTGCAACTTGTTTAAGTGGAAAAGAATGCACAAAGTGCATAGAAAACGCATCATTTAACTCAAGCAACACCTGTGAGTGCAACCAAGGCTACTTCTCCAAAAGCGGGTTCTGCGAAAGACAACTATTCTACGCCAACTTAACTGTAGCAGAAGACAACACTCTGACTCTAACTTTCTCTGAAACTCCTACTTCCCAACTAACACCAACTGACTACAACATCTACCTGCAAAACAAGTCAATTGAGTTCAGCTACTCAAAGAGGGATGACTACAAGTTTGATCTCAGTTTCCAATCTTTCGTGTCTGAAGGAGAACTGGCCTGCTTAGAGTTTACTAATGCTTCTGGAGTAGTTAGTGAAACCAACTCTATTCTGGAAGACAAAATACTGCAAGTACAACTCTACGAGTATGATCCTTCAGCCGAAGAAGCCAAACAAGCTGAAAGCCAAGCTAAAACTACAGCCTCTGCAGCTACAGCAATATCTGGAATTTCAGCTGTGTTCAATCCCAATCCTTCAGGACTGTGGGCTACTATGAACACTATCCAGATACTGACCTATATTCCTCTGACTACCAACCCACTCACTCCTAAAACCAAGGGATTCTTGAAGGGGCTCAATACAATGAAAAGCATGATTCCCAATGTTTTTGACTTGTTTAACTTTGAAAGCAGGCCTAACCCTAACTACTACTCCAAAGACTACGGGTATGAGTCTTACTTGTTTCTGGAGAACGCAGGAAAAGACTTGACTGTACTCATGTTTCTACTAGCTCTGTGGCCTGTGATCTTGCTGCTCTCTAAAATACCCAAGATCAAAGGAGTCTGTGAAAAACTGCTGGCCAAGTACAAGTACGGAGTCCTTATTCGGTTTTGGATTCAAACTTACTTGGACTTGGTTATCTCTTGCTTCATTCAGCTCTACTCAGTAGACTCAATAGCAAGAGAACTGACCAACAACTTTATTCCAGCAGTTGTAGTGGGGGTATTTCTAGCAGTCACTCCAGGTGCAATCGTAGCCTTCTGCAGAAAGAACCAAACTACAATCAAGGAATCACAACAGGATTCAGAGGAATCAGAGACCTACAAACGCTACAAGTCACTCTTCTATGAATTCGACTGCACAGAGAGATTCGAAGCTAGTTACACCTATGCTTTGTTCACTCTCATAAGACTGGTGTTAGGAGTCAGTCTCATTCTACTGACAAACTTTCCCTACACACAAGCCACCATCAACACTGTTCTGATGGCTGTGTTTGCTGTGTTTCTGTTAGTAGTGAGACCCTACAAAGACAAACTCCAGCAACTAGTCTCTGTGATCGTAGAAACAGGGGTTTTTGTGGTCTACCTAGTTGTGATGTACTTTCTGAGTGACCTGAGAGGGAAGCACAAAGCAGAGGAAGCAGTGATCTACGTAGTTTACGCACTTATTGGACTGCGAACTCTGTTTGTTGCTGTGGGTGCACTCCAAAGCATAGTCAAGTTCATCAAAAAGAAGTGCCAGAAGACTCGAGTAGTTTCAGAAGTAGTTGAAACCCAGTTCCAGAGCACTTTTGAGAATCAAGTAGACCCTAGCCTACAAGACAACTCACTTTTTGTCAAGACCAACCAAGTCCAGAGTCCTAATTAAGATAATATAAAGGGAATTTCTAACAACTGTCTACTCCAAAGGTGATTCATAGTCTATATTAACTTGTGAATGATCAAACTTATATTAACATATTCCTTCTTCTGAAAATAGTTTAAAAACATTGCACCTTCAGGTCATCTTATTGGTTGTTGAATAAATGGAAAAAGCTTCTTTAAGTATTTTATTCCTGACTTTGTGGAGTCTTTCAGCCGCAGGACCTGCACAAACAAGTTTAGTCAGAGGGCACAGGTCCCAAAGCTCAACTCAAAACCAAGAAAAACTTGAATATGCAAGTTTAATTTGGCAGGTCGGTTCTCCTTACAGTGATAGAGTTGCATTTAACCTCACTGTTGACTCAGAAGCAGTTAAGAGCTACGACTGGTACGGAGTTGCTTTAGAAAGCACCCAGAGTGAAATTCCAGTGGCAAACGCAGACTTTGCTGTGCTAGTGTTTGAAACCTGCAGCCTAGTCTCTATGAGTGCTTCAGACCACCACCTCAGACGAGCTCAGAACAGCTATAAACTTAAAGACGTTCACTGCTCTAAGCTAAACGGACAACTATCAGTAACTTGGAACCGTTACTTGAAAGAGCAAGATTACAGTGGCAGTGCGCTTGAAGAGGACAAAGATTATACTCTGGTGTTTGCTTACGGCAAAAACCCAGACAGTGAGTCCTACTCAGTTTCTAGCTACGGCTACAGAAGCATTGATTTGCCAAACAGCTTTTCTGGAAAGGTTTCTGAAACTGCAGGTTCTAGTTTAACTTCCCTGGGGTCAGGCACAGTAGCCCTTAAATACGCTGAGTTGAAGTGGACAGTCTCAGGTACTAAAGTTGACTTTAACTTAACTGTAGACCCAATTGTAGTATTTTCCTACAACTTCTATACAGTTGGGCTAAAAATCCCTGGCGGGACTTTTACAACAAGCAACACAGACTACGCTGTGGTAACTTGGAATTCTTCAGATGTGCATTTATTACAAATGAACTCTTTTGGAAAAGCAAATAATGCAGCCCCTGTAATAACTAAGCATCAAGACTTGAACGAGACCAATAGTAAAAGGAGTGGAGGCTTGTGGATGGCTTGGAGCAAAGAGCTAAACAGTGCCAACAACGAAACCCTGAGACTTATAGAGGGAGGTCAGTACACTCTGACTTTTGCTTACGGATTGAATGAACAAACACAACAATCTAACACTGGCTCTGCGGAAATTAACCTGTCTAACAACTTCTACATACTGGCAACTTTCAGCTACGGCGAAGTCTGGGGATACCAGGCTACTGAAAAAGGAAATTTATACTGGAGAGTCCCTGATACCACTAACGGACAGCCTCCTGGCACAGTTACATTCCATCTCAAACTTGACCAAAGTGCAGTTAGTGACTACGATTGGTACCAAGTTGGCTTCAAAGGGCCTTCTGGAGAGTCATCGATAAAATACGCAGACATTGCTGCTGTGCGTTTTAAAGAACTCAATGTGATTCTTAAGAACACCTTTAATTCAGACTCTCCTCAAGACAGCAAGAACCAAATACCTTTCTCTGATTCAATTGTGGGTTTCAATACAGACGGAACCCTATCAGCAATATGGAATAGAAAACTCAACGAAATAAGCAACGAAACAGTTAGATTCATATCAGGAGACATTTACTCCTTGGTCTACGGGTACGGACACGGAAAGGTTGATTCCAGCAACAGCGAGTATACAAGAATCATCTTGGAAAACGGTTTCTTCAACAGCAAAACCCAAGAAGACAGTACTTCAGTTGTGCTTAAGCTACTTGGTGTAGTGCTTACTCAAGTTCTATTTTAACACTTAATAATAATGGAACAGAGTATTCCTAATCTTCCCGAGCCAAACTACCAAGTAACTAAGGGAGGGGACAGAACAGTAGCTTCCACTTAGGCAATCTCAGAAAAAATCAAGTCTTACATAAAGCAGTACAACGAAAAAGACCTTGAGACTCCTTTCAACCCCCAAACTACTTTTACATCCAACCTAAACTTAGCTAAGTTCCTTGACCACAACAAAATCAAAAAGTCTTTTTTTGGGTCTTTTAGACTTGAAGAACTCATCAGACTCAACTTAACTTCCAAACTAAGTGGGAACATTGGGTTCATGGTTTACACTCAAGAAAGAGTGAGTGCTACTGTGCTAAACCCTTCCTTTGAATTGGACATGGGCTCAGGAGTCAAGTCTAGACTAGGCCTCCAGTACAGAGGCAGTAAGTTCTTAGACGTTGGACTCTCAAAAGAACTCAAAGGTTTTAACTTCACTAGTCGCTTTCTGGTGAACAGGAACCAGTTCTTAGGAGTTTTAGAAGCCCAGAAAGTTTTTAATGACACTCAAGTAAACGCAGTGTTAACTACTCAAGAAAAGTCCACAGGCAGCTTGAAGCTTAAAAAGAAACTTGACAAACACACTCTAAGCATAACTTCCAAAGTGAGTTTGAGAAGCGGGAGTCTAGGGTTCAGGTACACAAAAAAACTCAACCATCTAGTGCACTTGAAGTTTTCAGCCAAAGTAAAAACTGACTCTAAGAACTTAAGTGCTTCTTCAGGAGTGGGGGCTTGTTTGAACTTATCTGAGCATTCCTCCGTAACTTACAAACTCGAGACACACCAAGATGAAGTATGCTTAGCAGTTAAACTCCGAAGAGGAGGGTTCAAACTCAACTTGCCTTTAAGTCTATCTTACGAAAAGAACTCCAAGGTTTACGTTTTAGGTTTGTTTTTGGTAGGAATAGTGACTTACTTCTCAGCCAAAACCTTTAAGTTTTTGTGGCCTGAAAGTGAACTTAAGCAAGAAGCAACCACTCAAGAAAACACCCAGGAAAGCCAAAGACACGCACACGAGTTCTCAATGATGGTAAGTTCAAAGGCCAGAACTACAACTCAACAAGAAGAAACCAAAAGAGGCCTTGTGATACTTAAAGCCCTTTTCGGACACCCCGACGCTATCAAAAGGTTCAAAAAAAACTCTGAGAACCCTTCTGACTTCAAAAACGTAGTGGACGTCACAGTGCCTCTGCAGTTTTTAGTAGAAGACTCGAAGCTCACTTTGTCTTCAGTTGCGAAGTCCCAACTGAACGGGTTCTACAACCCAGTTCCAGAACAAACACCCCAACTACTTATAAACTACAAGTTCAGAGAAGAAACAGCTTCAAAGGTTTTCGGAGAAGAAGAAACAGTAACACTTCCCTAATAATAAAATGGCGGGTGACAAACTAGACGAAGAGTTCTCAACTTCGATTTTAGGTATTAACTAAGTAGTTAGAAATTCAAAGGAACTACTCAAACTTAAATAAACACCAAAAAATACGCATTGACAAGTGGATTAAGAAACTCTCAGAAGTAATGGCAAACCCTGTGTGGAAGAAAAACAGAAACGTTTACGCAGAAGTCTTGTTAGAAATGGTCTACAACGAAAACCTAGAGTCACCTTTTAACTCAGCCCCGCCAGACGGTCCTTTGCCCACTTTAAAAAAAGTCAACATTGGCCCGCTCCACAGAAAAACAACCCAACAGTGGAACTCCAGAAACAACCAAGTCAGACCTAACTCAATGCCTAAAAGAAACAAAGTCTCCAAAGCAGAGAACGAACTTAAACTCGAACTAGCTAAAAGAGACAAAATCATCAAAGACCAAGAAACCAAAATAAAGAAACTCCAAGAAGAAAACGAAAGACTCAGCTTCATGATAGAAGGAAGGTCCAAGGTTTACAACTCCCCCATAAACATCGAGAGTTACCTAAACAGGTTCCAACAAGAAACCAAAAAGATTACAAAGGAAACCGAAGACCTGTTTACTAAATTTTCTTCTAAGGTGCCTAGTGAGTATGCCTCTCCTCGAGACAACCTAGAAAACCTCCTTGAAATTAATAACCAAAAACCTGAAGGGGACTTAAGTCCTTACTTCTTGAGCTCCGAAGACAGCTTTACTTACTCCAAAAGAACTGACTTAGATTTTTAATTAGTTAAGTGATGACATGCGTAGCACAGTCTGTGGTTCATTACTTTGAACTCTTCAAGTACGTTTGTGGGTCTGTCTAGGCTTTCTTGGCACAACTCGCACCTGTCTTGGGTTTCTAGGGGCCTTAGTTTGCCAGAGGTCCTTAAAAGAGTGTGTGTGGTAGAGGGGAACTTGTCTTGCAGGCAGTGCAAAAAGTTTTCAATTAGCATGTCTATGCTTCCTGACATGAACTTACTTGAAGAGTGGGCCAAAGGCAACTTAGTAAGCAAGTCAGGCTGAGTTACATGTTGATAGAGTCTGATTTCTTTGTCAAGGAACTCTTTGAGAGGCTTAGCTATGATTACTTTGTCTGTAGAGTAAGGCGAAGCTGAGTGCTTGTTAGCTGCAACTCCTCTTCCTTTGCAGATTTGAGTCATTGTGAGTACTGATATTCTGCTAGCTGACTCGCCAGTTATTACTTTCAAGTAGTTGTGTTCAAATGCAAACTTCTCAATGATGTTGTGGAGTTTTATGTAGAGTAAGTCTGACTTAGCCTGGGGGTCTGAAGGCAGAGTTTCTAGGATGTCAGGAACTTCTTCTTCTAGTTTAACTAGGTGGCACTCAACTTGGTACCTTTCACGGACTTTGTTGAGCCAGTCTTGTGTTTGTTGTGCGGGTGTGTTGTACACAATGCTGTCGTCAATGTACAGAACATCCGGAACAAACTGCATGAGTTTCTTGGTTTTCTGGGAGTTCCTGCAAGTGTCCACGAGTTCCAGCATAACCATTGAATTGGCACCGCCAGACACACATGCCAGTACCTTTTCGCCTCTTTTAGGGAACAATTGGTTCTTCAAGGAAGACCGGAACAAATGCTCAGTGTTGTAGACAAAGCAGTTCCTACAGACTTTGTTGCTCCTAACTAAGTACTGGGCGTTTTCCTTTTTGCACTTATAACACTTTTCCATTATATGCACAAAGCCCGCAAAGAACGCCAAATGGCTATGGAAGCAGCTAAGAAACAAGCCAAGAAGCCTCCTAAAACCAGTGCTTCGGCAAACCCAACTAGTTCGCGAGCACAAACTATCTACTCTTCAAGCAGAATGGACGGAATGGGACTGTGGGTGCAGCCTGGACGTTCAGAAACAGCTTCGCAACTGCAAGTTACAGAGACTTCTTCACAGCTCACGCAAGACTTAGACCAAAAAGTAGCTAGTGAAATTAACTCCATACTTGAAAAGAAGTGCTCTAAGTTCGCCAAACAAGCAGACGAAGAAAGCATTGCTAGAAAGAAAGCAGAAGCCCAACTCGAAAGCATAAAAAACAAGTACAACGCCTTGATGGAAGAAAAAGAAACCCTCGAAACCGAACTAGAAACCTTCGAACAAAAAGTTAACACTTACGAAAAGGAAATGGACGACAACTGCATTTTTAAAAATTATGCAGAAAACACAATTGCGACTCTCCAAAAAGAAATTGAAAACGAACGCGAAAGAGCTGAGTCCTACAAAAAACTCTACGAAGAAGAAAAAAACCTCAAAAACCAAGAACAAGCTGAACTCGAAGACGAAATAGACTCACTCACTAAACAACTTATAGAAAACAAACACGAAATCGAAAACTTACAAGAAAGAACCAGTCAACTCCAAACAGAAAACGAGCAACTCCACCTAGAAAGGGACTCTTTGGGCCAAAAGTACGAACAAGAAATCAAGTCTGCACTCACCAAAGAAGAAAGAGCTAAGTCCAAAACTGCCAAAATTAACTCTCTCATAGGAGAAAACAGATCCCTCCAACAAAGACTCAAAGACATGGAAGACTCCCGAAAAAAAAACCATACTGTAGTCAGGGCCAAAGAAGAAGAAATCAGAATCCTCAAAAACGAAATTGAAAGTTTGAAAAAAAGAATAGCTTCTGAACAAGAAATGAGGAAACACCAAGTCGACCTTGTTGCCCAAAGAGAAGCTAAACTCAAAATAGTCGAAGACAAGTATGCCAAAGTCAACTCTAGCTTCCAAGCTTTGTTGCAAGAAAACCAAAACTTAAAAACCTCAGCCAAACCCCAACCCCAACCTAAGTTTGTCCCTGTACAAGCCAACCCTGAACTGTTTGATGACTAATTATTAAATGGAAAGTAGGAGTCTTAAGTGGTTTCTAGAGTTACTTGCTCGAAAAGAAGGGAAGTTGCCTATACTAGAAACTGGAATTTGTAAGGGGGAAAGGCTTTTGGGTTACTACTACACTGATGACTCAGGAACAGTTAGACACAACTCTAACAGAATGCTAAAAAAGACCAGGCACCTAGTTCACCAGTTTTTGAACACACAAGTTCCTATGCTTCAAGAGTACGCCCCCGAAAAACCTGTTTGTTACATTTATTACAAGAACGGAAAAAAACTACTCAAGGCCAAAGAAGCTTTTGAACTAGCAGAGAACCAACTCCACGGACTGCAAGTTAAAAGCATCCACATGGTTCTTGAGACTCTGAAAGACAAAACTCTTTACAGAGTGGAAGCGCGGACTGAAAACGGCGAAATACTTGTGGAAGTGTTTAAGTCTACTTCTAGAAAAAAAGAACCAGTAGTTGACGGCAGTGTTGGAGACAAAGCGTCCAAAATAGCACTGAGGATCTTTGAATTCGTTTACAAACTTGACGAAGAATTCATAACTAAAACTTCGTTTGAGATAGTAATTGACTCTTACGGAAACACTTACTTAGTTAACATTGAACACATAGACACTACTAAAAAGTCAAACCGGAAACTCAAAAGCCTCAAAACTCGAGTTAAGTTCACTCAAGAAAATGAGTCCCAAAAACCTAAAAAACTACTTTCGGAACTAACTAAGTGGTCAATACTAAACCTTCAAAACAAAAAAAGAAAAAACGATAAAAGTCAGTTTAAAATCGACTTTTCAAACCTAATACCCAAAAACAACCCTAATTTCATAGAAGTTATTGCGAAAACTTTCCGCAGACAAAGAACAAACAGTTTTACTCCAATTACCCAAACAAACGAATACCAAGACTTAAACCAACTCATCAACGACATTGAAAAAACAAGAACCCAAAGCAAAGAGTGCCATAAACTCCCTAAACTAGAAGCTAGCTCTGAGTGTTTTTCGCCCAAAAAGTACTCTGCTTCTATTTGTGAAACTACCAAAACTTCAACTCGCTCAATAAGAAACCCCACTCAAAAAAGACTCTCTAACGGAAGCATCGACCCTTGCCAACTAACTTCAACTCGGTTTTTAGCCCAAAGCATAAACAGTCGTAGAAACCTAGCTAGAAGTTCTTCAATTGTGCTTAGGAAAAAGTTCCGTTGACTGTAATCATTTAATTAAACTTCAAAGTAAGAAGTCACTTCGTAGGGTTCTATTGAAGGAAAGTCGGAGTCCTCAGCTTTGATGATGTACACTAAAGAGTTTGCGTAAGCCACTGTGTCAGAAGACCCTGCTGTGAAGGGTTCCTTGAGTTTGGTTAGTTTTTCGAACTGACTTATTCCATCCCAACTAAATACTTGGTCAGAGTTGCTTTCGTCGTACTCTCCTCCAAACAATACTATACACGAATCAGTAGCAACAGTTCCTATGAAAGCTAAAGGAAGTGGCAACTGCGCTTTAAGCAGTTCCCAAGACTCACTGTGTTTCTGTAGTCTTTCTATTGCCTTTAAAGAGTAGTTGTTTGTGTAGCCCCCAAAAACGTAGATTGAGTCTTCGAAGCCTATGGCTGAGGCTGAGTCTGTAGGAATCAATAGACTGGGTGCGCTCCTCCAAGTGCCTTCTTGGATATTGTAGACTTGGCACTCAGCAGAACTAGAGTCTTCTACTTCGCCTCCAATTAAGTGCATTTCACCCCAGTAGTATATTGCGCAGCCCCACTGGGGGTACACAAAGTCCAAGTCTTTTTCGGTGATTTCTGGTTTGTCTGGGTAGAAGTGGATTAACTTGTCTTTTTGGCCAGTGCAGCCTATTAAAATGTAAAGGTTAGTTTCTGGCACAAAAACAACGTTTAGGTTGTGGAATCTGGGTATCTGGAGCAGTGGCACTGAAGTCCAGTTGTCTTGGACAATGTTGTACTTGTAGATGTACTTAGAAAACTCTTTGAAGAAGTACAAACTAGACTGGGCTACTTTGTCATCCTGGGCTTTTTGGAATTTTAACTTGCAGCACTTGTCCACTGAGCTAGGAAAAGACTCGTCATAAGTAAACCTGGACTTAAGGAAGTAGTTTTTGTTTTTGGAGTACTTGGACTCTAAAGGGTACTTTTGGTACAGGCTGTAAGATGCTGTTATTTTTTGTTCACTGTCAAGTTGGTCAAAGTAAGCTTTGAAGTCAAGGAGTTGCTTGAGTGTTTTTTGTTGGTCCTGCAAACAAGACTCGCAAAAACTGAGTTCTTGGTTAAGTACCTGATAGAGTTTGCAGGCTTCTTCTTGGACCTGGTTGACTAAAGACTTTTCTTTTTCTTTGAGCAGTTCACGAATTTCACTGAAGAAGTTTTCTACTTGTTTAACAGTTGCTTTGGAGTTTTCTTGGATGTCCAGGAGTTCTTTTCTAAGGGCTTGGTAGTTGTCTGAAGTGGTTTTTTGTGACTCTTCATGCATGCGAACTAGGTCTTCTAGGTCTTGGGTAATCTTGTCAGAGAGAGAAGGGTCTTTGATATTGGCGAAGTCGTGGCCTACATGGTTTATTCCACAGCACAGTACACTGTAAGCCACCATGCAGTCTGGTTTGGACCTGCAGTAGAAGTCAGCGTTGTTCTGGTGTTCTTTGCATTTGATAGTTTCATACATTTATGGCGGACTAACTACTTTAGGATTATAGCATCAGCATTAAATACACTGGAGGATTCTGAAAATTGGTTGGAGTGCAAGTCGTAGAAAAAGAAACTCTGGACGTCGTTTGAGTACAACACGTTAGGGAAAGAAGAGTCCCCTACAAGCTTCCTCCAGATTTCTTCGTACTTCCCATACAGTGCTAGTCCTTCTTTGTCTGCTACAGTGAACCACTTAGTCCACTTGCACTTGTCGATTGCACTTATCATTCTGGTGCGTTCGGCTTCTGCAGTGGGTTCTGAGAGTAGGAACTCTTTCAGCATGATTTTGACTTTTTGTTGGTTGGACTCTTCAGTGTCGTCTGAAGACTCTAACTCAACTAAGCTTTCTTCTTGGATTTCTTCAGTGATCCAAAAAGAGTTTAGGCTTTTAGATATGCTTGAGGAGTTCTTAAGTATTTCAGACAACTTAGTGCTTGAGTGGGACTCTTCTTCGTTAGTGACTATTTCTAACAACTGACGTTTGAGTGCTAAGCGTTTCTCTTGTTCTTCGTCTTGTTTTTTTGCTTGGTTTTTCAACAAGCAGTTCATTTCTGCTTGCAGTTCTTCGAGCGAATGAGTTTCTTCGGAGTTTTGGAGCGTTTTAGGACTATTGGGGTCTTTTAGTGGACTGGGTTCTCTGTGCTGGTAGACCTGAGGAGTGCTGAAGTTGTTTACCTCAAAAGCAGTTGACACTTTCCTTCTGTGACTAAGACTCCCTTCAATGCCTGAAAATTGGTAGTTGCGCAGCGAATTAAATCTTTTGTGCAGAGAACGTTTTCTGGCTTCCGGTGGATTAGGGTTGTTCTGCTGGTTGCTACTTTGTTTAAAGTTAAAAACACTTTGTTCCTCTTCGTAGTTTCCGAAAAGAGACGCAGCTTGGCGATGCTTTTTCAACATTTTTCAAATAAGTATTAGCAAGTTGAAATTTTAGTTAGGCAAATCATCTTTATTAATGAAGCGCTCTATATTTAGATGCTTTTCACAACCTAAAAGAGTGGCAATAACGGGTGCAACCGGGCAAGTAGCTTACAACCTTATATTCAGAATAGCTAACGGGGCCCTGTTTGGAGAAGACCAGTCTGTGGTGCTTCAATTATACGACATTCCCAAAAGAGATACAGTGCTCAGAGGGTTAGTAATGGAACTAGAAGACTGTGCTTTCCCTTTGGTGGAAGAAGTGATTGCAACTGACGTAATGAGCTCAGCCATTCCTGAAGCCGACTGCATCTTCCTTGTAGGAGGAATTACCCGGACCGCTGGAATGGAAAGACGCGACCTTCTCCGCAGAAACGGAGAAATCTTTGTAAATACTGGGAAAATCCTTAACAAACACGCCAAAAAAGACTCTAAAATCCTCACTATAGCTAACCCCTGCAACACCAACTGCTTGATAGCCCTTGAACACGCTAAGTCCATTCCACGCGAAAACTTTTCAGCTTTGATGATGCTTGACCACAACAGAGCAGTTGCCCAAATAGCTAAGCACTTAAGAGTTAAAACTCGAGACATTTCTAAGTTCTGTGTTTGGGGCAACCACTCCCCCACAATGTACCCAGACATTAACCACGCAACTCTGAAAGGCCAGAAGTTAAGAGATTTCTTGGACAAGCAGTGGGTAGTTACAGATTTCATACCTACAGTTGAAACAAGAGGAACTGACATCATGCTGGCAATGGGACATTCTTCAGTTGCCTCTGGAGCCCATGCTGCAGTTCAGCATATGAAACAGTGGATCCAAGGAACTCAGGGAGAGTGGGCCAGCATGGCTGTCAGCAGTGATTTGTACAACGGCGAGTACGGAGTCCCTCCAGGACTGGTGTTTTCCTATCCTGTGACTTGTGAAAATGGGGACTTTAACTTAGTGAAGAACCTTAAGCTAGGAATGTTTTCTCAAGAAAAGATTAAAATTGGAGTTGAAGACTTACTGAGTGAAAAAGAAGAGATCCAGGACTTTTTGAATTACTAAGCATAAAAAAAGCTTAAAAGAGAGTTAAAGTCGTAGTTTGCCAAGATGTGCTGCAGAGTTGGAATCTTGTCTGCTACGTTTTGAATTCCTTGGGATCGAGCTTTGTCCACGTACAAGTCAGTGATGTAGCCTTGCAAGAATTCAAGTTTTTTGGAACTTTTTGTGTAGTCATTTCTGATTTTTTCTGAGTTTTCAAGGATGCCTTTCATGCTTCCGTCTACTTTTTCTAGGTCGCCCTGGATTTCTATTTCTTTTAAAGCGTCTAAAATGTAGTACTGACTTTCCAAGTTGTTCAGTTCAGAGATCTGCTGGTCCACAAGTTCTAGAATGTGTTGGTGTGAAGAGGGGTCTTCTTGGAACCTCATATCTAGGTGGACTTTTCTGTAGCTGGCCTTTTGTGAAATGCTTTCTTTCAAAATAGTTATTGTTGAAACTGAGTCTGACCTAAACTCTGCGTGATTGTTTGAGTAGGAAATTATCAGCACTGAGCCTATTACACAGGAAGTGTAGTACATCCTTACACAGGACTCGTTTGCATGAGGAGGAACGCTGGGCAGAGTTCTGCTGATCCAGCCGTGCATTTCGTTTTTGGAAAACTTGCCTGTGACTGTTAGAGTGTTTAGGGGACAAGAACTCTCTGGAATCTCTGAAACCTTTTCGTGGAGGGACAAAGAACTTATTTCTACTGTGACTTGTTGTGCTCTTTTGGGTTCAAGTGCAGATAACACGTAAACTTGCAGGTTGCCGCTTTGTCCTTCAGTAGTAGTAAACTTGATTTCTGCCCTGGTGTAGGAGTTGTCTGGCATGCAGTAAGTTGCGAGCACTTGAGTGTCTTTTTTAATCATGTTGACTTTAGCAGGGTGGTCTTGAGTTTCTACTACTTCAATTGGGACCTCAGAAACCACTGACATCACTTCAATGGGAAACTGACTTTCTATAAGCAAACTGTAAGCAGCTTCTTGGGCTACTAAGCTTAATTGATGAGAAACTTCAGGGACCTGGAACTTTAGAAAGGGGTTTTTCTTGTTTGACTTGTTCTAGTTTGTCTTTTAAAGAGTGGATCTCTCCTTCAAGCACCTGGCTTTCGTGCACTTTGGGCACTGAAGAGTCACCCAAGCCAATGACTTTTCCAGAGAAAGTTGAAACCACCACTTCAGGCTTGCCTCTAGGTTTGCCTGCCACAACAGAGGTAATCCCTTCTGAAAGCTGTATACTGAAGGTGTCTGTCAGTTCTCCAGAGTCTCCGTCTAAGCTTTTGATTTCTAAAGCTCCAGACTTTCTAGCAGTTATTATGTCGTTAACTCCGTTCCCTGTTATGTCGTACACACACAAACCCGTAACTTCACCAGAACCCTCAAGTGCCCAAAGAGCTCTAGGTGCTTCTCTTTCCATGTGGAGCAGCCCTACCGTTCCTTCTGAGCATCCGTAAAGCAAGTACCTGTTGTTTTGGAAGTCATTTGCCTTTTGGGCATACTTTGAAAAGCACACTGGGGCTGAGTGCAAGGACTGGGAGTAGTAAACTTCAGCATTTTCAAGAACCCTAATTGTTTTGTCTTGGCAAGCCAGTACAGCGTTGGGTTTAAGGTCACCTACTACTTTGAGAATCTCTATGTCGTGGATAATGTCTTCTAGCACCATAAAGTCTGTGTCCTTTTCACTTACGAAGTGGTTATAAATGTATTTGCCTGCAGTCCAGAGGTGGTTTTCTTCGACTTTAAAACAACTAATAGTTTCTGCAATGTTTGTGTCAAAGTTAGAAGTTTGCCTTCCAGTTTGGGAAAAGCCCTGAATGTAACTCCCTGTAGACACATATAAAGCAGGCACCTTTTCAGTGCTGGAACTGTTTGCGTAGAGCTCAAGTTTAGTAATTGGTCTGAGTGCATGTGACCATAAAGTTGAAACAGAGTTTTCTTGGAGCTGAAAAGCAGATAAAATCCCGTTGGAGTCGCCTACAACTAGAGGCTCTCTTTCTGAGCGGGGCAGAAAAGTCAGAATCCCTTTGTTAGCTCCATTCACTTGGGTATAGTCCAGTCTTGATAACTCCATAAGTGTTATAAATGGAAAACAAGCCCATATCTCCAGAGGTACTCAGTATGTTTAAGGGCTGGGACAAAAAGTACTTGGCAGTTCACTGCCAGGAAGAAGACTTGCCAGACAAAGAAATCAACTACACTTTGCTGTACTCACTAGGGGGAGGACTTATTGTAGGTGCAGTTGCCAAAAAAATAGGAGCTCCTATAGCTTATGCTTTAGGAGGTGCTTACGGGTTCTTCCAGTTACTTAAGCACTACGGGTACCTTAAAGTGGACCTAAGTGAGATTCAGTCGAGACTTGTTGGTGAGTTGTCAGAAAACTACATCTTCCAAATGGGGCTTAGAGAGTACGAAATCAGGAAGAAGCGAATTAAGAAGAGCGCAACCAAAATGGCTTCTTTCGTGTTGGGGGCTTTTCTTTCTCTGCTTTTTAGCTAAATAACGTAAACATAAATTAGATAAAAACATAATGATTACATTATTGCAGAAAAGTGCTGACTGGCTTAAAGAGGTCTTTAGTCTCAAGTAGCTTTTTAAGCTGGTTTAAGCCTTGAGGCCTTTCACTCTCCCATATTCCTACGACTAATTGATCATCTTTGACAACAGGGAGTCCACGCCCTCCTCCGCGAAGTACATAGATTTGCTCATTAGGAGTCTCAAGCATGCCCTTCCCCACATCACCGAAACCCTCTAAAGCAAGTACAGCGCGCGGACTTTCCCCAGGCAGGTTAGAAAAGTCAACTAGCTTCGACAAGTCGAGATCTCGGACAGAAGGAGTGTCTCCGCGAAGTACCTCAGCCGTGACCGCTACTCGCTGCCCACCCCGCAGCACAAATCCCGACCAAGTCTTTTTCTGGCGGGTGTGGTTAGAATAGGAGACGCTCCAGCCCTGGCTGGAGAGTTCGCGCATTGCTAGATTTGCCTGAGCAGCGTCGGGCATCTGGACGAAGGCGTAGCAGGACTTTCGCAATGGGTACCCCTTTGGGCCATTCCGTATTATTCGTACCTTACCTACTTTCCCGAAACGCTCAAATAAATTGATGAGTTGAGCTTGAGGAAAGCCTACAGGGAGATTAGACACATGAAGTTTAACTCCCTGCGGCGAACGTGATCTGTGACGAGACATAATTATAAATGGTCACCACACTAGTTGGGCTTGAATTTTTCTGAAGCACACATTGTTTAGAATTTAAAATGGTTACTTAGATTTCTTCTTTATGTCCACTTCCAAGCGCCCTTGTCTGTTCCTTTCAACAACTAATTCACTGTTGGGCCCTTTAGTGCTGGGCTTAGGCAAAGACTGGTCCAAGGCGTACACGTCAAACAACCCAACTCCATAGCCTCCTATTCTGTTTTTAAGAATAACTATGCAAAAGGCTTCTGGACTCACTGAGTTAATTTCTGCTTGCTCGTGTTCTTTAGCTTCTTCAAACACCAACTCAAAGTAACTCGACTCCAAAGTAGGGTCTATTTGGCCCAAAAGCGAACAGCAAGTTTCGAAGTCAAGCACAGTCGACCTAATCATTTGTCTCAGTTGGTAGTACTCCTGCACAACTTCATACTCATACTCGTCCACCAAAGAGTTCAGAAAGTCAGCTTTAGTCACCATTGCAAGCTTGCTGTAGGCTTTTTCGGCAAAGTTAGTGAACTTGATTTTTTCGTTCCAGTCTTCAAAGGACACGAGAGAAGTGTCCTGGTCGTCCAAGAACCCACAAAGTTCTTCTACTTCTTCTTGAGAAACCCATATGTTAAGCATCAGTCTAATGCAGTCGCTGAACTCCGAGTACTCCACTGAGCTTCCATAGTTAGCTTCTAGCACGTCGAAAATGTAGTCTGAGGTTTTGCCCATTCGAGCAAGTGTGCCACAGATCTTCAAAATAGTTAACTCAACTCGGTCAGTTCTGTCTCTACTCATCTGAGACAGTATTCTTTCCCCAGCTTCTCTGTCGTTGCCACAGATCTTAGCAACTAGTTCAATTACGTCGATTACAGAAGCCTGGCCTCCGAACTGAAGAATTTCGTAGTTCTGTGAAAAGGAACTTGTGGGCTTATCTTTGACTTTGTTGACTAAAGCAGCAAAGTGCTCCTGCACCATCAGCAAAAAGATCGAAAGGTGGTGCGGCAGAGGCCTAGGGTGGAACAAACCCAGGAACCTGCAAAAAAGCACTCCATAAGGATGGCCTATTTTGTAAAGCTTCTCTAAAGAAGCAATAAGGGCTTTTAGTTGCTTCAAAGCTAAGGTTTTAAGTCCGTAGTGCAAGTAAACAAAGTCCAGCATGTACTCGGTCATGGTTCTGGGTTGTCTGCCCATCTGCATGTCGAGTCTGTCTAACTTGCACTTGTCTTGCATCATAGCTTCGAAGAGTTTCCAAACGTTAGAGTAAGTCATGGGGGGTTCCTTTCTGAGTTTAGAAACTCCTTCTAAAAGAGGGTGGTGTTCCGGCATGCCTGGAGAGACTCCTTCCATTATGATGTTTTCTTGGACAGAAGACACACTGCTTTCGCTGGGGAGTTTCTGTTCCTCCAAACTAGCTCTATGGGACACTCGGTAAAGTTGGGAGTGGAGGTTCTGGCACTCTTCAGAGACTTGCTGCAGTTCTTGTTGCTTGACTGAGAGTTCGTTTCTGAGTTCTTCTTTTTCTTCGATTAACTCTGAAAGTTTGTTTTGGGAGTCTTTGAGGGACTCTGACATTTGGTTGATTTGCTGGTGGAGGGTTTTGATTTCTCTTTCTCTTTGAGGGGACCCTTCTGACCTCTGCAGGGACTGGTTAATGGCTTCTAGTTTTTGCTTTTCTTGAGTGGCATAAGAAACTTCGTTGGTTAAACGTTTAAGTTGGTCAGAGGACTTTTCGAGTTGGTTTTGCAGTGACTGGATTTCGTTGTCAGTGTAGTCTTCTTGGTTTTTGAGTCTGATTTGGAGGTTTTCTAGTTGTTTGTTTAGCTGGGAGTTGTTGTAACTGAGTTCTTGCTTTTCGAGTTCACTGGTTTTTTCGAGTTCAGAGTACTTTTGTTTGAGGTCTTGGATGTGTTTGTTAGACTTTTCAAGGGACTCCTGGAGTTTGTTTACTTGGAACTCTAGAGTTTGGGACTTTTCTAACTGGTTTTGTACTTCTTGGTAGTCAATTCTTAGTTGGGCAAAGGACTTTTTGGTCCTGTCAAGAACTTGGAGAGTGGAGTTTAGTTGTTGTTGGTAGTAGTCTTTTTCTTCTTCCAGGGTTTGGAAGTCCTTGAGTTTTTCTCTTTGTTGGGTGACTTGTGACTTTTGTTTGTTCAAAGCAGTTTCTAGGTCCTGGAGACTGTTTTGGAGGAGGACGTTTTCTTCTTCTTTGTCTTGGAGTTGTTTGGATTTCCTTTCAAGTTCTAGACTTTTGCTTTTTAAGTTTTCGTAAGTTTGACTTAGTTGGTTGAACTTAGTTTCTAGTTCTTCGTGGTTTACTTTGAGTTCTTCGTTTTGGTACTCAAGAGTTGAGGTTTGTTCCTTTTGCTTTTTAAGAGTTTCTTTGGTTTCTTTGAGTTTGTTGGCTAGTGCCTCTTTTTCACTTTTGAGGATTTCAAACTCGTTGAGCTCCGGAAGAGACCCTTTTTGCAAACTTTGGTACTTTTGTTCTAGTTCTTGTTTTTCCTTGAGGTTCTCAGAGGCAGTTTTTTCTTTTTCTTGGACTAGTTCCCTTAACTCGTCGTTTTGGTGGTAAAGACTTACTAAAGTAATTTCTTGGGACTGGACTTTGTTTTGGAGTTCGGCAGAACTCACTTCTTTGTCGTACAGAGCTTGTTTGGTGTTTTCAAGTAGTTGTTTTTTGAGTCTGAGTTCTTGACTTAAGTCTTCAGTTCTTTTTTGGAGTTCTGAGTTTTCTGACTTGAGTTGACTGGACACTTTTCTGGAGGTTTCGAGTTCTTCAGTGAGTGAATTTACAATGTCCCTTAAGGTGTTGCGTTCTTCCTGGATAGGTTGGACTTCGCTTAAAGCTTTTACTTGTCCACTGATTTCACTGAGTTTGGAGAGTTGTTCTTTTCCTTGCATAGACTCAGCACTTTGCAACGACTCAACAACTGAACACAGTTGGTTGATGGTTTCGTAGAAGTTGTTGCGTTCCCTTTCGTAGTCACTTAGTTCCAAAGAAGGTTTGAGGAGTTCTTGTTTTTCTTGTTCCCAGAGTTTCTTTTCAGACTGGTACTTTTGCCAGAGTTCCTGGAGTTCTTTTTCTAAGTCTTCTTCTTCAGGTTTTTTGCCTCCTCTGATCTTTTTTGGTTTTTTCTTGTGAAGAATGGACTCTTGGGGTTCAAAAACCACCTCTTCTTCTTTAGTGGCTTGTTTGAGGGCCTGGATCTTTTGTTTCTTGGAGGAAAGTTTTTCTTGCTGGAACTGGAGTTGGGCTTCTAGTTTGGACTTTTCTTGCATAAGGTTAGACAAGTCTTGCGGTGAAGTTGGGGCTCTTTGAGAAGTAGTCATGTTGGAAAACACCGTATAACACATTTGAACCCTTGAGTCGAGTCCAGAGTAGCTTTTTACAAACAAGTAGTGCAGCAAAGTAAAAATAGACACTACTGCACAGAAAAACATAGTGATTGTTCCGTTGTCTAAACTCACTGAAAACTCTTCTTGGTTTGACTTAGTTAAGTTGTCAATGTTACTCAGCAAAAAGTAACTTGCAGCCCCAACTACAAATACTGGTGCGTTTGTGAAGTGGGGGACCTTAATTCTAGTAAGCACATTCCCTTTAAGCAGCAAAAGCATCAGCAAGTTAAGCAAACAAACAGAAATTGAAACAATCAAGTACACACAAGTTGCAGTGTAAACCCAACCTGCCACTCTAAAGTTCTGTAAGTTGTCACAAACCACTTCTATGGCAGGGTCTCTGCTTTGCAAACAAGCAAAGGAGTCAAAGTTCGAAAAGGAAGTGTACACTTCCCCCACCACGTCTTCATACTTGAGAGTGTGAGTTATTGTATGCAGTCCGATCTTGAAGTTTAAGAAGTTGAAGTAGTTGGAAAACAAAGACACCACTATAGAGGCCAAAAACACCAAGTTCAAGCACAGGTTTATAGAGGCGTGGCCTACCACCGATAACATTTTATTATATTCAAATTAAGAATCAAAAAGGTTCTCTAGGAGGAATAGGCTTTATTTTCCACTTTGACTTTTTTTCAAGGAACTCTTCTGCTGGAGTTTTTATGTAGGGAAGTTTGGGCTTGGAAACTAGTTGTAAGTCTCCGTTTGTGAAAACTACTTTGTTCTGTTTAAGGGTTTCTGCAGTTATGTTGGTTGAAGAATGCACTTCAAGAATGTCGTAGTCCCTTACAAGGCACCTCCAAAAAGCACCTTTAGGCAACAGAAAGTCACCAATGAAGAGTTGCAAGTTTCCTACCATAAACAACTCTTGAATGTGTCTAGCTAAGTCCTCAATTGTTTTGCAGCTAGAAGGAATGATTACCCAGCTCTTCCTGAAACGACTTGCAACTAAGTCTTTGTGGAACTTAACTTTGACTCTCATATTGATTACATTAAATTCCATAAGTGATTTCCTTAAGGTCTTCAAGTCTTGAACTGATTTTTTGGAGCATTGAAACGTAGTTACTGGTTTCCCTAGCAGGTTCAGCTTTGTCTGAACCGATTTGTTTGCTTTTAACTACTTTGTCGTATATGTTTTTGATGGAAAGCAAAACTTTCCCAGTGGCTCCTTTTTTCTTAATGACTTTTTTGAACTTAACTTCTTGTTGGGCTTCTAGTTGGTTGATTTCGGCGTTGGTGAGTTCAATTGAGTTCTCTAGTTTGTTGACGATTCCAGTGTTGACTGCAATTTCGTCCTTTTTTTGTTTGATGGACTTCGCAAAGGTTTCTTTTTCAAGTTGCATGGCTTCTTCGACAGTCCGGGAGTAAGTTTCTAGGTTGTGGGCGTTTTGTTTGAGTGTCCAGTACCTACTCATTAACTGTTGGATGTCTTCGTAGTCCTCACTTTGAGTTACTACTTCTTCTAAGAACTTTTTGTAGGCTTTGTACTTCTTGATTTTGGAGTCAATTGCTTCTAGTTTGGAGTCTACTTTCTTTTCTTCTTCTTGAGTTCTTTTGAGTTCTTCAGTTTTGAGTTTGATTAGTTCTTCTTCGCGTTTGAGTTTTTCAGTTTCTTGTTTGATTTTTTTGTCGTACATCATGATGGTGGGTTCTTTGCGGTCGATTTTTTCGCGCATTTCTTTTTGGCGGTCTTCGAAGACTCTGTGTTGTTCGTCAATCACAGCAGCTTTGTCTTCGATTTCTTTTCGTTTGTTTTGGAGTTGTTCTTCAATTTCCCTTTCTTTTTTTTCTTTTTTCAGCAGTCGAGTGGTTTGGCTTGTGTAGTGGTGGCTATTCACTTCAGCTTTTGTCGACGCGTAAAGCGCTTCTCTTTCTTTTTTGCTGAGAGTTTCAATTGGCCTCAGCCCTCTTTTCCTTACGGACATCTTTATTAGTTAGTTAGTCCGAGTCTTTGGTACTCTGCGTTGAGCGATCTCACAAAGGGCCTTACCTTTGACTTGAATTTGTTGAAAGTCGCTTGGATCCTTTTCATTTCGTATCCAAACTTTTCGTGTATTTTGTCTTCGAGTTCTGCAATTTGTTGCGTTTTGGAGACTTCGTCTGGGCTTGGTTCGAGTTTTTTGAGTTCTTCTAGTTTGAAGTTCAGAACTTCCACAATTTTGTCAGCGTCTAAGTCTTCAAGGGGCTCTCCAGAAGAGACTTCCGACTTTATGGAGTCCATAGCCGAGTTAACGTCTGGGTCGTTTTTGAGTTCATCTAGTGACTCTTCGTAGCGTTTTCTGTCAATCTTTTTTCCTAGGAACACCTCGTCCACAGATTCTTTGTTCACGCGGTTGAGCTTTTCAAGGTACTCCTTTACTATTGAAGAGTACTTTTCTAAGTCCCCCCTGACTTGTCTTCTGTTAGTTACGTACCACTCATTCAGCTCCAGAATCCTGTTTTTGTAAGCAGTTTTGATTTGTTCAAGTATTGACAGAATGTCTGACTTAGAGTACCGAGTAGCTTTGGGCATTGGCGGAGGAGAGGGCGGTTTTCTAGACTTGGCCTTTTTGGGAGCTTCCTCGGCTGGTTGGAGTAAGTAGTAAATTCCACCAACCACCACTGCAGCTACTCCTGCTGCCAGTGCTGCCTTTTTCAAAGTGCCTTCCATCTATTATATTACTTAAAAAAGTTCGACTCTACTCTTAAGTTCTTAAGTATCTCAACGACTTCTGCGTTCTGGGCAAACATTGCAGAGTCCAGGGCAGTCCAGTTCTCTTCATTAGTAGCGTGCAGGTCTATTCCCTCTTCAATTAACCACCGAACAATTTCCAAATTCCCTATTGAAGCTGCGTAGTGCAGTAAAGTATCCCCGAAATCATTCACAGGCTTAGAAAACTTGACATACTCAGTGTTTTTGACCAAAAAGCGCTTTACCTTTTCAGTTTGGCCTGCTTGCAGGTAGAAAACCGGCGAGTCAGGACAAGTGTTAACTGAAGTGCAGTTTCCCATAATTATTAAATCTTCCTCAGTGACAAAAAAGCTTCAGATCCTAGTTCCCCGTGGTAAGTCATGGAGATTCGGGCATTCCGAGGCAAAGCCAGGTACTCAATGTTGGTTAAGCCTGATACATTCCCAGCAGGGTTTCTGCCCCAAGACTTCAACTTAGTTTTTCCGCTCTGAAGGATTACGTCTCCGTTCACAAGCAACTGGACTTCGGGTTTCTTCCAGCAAAAGAACCCGTAACTCACTTCGTAGAGTCCAGCTGCCACAGCCACTACTGTGAACTTGCCTTTTTCCCAAAGGAAGTTTTCAGGGCAGGTGTTGGCTGTTTGGACTTCCCAAGGAACATAGTGGCTTCGAACTTTGCCTGACTTCCAAATCCACCTTGCTATGCAGTTTTCAGCACAAAGAGCTTCGTTTATGATTGACTGTCTTCTTGAAGAGGACTCAAATTCCTTCACGTCGCACTTAAAGTCTAGGTCTTGGTTGAGTTTTTCCACAGCTGAGTTAAATTCTTCGTAAGTGACTTTTTCGTCTAGTATGTTGAAAACTTCAGCAATGTTGGCTTTGGCCGAAAGTTCTTTGTGGAGGTTGTCTAGGGTGTTTTGGATCATGTTGATGTTTTTCCAAAAAGCTGATGTTTCGTCAACCCTTTTTTCTTCAGCAGAGTAAGTGAGTTCTCTGAAACTTTCAACAGAGTCGTTTATCAAAGTTTTGATTTCGTAAAGTCCTGGTTTTTTGTCTATGTGGACAAGCAAGTCTTTTTCTGTAGTTTTAATGAAGTCTTTGGAGGCTTCGCTGTTGTTTTTAATCTCTCTAATGACTTCTTCGTACAACTGGTCTAAACTGTCTTGCAACTCCCTTACTTCTACTTTGCGTTCTATGAGTTTTTCGAACTCTTCACTAGAAGTTTTGGTGTCTTTTAGGTAGTCTAACTCAGTAAACACCTTTTCAAGTTCAGTTTCGAGTCGCTTAACTTTTTCTTTAAACCCAATTATTGAAGTTTCTTGAGTTTCTTGGAGTTCTTTTTGGAGTTGACTAGAACTAACTTGGACTTGCTTTAGTTGGTCTTGGAAGTGACTTAGTTCGTCTTCTAGTACTCTGATCAAGTGTTCCATCTTGCACACTCTTTGGTTGGTTTCTTCCTGGGTTTTTCTTTTGTCGTCCTCAAAAAAGTACAGGTCGTTGCTTCTTTGCTCTTGGAGTTCATCGTGTGAGTCCTTGAAAATTTTGTGCAGTTCGTTGTGGCTTTTAGTTATCATGGTAGAGACTTGTTGGTAGTCAGCCTTTGTTTCTAGTTTGTTTTGGATTTCCTGGAGTTCTTGTTTCATGTTTCCTAAAACAGAGTTGGTTTGTTTGATGTGGTTTAAACTGCCACTGATTTGCAAGATGCTTGACTTAAGTGCTTCGATGTCATCTGGCTCTTCCTGGAAATTAAGTTGAGTTGCTAGTTTTTGAAGGGCGTAACTGTAGGCTTTTTCTGAAACTTGGGTTTCTAGTTCCTGCAAGTTCGACTGGGGTTTGTGTTCTAACTGGAGTATAGCTTCGTTTTGAGCCTTAACTAAGTCAGCTACTATTCTGAAAGTGAACTTAACAGCTTCAGGAACTCCTTCCCACTCACTTAGTTCGGACAACTGCTCTTCAAGTCTTTCTTGTTTGTACTTGGCCCTGCTCATTTCGTATGAACTCATAGTGCTTTATAATATTAAAGTACTTAAAAGTATACAATGGAAGAGTCCAGCCAAAAGTATGCTCCGTATCAACTGGAGGACAACATTTACATGGTGCCTTGCCAAATAAACACTTTGAAAGAAAAGTTTGTACCTATCACCAAACCCAAATTAAATGAGTCAAAAGTTGTTTGGGAAGAAGCAGAAGACCAAGCCCTTATGCGCATTATACATAAAAAAGGCTCCAAAAAGTGGACTGCCATAGCAAAGGAACTGAACGAAATATTCCACGCAGGAAAACCACTCAGGCACGGCAAACAGTGCAGAGAAAGGTGGTATAATCACCTGAATCCTTGTCTTAGAAAGGGAGAGTGGACTCCTGAAGAGGACCTTTTCATAATTAAGTACCAACAGCGCTTTGGAAACAAGTGGAGTCTTATAGCACGCGAACTTCCAGGAAGAACTGAAAACAGTGTCAAGAACAGGTGGAAAAGCATCATGAGCAAAGCCAAAAAACACAGTTTCGAAATGGTAGGTTCGGTTTCATCAGAAAGTGGCGGAGTAGTTGGCGAAGGATGTGGAGAGTACAGTGAGTCCCTGCCTGACCTTGGACTGTTACTGAAAGAAGACACTTCAAGCATAGCTAATGAAGACTTCCAATACTCTAGCGATAGCTTAACAAGTTACCTAAAACTAATGTGAAGTTAAATAATGAATTACTTCAAACAAGGCTGGAAAAGAAAAGAAGAAGAGAAAAAAGACGTTCAAGAACCCTCAGAAGAAGAGGAAGAAGAGAAAAACCAAGACCCAGAAGACCAAAAACAGGAAGACCGACCAGAAGCCCCTCAAAAAGAAGCAAAAAACATCCCTCCCCTCATCACTGCTCCCATCAAAAAACGGCCAGTAATGACCAGGAAACTCTGGATGGAAATGGCCAGAATCCGACGCTGGGACTTAGTTATCTCCAACATTTCAGTTACTAACTTGTACGAAGACCCCTTTGACCCCTTTTTGGAAATAGTTGTGGGAGGGGACTTCAGAATAATTCCCAAAAAGACCAAAGAAGGCTCTGAACAAAACGTTTTCGCAGGTTCTTTGGGCTACACACAGAAGTCAGAAGTACTCTTGGACTTAGAACACAAAGAAACCCGGAAGTTCGCAACAAGGGTTAAGCACGAGTACAAAGGGTCATACTTCAACATCCAAGAAGAGTACCTGCGGATAGACATTTGGGACTGGGAAAAGTGGGGACTCAACAGATTCATGGGTAGGACAGAAATTCCCTTGCTGGACCTAGCTCAAGGCGACGTGTACCAAGAGGTTGAGTTCTTAAAGTTCGGAGAAAAAAAGAAAACTAAGCTCTGCAAACTAACTTTCAATGTTACTTTTCAGGAGATTTTTGACTTTTGTCTGAACTTCAGAGACTGGGGAGTAAACGGCATCATGGGCGAAGGCCAAACTGTAAGTCCTTCCGTAGAAGTTTTTCTGCCTTCACAAGGATTCTTTAAAACCAAAGTAACTTCTGAAGTGATTGAAGACGAACGCAACCCTCAGTGGCCTGCTCTCAAAGGCAACATTTACTTCCGAGGAACTGTTAACGACCTAGAACACCAGCAACTGTGCATAGTGCTTTATGACGGAGGAAAGCTCATGAAGAAAAAAATAGGCACTAAAAACGTTGAACTTACGGGTGTGACCACTTTTGGAAGTGTGAATGCTGAAGTTGTGGAAAAGTACAAACGAAAAGGAGCCCATGCATGTTCTGTGAAGGGCAAAATATTCATTCCCAAACTTCCTAAGTACAGTCAGTGTGGAGAACTAATTCAGTTGAGGTCAGATGAGCAGTACCTTTACTTGAAGATCTTAAGAGTTGACAACGTGGTTCTTCCGAACGACAAAGGCATTGTAAATACCTTTGTGGGGATTAACTGGGGAGGCTACAACAAAAGAACCAAAACGGCCTTTAAAACCTACAAACCGATATTTGACGACACTTTTTACTTCCCCATAACAGTTTCTTCAGGCTTAACTACCTCAGAAAGAATCAAGTCTATTCAAGAAGAACTCCACCAAAACCCATGCGTGAGTTTGAATTTTTGGGCCATTGACGAACAACTCTCCAACGACAGTTTGGGGTCCTGCAACATCTTCGTTAACGAACTGCAAAGTGCCAAGGTCAGGGAGTTCGAGTTCTTCGACGAAAAAACTAACAAAAACCAAATGTTCAAGATCAGAGTAGCTTCTGAGAAGAAAAGACTCCAGTCTCCTTTTGTTGAAGAACAAGCCACTTCTAACGTCTACTACGAGTTAGGAGTTCTTTTTGAAGACGAAAAAAAGCTGTACTACGAAGACCTTCCAAAGGACAAAAAGGACAAACTGCCCCCTGACTACCAAGAACTCAAAGAGCAGTGGGTACTTAAGTCCCGCGAAATGCGGGAATCCTTTCCAGACGAGTCCCAAAGGTTCTTCAGCATTGAGCAGAGGGACGAGTACGACAGACAGCACTTCCTGCCTCTGTTCCTCTGCAAAATGACTTACCCACTTCCTCCTGAAGGCAAACAACCCCAAGAACATGCTGCCATTGACTACTTGAAAGTAGAAACTTTTCCCCAGTTAGCTTACTACGTTTCCTTAATACCTTTTTCAGGCACTGAAAACGACATATGGTCTTCTCCAGACTTCCTAGTCCAGATGGGCAAAGGCGAAGTAGAAGACCACTCTATCCTTATGGCCAACTTGTTCATGGGGGCTGCCAAAGAGTCCGAAGAAACCACTTCGAAAGACTCCCTTGAAAGAAGGGTTTTTGTGTGTGTAGGCACCCTCAAGCACAGAAAAACCCTTCATGTGTGGCTAATGACTATTGACCAGGACTGCGAAGGCGTTAAGTTCTGGGAAAGCACCACTGCAAAGTCCTTTAGTTTGCCTGGACGCGTTTCGAACCCAGAAAACCTCAACAAGTTCCTCAACAAACAAAAAGTAGAACAAGAAACCATCAAGTTTTTAGAAAGCGAAGAGCAGTTTCCACTTACTGAAGAAATTAACACCAAAAGAGAAGACTTCGAAGAAATTCTTGAACAAAGCAGTCAGAGCTCAAACTCCAGTTCAGACAGTGAAGACTTGTTTGGAAAACCAGAGAGCGGAGACGTCAGAATAGAAGAGCACGATCTCGACCAGTTCCACCAAAGGTTCAAACACAAAGTAGTAGGGACTAAACCAGGCACAACTGAACCCACAGCTAAACCCAAAAGTTACATTGAACTTAAAAGAGAAGCTGAGAAAAAAGACCCCAGCAACTTCAAAAGCATAATCCAAGAACCTATTTCCTTCAAAGAGATACGCGAAGTGAAACTTCCTTACAGAACTATAGACGTCATTTTCAACAACCGGAACGTTTTCATGAACCTGCAGCACTTCGACCCTTCTCGCATCCTTTACGACATCCAAGACACTTCAAGGTGGTACTCCTTCAAACAAGACAACCACACAGCCTTCACTCCTTTTTACTCACCACCTAACTTCCGACCCGCCTTGAAGCCAGCACAGGCGCTCAAACTCCAAAACAAAATACTCAAAGAAGTGAAGTCAGGAATCAACGCCTTGAGGTCAGGCAAGAACCTAGCCACTTCTTGGAAAAACAACAAAGACTACTTGGTGGAACTTATGGAAGAGCAACTGCTTTTTTTGGAACGCGCTGCAAGACAAGACTTCGATAGCACCACTGTTGAAACCACCAAAAGGAACTGGTCGCTCCAAATCAAACAGTTCATGCCTACTAACTACAGGTTCTCAGGACTTCCAGGACACTTTAACTACCCAGAACCTGACAGAATCACTACTGTTTTCTTAGAAGAAGGAGGCGACTTCTTCCAAGCTAACCAGAAAAACATGAAGTGGGCACTTGCAATAAAAGTTTTCCCTTACATAGCAAACGTAGTTTCTATCAGAATTATGGCAGGTGTGGTCTACGAGGTGCCTTTGGTTTAATTAACAATGTTTTTTTGGATTTCTTGCAAAAGCAGCTTTTTGACTTCTGGGAAATCAAGGTCTTGTTCTTCAAAAGAAAAGTCAACAGTTTCTTCACTCACAGGTTCTTCTTCGGAGTCGTGCATGTCCTCGAAGTAAGGGTGTCTTAGGGCTTCTTCAACGGTAATTCTTTTGTTGGGGTTGAACTCCAGCATTTTCCCCAGCAAGTCAAGTGCTTCGTCAGAGGCACTTCCGCTTACGAAACTCCTAAAGTCCTTTTGAGAGTGGAACTCCAACGACTTCATAAACTGCTTTGCGTGGGGGTTCGCTATGAACTCCATGTCGCTTTCACAAGGGGTTCCCAATGCTTTTATTATCAAGTCTATTTGCTTTATGTAGTTTTGGCCTGGAAACAGAACTCGTCTAGCCAAAATCTCTCCAAAAGTGCAACCGACACTCCAAATGTCCACAGCTTTTGTGTAAATGTGTGAGGAAAGCATTATTTCTGGAGCTCGGTAAAACCGAGTCACTACGTACTCAGTTAGGTCTTCAAGTCCTGAGTTTATTTGGCGACTCAGTCCAAAATCACAGATCTTAATGGAACAGTCAGCATTCACAAGGATGTTGCTGGGCTTAATGTCCCTATGCACAATATCAGCACTGTGGATGTACTTGAGGGCCCGCAAAATGTAGTACAAAAAGTACTGGGCATGGTCTTCAGTTAGCTCCTGGTCTGACTTGAGGATCCGATGCAGGTCTGTTTCCATGAGAGGAGTAACTATGTAAATTTCTCCGAGTTCAGAAGGGTCTTCTTGGATGTGGATCAGATCAAAAAGGTTAAGGATGCTGTCGTGCTTCAGGTACTTCATAGTTTTGATTTCCCTTAAGTTCCTTTTGGCATCCACTACGTCTTCTATTTTGTTCAGCTTCTTCACGGCTACCTCGGTGTCAGTTTTAGTGTCCAGAGCCTGGACCACTGTGCCGTAGGCTCCATAGCCTATGATCTTTTCAGGCAAGTACCTAGGTCCTATGTTAAAAGCATTAAGTATTTCCTCTGCCATTTTATAATTAGCTCAGTTAGTCAGATTTTTCGTTACGAGTCGTCACTAATCAGTCCTGGTCATATTTACTTGGGCAGCTTTCGGAGACGCGAATAATAAATGAAAATAAGTAATAGTCAGAAAATGATCCCTCTGCTGCCTAGGAAGCAGTTACCCAAAACTAAAAGCAGGTACTCCAAAACCCAAGAAAAAGGAGAGGAGACAAACAAAGACCCCGTTTCCAGGGAAGGAATTAAGCGCATGCTGCTCAAAACCCGTGAAAAACACCCTATAGGAAGTATGGAGACTTACTCCGGTCCAGTAGGGACTTCTGCCCGGTCTGAGTTTTTTGACTCCTACAAACAACTAAACAAACTGAGCCAAAGGAACCGCTACGAAAAACTAGAAGACTCGCCTAACGTTGCCTACTTGGAAGAAATCAAGAAACAAAAACTCCAACCAAAGCCCTTCGGAATCATCAAAAGAAACGGTCCTGAAGAAAGCATCGACCTCCACCTTTACAGTATTGGGGACTCCTACGCAAGTGCCTTTTCTTACGGACTCAAACACTGCAGAGACATCAAGTCCATAAACCTCAAGTCCAACCGCTTAACTGAAAGAGGAAGCAAAACCATACTCCAAAACTTAGAAGGCCAAAGCATCAAAAACATCATTTTGGCTGAAAACAAAATAGGCACCAAGTCCACCGAGTATGTTATTTCCATGCTTGAAAACCCCAAAAGCAGCTTAAAGTACCTCAATTTAGAAAACACAGGGATAGGCGACAACTCTGTAATTAAGTTAATTGACGTGCTTTCCGAAAACACTACCCTCAAAAAACTCAACTTAGCTAGGAACAACCTAAGTGACAAGTGCTCTAGGTCTTTAAAGGAGTTGCTTAAATTCAACTCTACTTTGAGGAAACTAGACTTGCACTGGAACACAATAAGAGGTTGGGGGGCCATTAACTTCTTTGAAGGACTTTACGAAAACGACAACTTGCAAGAACTCGACATTTCTTGGAATGCCATTGGAAAGAACAACGACTTAGAAGTAGCCCAAACCATAGCTAAAGCCCTTAAAAGTCACAAAAACCTACAACACCTAGACATGTCCTTCAACTACTTAGTTAAAAACGAGTGCCTTGCAATAGCTGAAGGACTCAAAGACAACAAAACTCTCCTAGGAATCCACATGCTGGGCAATGAATGCAGTGTAGACTCCAAAGGGTTCGTAATTGAGGTTTCCGGTGCCCCGAGAGTGGAGCAAGGCCACTTTTTCAGGCGCATCATTGAAAAACCTAACTACAAATGCAAGTCAGAAATTGTAAATTGCTGGGTGTGTGAAAACTGGGTGGAAATGAATTTCAAGTGGACACCAGGAACATCAGGGGATGCCAAGTCACACCCTATTTTTTTGCATCTAGAATGTGACAACTGGGAACCAGAGTTGATGCAGGAAACTTCAGAAGGCACTTTTGAGTTAACCCGAGCTGTGCCTCCTGGGAGAGTTAAGTTCTTTTTCAGTCAAGAAACTAGTCCTATGAAGTCCAAAGAATTCAAAGTCCAAAAACTAACGCTTCCTTTGTCAAGACAACTCCACTACTGGGAAGGTTGTCAAGCAGAAGTCAAAATGAAGTCTGTAAACGTAGCCAAAAGCACAGGAGCCAGGTGTGACATGCAAAGTCCTTTTTCCACAAAGCCTAGAACTCCTAGTTTGGTCTACAACCCTCCTGAGTTAGAACTTGAAAGAATTCCCTGGAACATACCTGTTTCTTTGTTCAAAGACTACAAGTTTGACGACGACAAGCACCTCAACAACTGTTTTGAGTTCGACTGGAAGTACTCACGACTAACTAACCTCATAAAGAACGAAGAAGACCAAAGCAACGTTAAGGAACTCCTCAGGAGTCACTACAAGTACTTCAGAGAAACTTACAGAAACATTGCAGCTTTAAGTGGACTTGAGTACATTGCTATTGGCGGAAACGACTTAAAGGACTTTTTGGCCAACTGCAACTTGTTTGACTCCTACTACGCAATTAGTGACTTAGGTGTGAACTGGAACTCGTGCATAGTTCCCAAAGAAAAAGGACAAGTTTACAACTCAGGAAGTGCTTTGTGCAGGTACGAGTTCATGGAAATCCTCGTGAGGATTTGCAGTGACAGGTATGTGAGAAACAAACTCTGCAATACAGTGGCCGAAGGACTCCAAATAATGCTCCAAGAACACTTAATTCCTTTTATGCAGAACTACAGCTCAAACAAGTGGAGGATGGAAAAGTACCTTTGTGAAAATGTTGACTTAGTGCTTAAGTGCCACAAACAAATTCTGGAGTCAGTTTACAAAAAGTACTCTGGGAAAAAAGCTATGCCTGGCCAAAAGCCCTTTATGAGTTTAGACGAGTTCAAGAGTCTCTGCAACGACGCCAATATCATCAACGACCAGTTCACATCAAGAGAAGTTGACCTGAGTTTCCACCTGTCAATGATGACTCGAGTGGACGAACTCTACAGCAAAAAGCACATTGAAATGAGTTTTGTGGAGTTCCTTGAAGCCATTTCTAGGGCGTGTGACTACGCCAACTTGCCTGCTGAAATCATTTCAGAAGAAGAAGAAGGTCCCCCTGTAGCCAATGAAAACTTACCTCTTTGGAAGAAGATTGAAAACGCAATGCCTAGACTTTTGAAGATTTGCCCAACTTACATCCAAGACAACTTTGTGTTCCCAACTGCCCAAACCTACCATAAAATGATGTACCGTTCTCCAGTTAATTCTTAAAGTATAAATGATTGCCCTTCATTTCTTTAAGCCAGAAGAAAAGGACAAAGCAGTCAAGCTCAGTGACTTAACTCTGACTTTAGTGGAGATTTTCGACAAAAGTTCAGCTGAAGAACTTTCCTCGGAGTCCCTCAGGGAACTTTACTCGAAGGAAAGCATCACTAGGTATGACTTCTTAGAATTAATCAGAAATGCTCTACTCGAAGTCCTGAACAAAAGCTGCAAACTAGGAACTTATTGTTTCCAAAGCAGAGACGACGATGAAGTGTTCTGCAAAGTCTTTTCTGAGGACCACATTTTGCTAGAGAAAGCCAACATCTCAGGCTACAGACTCAAGATGAACTCTGAACTCGAAGAAGTGCCTGCTATGAAGAACTTTATGCCCAAAGTGCCTTTCAAGTCCTCCCTGTACAACTCAGACCCCCAACTCTACGCTAAGCAAGGCAAAGACCTACTTCAGAACATTGACAGAATCAGACTCATAGAAGAACTCATCAGGGAGAAAATCAACATTGAGATGCTCATCAAGCACAAAGTCCTCATAGACACCTACCCCCTCCACGAGGCTGAAGAAGTAGCTGAGCTCAAACAAGAGCTTTTGAAGATGTCCCAGTTAAAGGTTTCAGTCCCTGTGCATAAACTCAAGAACTATCTAGGCGAAAAAGTAGCTTACTACTTTGTTTGGCTCCAGTACTACACCAACAGGTTGTTTTTTGTAGGAGTAGTGGGCTTAGGCGTGTGGGGAATTGGGAAAGTTTACGGAAAGAACGAGTTTGAAGACCGCATGTCCTTTTACGAAATTGCAGAGTTGGTGTTTGCAAGTTTCATCTGTATTTGGGCAGCTGTGTTCACCATATTCTGGGAAAGAAGGGCAAACAAGTACGCAGTTGAGTTTGGGTCTAAAGACCAAACAGAGCCTAACTTTTACAGGTCGGACTTCAATGGGGAGTTGGTGAAGAACCCAATTACTCAAAAACTAGAAAGGACCTTTTCCAAGAAGCAAAAGGTGTTCAGGATGGTTCTGTCTTACCTTTCGAGTTTCTTCATGGTGGGACTCATTGTAGTCCTAACTTCGAGTTTGTTCATTTACAGAGGAATTCTTTTGCAGGGAGATAAGAACTCTTGGGGACCCACCTTAGTTGCAGTTTTAAACACCTTGCAGATTTACTTGATGAACTTTGTTTACAACATAGTTGCTGTTAAACTGAACAACTGGGAGAACCACAAAACTGAAAGCAACTACGAAAATGCACTAGTAGTTAAAAAGGTAGGGTTCCAGTTCGTGAACTACTACATCTCTTTGTTCTACATAGCCTTTTTCAAAGAGTACGTAGAAGGGTGCAACGGAGCTGACTGCATGGGAGAACTCAACTTCAACCTCTGGGTAATGTTTGTCCTCAACATGATTTTCAACGTTGTGGAACTAGGCATTCCTTTTTTCACCGAGAAACTCAAGTTCCAAGCTGAAGAAAAAAAGGTAGCTAAACTCAAACAGGAAGGCAGAGCTGTCCGGACTGAAATGAGTTACGCAGAAAAACAAGGCAAAATGGAGAAACTAGTTCTGCTTGACGAGTACCTGGAACTGGTCATGAACTTTGGGTACATTATATTCTTTGCAGTGGCATTTCCTTTAGGACCCATCATTTACTGGGCCTTCAACATCCTAGAAGTAAGGGCTGACTCCTACAAGTTCTTGACTCTGTTCAAGAGGCCCTACCCAATGGAAGCTTCCAACATTGGAGTTTGGAAAGAAGTTATGAACTTCCTGGCACTCTTTGCTGTGGTCACCAACATTGGGTTAATGATCTTCACAGAAAACATTCTGCACGTCTCTAAGGAACAAAAGTGGGTGTGGTTCATAATCATAGAACACCTTTTGCTGCTAGTGATAGGTTTACTCCTCAAGTATTACCCCACTGAGTCGGAGTTCCTGCACAACGTACTTCAGAGACAAGACCATCTTAAAGACGAGTTTTACTACCACAACCTTACAGCTAAGAAACAGTTCGAGTCCCTCGAGCCCCCTTTCCCTCTTGCAAAAGAAGTCAACTTCCAAGACAAGGACACTTAGTTAAGTTTGAGTAACCGCTTCTTCTACAAAGCCTTCACTAGGTGCAAAGGGTCCTGTCTGGACGTACTCTCTCAGTTTGCTTAGAAGCACTTGGTCGAAGTTGTAGTCTAGAGCTTTTCTGTTGATTTGATGCTTCAAGTAAGAAATTTCTTGGGTTTGCGTTTTGGTTCTTTTCAGCATAAACTCAGCAAAACTAGGTTCGTTAAACATCACTCCTGCACTCCACTCAAACTTCATCAAGCACAGAACAAACCTTAGTATTGTCTCCATCAACTCTGAAAAAGGAGCTTTGATCTGCTTCAAAACTGGGTCAAACCACCTAAAAGAATTCACCAGTCCCCTAACGGTGTTTTCTGAAGCATGGTGGCACACCACTTCAAGACTCTTGTAAAAGCCTATTTTGTACTCGTCGTTTGCGCTGACTTGGAGTTTAGCTAAGGATTTCACGATCCCTTGCTTTTCAGCTATTAAGTCCGGACCTGGAGTTTGTGAACCAATAAAACAAACAGCTGTTACTCCACTGTTAACTAAAGAGGGTTCTTGAGACTCCAAAAACTGGTGCAGAGTCTGCCAGAACTGTTCGTCTATGAAGTGAGTGTTGCCTGTAAAGTGGAAGATCTTAGAAGCTAACAAGAAAAGTCTTGACTTGGAGTGCACGTCTTCTATGTTGCTGTCCAGACAGGAACTAATCAACTGCTTCACTCTTTGCTGTGTAAGTTTCGAGGCTCCGTGGGGAGTGTTTCCTAGTTCAGCAACTACTTCAATTGCAGTTAGTCTAGTAAGGATGTCTTCGCTCGTAAACAAGTCTATTGCCCTTTCAATCAGACTCACTTGTTCAAAGGCTTGGAAGTGTTGGGGGTTGCTACTCATAGCTACCACCAAGTCAACAATTCTTAGCTGAACTATGCTGTCGTTTCTTTCAAAAAGGTCCTTTAACTGCAAAGAGTAGTTTGGCACATCTTCTTGGAAACTACTAACAAGAAGGTCTTTAGCTAAGTTTCCTGGAGTTGAGTCGGCGGAACTCAAAAGGTTGATTAGGGCAGAAATTAATTCAGAGCGGTCCAGACCTGAAACTTGGTGAGTTTTTAAAATGCTTAGAGTGGGCACTTTTAACTTTTGGGAGTTTAGAAGCTCAACTACTCCTGGAGTTCCAATTTGGCTGATCACTCTGGCATAACAGTCCTGGTACCTCAGAACCCACTCAAACAACTCAACTCCAAAACTTTCGGTTCTGCACACTGAAAGAACTTCAGACACGGGAAAAGTGTCAAGCAACTCCAAGGCACTAGACTGTGTTTGGTTTTGCAAGTACTCCTGCATATTATACAGAATGGACCCCTTCAGAACGTTCAGAAGTAATGTTTTTGCCTTCCAAACCTTCGATGGAAACCCTAGAGTTTGTGCCAAGTGTTTGGGCAAAATTAATTCAGGCCACTACGTGAGTTATGTTAAAGATTGCAGTATTGAATGTGTCCATTACCCTGAATGCTTTGAGTTTTGGAATAACACTTACATAGACAGGAGCGATGTTTTGGTTTCCCCAACTGCAGGCTCTAAGCTGATTGACAACTGGCTGGCTGAGTGGAACCTCAGCTACCCACTTCCTAAGTCACCCCAAAAACTACACAACTTTTCAAAAAGGTTCAACCTCAGGCCTTTGATAGAAGTGTTTAAGTTCCTTGGACCAAAAGAAATAGTAAAGTTAGGCAGCGTTTGCACTAGGTTTTACGAAACTGCATTCCACCAAGAAGTCTGGGCTGAGTTGCTTCAAAGAGACTACCCATTGTTTGTTCCAAGTGAACCAACACTTTGCAGAAGTTACTTTAAGTTTTACTTAAAGCACTGTTTAGAGTGCAAACAACCAAAGCAAACCGTGCATAGGTGTCCAGTGAGTCTGAGACTACTGTGTTTAGAGTGCAGAATAAGCAGCAAGTACAAACCCATTAGTAGTGAATCCATGCAGAAGCACTACGGAGTAAGCCAAGACTGGATTGAGTCTGAAGTTTTTAAGTGGATTGACTCTAGTGAAGGCAGGGTTACTTACAGTAGTATTTTCCAAGAAAAGTTAGCTAAATAAAATACAAGTCCGTAAATGGAAGAACTAAACACCCTAAAGAAGTCTGAAAACCCACTCTCCAATAGACCCAATATACAGCCAGTTTCTCCCTTTTTTTCGTGCGGCTGTTCACTTTGCAACATGCAGTCGAAAAACAAAGTCCCTAAAGTTTCTCTTGAACAAAAAAAAGAAGACTTTGCTAATTACCAGGGAAAACAAAAAAGCTTCACTTGGGTTTTGAAACAGTTAGGTGAAGCCAGTTTGCAAAACTCTATAAAACTCAACGTCCCAGAAACTGTAGTTTACAGAAAAGGAAAACCCAGCTTCATGATTTGCCAAAACAAAGACAACTTCCTGAAATACGTTAACTCCCCTCAGAAACTCAAAAACTCCGAGCTCAGAAAAAGCATAATAAACATTGTCAAAATAAGGAAAAAAGAAGGCAACAACGACAAGTCTGAGGACGCTAAGTACGGAAAAGAAACAGTGCTGCTCCGCTACATGGCCAAAGAAAAAGACAACAACTCCTCCAAAGTTCTGCCTCACGAAGAAGAAGGGGCCTTGAGGGTAATGTTCGACTACGATTTCGTCAACTTGATGTACGAAAGACCCAGCAGTTTTGTGTGGAAGAGCTTCACCTACTTTCAAACCTGCGTTAAGTGCCAGGGCGGAATCGGAGAAACCTTCACAGTTACTTACTACTCTCACGAAGCCAACGACCAGGAATCACTCCACGCCCTCCAACACGCCGGGCAAGTCCAGTCTGAAGAAGAAGAGGCCTTGGCTTCTCAAGACCCCCACCAGTACTGTTTACTCATGTGCAGACGCATCGTTTACAACTTGGCCACTTTTTCGCAAAAAGAAGTACTGAGAATGCGGGCTGAGTTCATGCAAGACGACAACTCCAAAATCTGGTTTACTTACGCTTCTAGAATTTCTGTGAGGAAAATCACTCTTGAGCACAGCGAAAAGGAACTAATGTTCAAAAGAGTCCCTCTCATGAACCCAGAAAACAAACAAGAACTCCTAGAAAACTTAAGTCGCTTTCGGAAATGCAGAAAGAAGTCAGAGTTCTCGAAAAAGGTGTCCTCTTTTATGGACTCCCACTACAAACACCTCAAACAAGAAACAGGAGTCCAGGAGTTGTTTGGCCCCCAAAAGTCCCGACTAATATCAAGTGAAGCCTTTGCAGTGCTGAGACCAATGATTCCCTATGACTTAAAACAACTGATGGACCCCAAGGCTCTCCAAGAACTAGGCCACAAAAGTAACTTCCAGTCCAAGAAGTCCAGGTTCTCTATGGTGCAAACTCCTCACAGAAAAACCAAAAGGAACACAAACTCTTCCATTTCGCCTCAAAAAGACTGGGTCTACAACCCCAGGTTCAAAAGGTCGGTTCCCAAGAAAATGGCAGTTTCTTCTTCTTTGCCCAAACTCAAAATCAGTGTAACTAAAACTCATAATTTTGCTTCTTAACCTATTTTGCCTTTGTCTTTTCAAGCTGTGGAGCTCTGCACTCTTGGTTTCCATTTCACTTGCAATCAAGTTCAGTTGGTTCCTCAGTGCTGAAATACTGCTGAACTTCTCAGGCCCAGAATTCAGAAGTTCTTTGTAATGGTTGTTCAAGTCCACTATTTCTTTTTCTAGGTTTTCAATTGAAGTGTACTCTTCAACTTCAGGGTCTTGTCCGAATTTGAAGGTTTTGGTGCGACTGGCTTTGGTAGTTTTGGGTTTTTTTTTAACTTGCGAAGTTTGGAGTTTCTCTTCCTTTTTGAAAGTCTTTACCAGTTGTTCGTTGACACTAACAACGTCCTTTGCAAAAGCTTGGGATTGTTCATACTGGCGCTTAAGAGTAAGATTAGCTTCTTCCAGTATCTTGTTGGCGTTTCTGAGGGTGTTCACTTCTTTTTCTAGTTGGCTTAGTTTTTGGTCTTTTTCGTAAACTAGTTTTTTGTGGTCAGTACTTTGGCTCTGCAAGTCCAGCAGTTTTTGCTCTGTTTTTTTACTAGAGTCCTGAATTTGGCTTTGGTAGGACTCTAGCTTTCTTTGGTATTCGCTTATTTGGTTCTCGTAGTACTCTTCGGTTTCATTGATTTGGGAACCTAGGTACTCAATGTGGGTGTTGGCTTCAAGTAGCTTATCGTTGGTAGCAGAAACTTGTTCTCGGATTGCTTTAAGTTCTTGACTGACTTTGGCTTCACTGGCCTGGGCTTTTTGGACATTGTCCTTCAACTCTGCAATTTGGGACTTGTAGTGTTGTTCTTGTTGTTCAATGTCCTTCTGCAAGTTTTCTTTTTCTTTTTGCGAGGACTCGTTAGTCCTCTGCAGTTTATTGATTTGGTTCTGCAATTCCTGGACCTTAGTAAATAGTTGTTGGTTGCTTTCCTGGAGTTCTTTGCTTCTCCAGTAGTAGTGCTTGGCGCTGCTTTCGTAGTATTCTAGTTGTTCCTCTTTGGTTTTCAAGGACTCTAGGTTGATTTCCTGGGTTTTCTTGGATTCTAGTTCTTGGACCAACAATGCATTCTTGCTTTCTAAAGTCTTTATTCTTTCTTGGAGGGCTTTCATTGCTGAAGAAATTGCCTTCGATTCCTTAGAAAAAACCTCAGGTTTAAAGTTTTTGCGGGAAGACCTTAGTTCTTCTAAGTCCTGCATTTATTAGTTGCAATGAAAGTTTTGGGACTAGGCATAGACATCTGCAAACACGCACGCATTCAAAAAATTCTAGACAACCAAAAAATCAAAGACAGGTTCCTCGCTAAGGTACTCCACCCCGACGAGTACCAGTACAAAATCACTACTGAGTTCGTCGCAAGCAGGTGGGCTGTTAAAGAAGCTTTGATAAAAGCTGTTGCAAGACGGAGAGTCAGATTCACAGATGTTCATGTTGCTAAAAACCCCTGGGGAGAACCATATCTAGTCATTTCAGGCGAAACTTCACAAAAAGTCCAGGAGTTAGGAATCCAGTCGCACCTTGTTTCTTTAGCGCATGAAGAAGACTACTCTGCGGCAGTATGCATTGTAATGGGGTAATTACTAGTGCTTTAGGTAAATTAAGTATTCTAGGTCAAATTCTAATCATAAGTTTAGCACCCTACCTTAGTTCTTCTTTCAATATAAGTATCAAATTGAAGATTTCAATATTTAGGGTGTTAGGGTGTTAGGGTGTTAGGGTGTTAGGGTGTTAGGGTGTTAGGGTGTTAGGGTGTTAGGGTGTTAGGGTGTTAGGGTGTTAGGGTGTTAGGGTGTTAGGGTGTTAGGGTGTTAGGGTGTTAGGGTGTTAGGGTGTTAGATTGTTAGGGTGTTAGGGTGTTGGGGTGTTAGGGTGTTAGGGTGTTAGGGTGTTAGGGTGTTAGGGTGTTAGGGTGTTAGGGTGTTAGGGTGTTAGGGTGTTAGGTGTTAGGGTGTTAGGGTGTTAGGGTGTTAGGGTGTTAGGGTGTTAGGGTGTTAGGGTGTTAGGGGTGTTAGGGTGTTAGGGTGTTAGGGTGTTAGGGTGTTAGGGTGTTAAGATTAAACGCAGCAGACC